>OX359267.1:21693259-21740784 GCA_947179155.2 Hedera helix
AAATTTGCAAACAAATACGTGATTAAGAGTCATATTACTTCGTTACACTACGGTTATCCTAAAAAGGAGCAATCCTATCACTCTCGCATTGAAAACAATCGTATAACGTACGCAAGTCTTCATTTGAGGAAACTTGCTATTCGGTTCGTTATTTCCTCTAAATTTGCAAACAAATACGAGATTAAGAGTCATATTACTTCGTTATACTTCGGTTAGCCTCAAAAGGAGGAATCCTATCACTCTCGCACTGAAAACAATGCGTACAACGCACGCAAGTCTTTATTTGAGGAAACATGCTATTCGGTTCGTTATTTCCTCTAAATTTGCAAACAAATACGTGATTAGGAGTCATATTACTTCGTTACACTTCGGTTATCCTCAAAAGGAGCAATACTATCACTCTCGCATTGAAAACAATCGTACAACGTACGCAAGTCTTCATTTGAGGAAACTTGCTATTTGATTCGTTATTTCCTCAAAATTTACAAACAAATAGGTGATCAAGAGTCATAGTACTTCGTTATACTTCGGTTAGCCTCAAAAGGAGCAATCATATCATTCTCGCATTGAAAACAATGCGTACAACGGACGCAAGTGTTCATTTGAGGAAACATGCTATTCGGTTCGTTATTTCCTCTAAATTTGCAAACAAATACGTGATTAAGAGTGATATTACTTCGTTATACTTCGGTTAGCCTCAAAAGGAGCAATCCTATCACTCTCGCACTGAAAATAATGCGTACAACGCACGCAAGTCTTCATTTGAGGAAACTTGCTATTCGATTCGTTATTTCCTCTAAATTTGCAAGCAAATACGTGATTAAGAGTCATATTACTTCGTTATAATTCGGTTAGCCTCAAAAGGAGCAATCCTATCACTCTCGCACTGAAAACAATGCGTACAACGCACGCAAGTCTTCATTTGAGGAAACTTGCTATTCGGTTCGTTATTTCCACTAAATTTGCAAACAAATACGTGATTAAGAGTCATATTACTTCGTTACACTACGGTTATCCTAAAAAGGAGCAATCCTATCACTCTCGCATTGAAAACAATCGTATAACGTACGCAAGTCTTCATTTGAGGAAACTTGCTATTCGGTTCGTTATTTCCTCTAAATTTGCAAACAAATACGAGTTTAAGAGTCATATTACTTCGTTATACTTCGGTTAGCCTCAAAAGGAGCAATCCTATCACTCTCGCACTGAAAACAATGCGTACAACGTACGCAAGTCTTCATTTGAGGAAACTTTCTATTCGGTTCATTATTTCCTCAAAATTTGCAAACAAATACGTGATTAGGAGTCATATTAGTACGTTACACTTCGGTTAACCTCAAAAGGAGCAATACTATCACTCTCGCATTGAAAACAATCATACAACGTACGCAAGTCTTCATTTGAGGAAACTTGCTATTTGATTCGTTATTTCCTCAAAATTTACAAACAAATAGGTGATCAAGAGTCATAGTACTTCGTTATACTTCGGTTAGCCTCAAAAGGACCAATCATATCATTCTCGCATTGAAAACAATGCGTACAACGGACGCGAGTCTTCATTTGAGGAAACATGCTATTCGGTTCGTTATTTCCTCTAAATTTGCAAACAAATACGTGATTAAGAGTGATATTACTTCGTTATACTTCGGTTAGCCTCAAAAGGAGCAATCCGATCACTATCGCACTGAAAACAATGCGTACAACGTACGCAAGTCTTCATTTGAGGAAACTTTCTATTCGGTTCGTTATTTCCTCAAAATTTGCAAACAAATAGGTGATTATGAGTCATATTAGTACGTTACACTTCGGTTAACCTTAAAAGGAGCAATACTATCACTCTCGCATTGAAAACAATCGTACAACCTACGCAAGTCTTCATTTGAGGAAACTTGCTATTTGATTCGTTATTTCCTCAAAATTTGCAAACAAATAGGTGATCAAGAGTCATATTACTTTGTTATACTTCAGTTAGCCTCAAAAGGAGCAATCATATCATTTTCGCACTGAAAACAATGCGTACAACGGACGCAAGTTTTCATTTGAGGAAACATGCTATTCGGTTAGTTATTTCCTCTAAATTTGCAAACAAATACGTGATTAAGAGTCATATTACTTCGTTATACTTCGGTTAGCCTCAAAAGGAGCAATCCTATTACTCTCGCACTGAAAACAAAGCTTACAACGCACGCAAGTCTTCATTTGAGGAAACTTGCTATTCGGTTCGTTATTTCCTCTAAATTTGCGAACAAATACGTGATTGAGAGTCATATTACTTCGTTATACTTCGGTTATCCTCAAAAGGAGCAATCCTATTACTCTCGCACTGAAAACAATGCGTACAACGCACACAAGTCTTTATTTGAGGAAACTTGCTATTCGGTTCGTTATTTCCTCTAAATTTGCAAACAAATATGTGATTAGGAGTCATATTACTTCGTTACACTTCGGTTATCGTCAAAAGAAGCAATACTATCACTCTCGCAATGAAAACAATGCGTACAACGGACGCAAGTCTTCATTTGAGGAAACATGCTATTCGGTTCGTTATTTCTTCTAAATTTGCAAACAAATACGTGATTAAGAGTGATATTACTTCGTTATACTTCGGTTAGCCTCAAAAGGAGCAATATTATCACGCTCGCATTGAAAACAATCGTACAACCTACGCAAGTCTTCATTTGAGAAAACTTGCTATTTGATTCGTTATTTCCTCAAAATTTACAAACAAATAGGTGATCAAGAGTCATAGTACTTCGTTATACTTCGGTTAGCCTCAAAAGGAGCAATCATATCATTCTCGCATTGAAAACAATGCGTACAACGGACGCAAGTCTTCATTTGAGGAAACATGCTATTCGGTTCGTTATTTCCTCTAAATTTGCAAACAAATACGTGATTAGGAGTCATATTACTTCGTTACACTTCGGTTATCCTCAAAAGGAGCAATACTATCACTCTCGCATTGAAAACAATCGTACAACGTACGCAAGTCTTCATTTGAGGAACTTGCTATTTGATTCGTTATTTCCTCAAAATTTACAAACAAATAGGTGATTAAGAGTGATATTACTTCGTTATACTTCGGTTAGCCTCAAAAGGAGCAATATTATCACTCTCGCGTTGAAAACAATCGTACAACCTACGCAAGTCTTCATTTGAGAAAACTTGCTATTTGATTCGTTATTTCCTCAAAATTTACAAACAAATAGGTGATCAAGAGTCATAGTACTTCGTTATACTTCGGTTAGCCTCAAAAGGAGCAATCATATCATTCTCGCATTGAAAACAATGCGTACAACGGACGCAAGTCTTCATTTGAGGAAACATGATATTCGGTTTGTTATTTCCTCTAAATTTGCAAACAAATACGTGATTAGGAGTCATATTACTTCGTTACACTTCGGTTATCCTCAAAAGGAGCAATACTATCACTCTCGCATTGAAAACGATCGTACAACCTACGCAAGTCTTCATTTGAGAAAACTTGCTATTTGATTCGTTATTTCCTCAAAATTTACAAACAAATAGGTGATCAAGAGTCATATTACTTCGTTATACTTCGGTTAGCCTCAAAAGGAGCAATCATATCACTCTCGCACTGAAAACAATGCGTACAACGGACGCAAGTCTTCATTTGAGTAAACACGCTATTCGGTTCGTTATTTCCTCTAAATTTGCAAACAAATACGTGATTAAGAGTGATATTACTTCGTTATACTTCGGCTAGCCTCAAAAGGAGCAATACTATCACTCTCGCATTGAAAACAATCGTACAACGTACGTAAGTCTTCATTTGAGGAAACTTGCTATTTGATTCGTTATTTCCTCAAAATTTGCAAACAAATAGGTGATCAAGAGTCATATTACTTTGTTATACTTCGGTTAGCCTCAAAAGGAGCAATCATATCATTCTCGCATTGAAAACAATGCTTACAACGGACGCAAGTCTTCATTTGAGGAAACATGCTATTCGGTTCGTTATTTCCTCTAAAATTGCAAACAAATACGTGATTAAGAGTCATATTACTTCGTTATACTTCGGTTAGCCTCAAAAGGAGCAATCCTATTACTCTCGCACTGAAAACAATGCTTACAACGCACGCAAGTCTTCATTTGAGGAAACTTGCTATTCGGTTCGTTATTTCCTCTAAATTTGCAAACAAATACGTGATTAGGAGTCATATTACTTCGTTATACTTCGGTTAGCCTCAAAAGGGGCAATCCTATAACTCTCGCACTGAAAACAAAGCGTACAACGCACGCAAGTCTTCATTTGAGGAAACTTGCTATTCGGTTCGTTATTTCCTCTAAATTTGAAAACAAATACGTGATTAAGAGTCATATTACTTCGTTATACTTCGGTTAGCCTCAAAAGGAGAAATCCTATCACTCTCGCACTGAAAACAATACGTACAATGCACGCAAGTCTTCATTTGAGTAAACTCGCTATTCGGTTCGTTATTTCCTCTAAATTTGCAAACAAATACGTGATTAAGAGTCATATTACTTCGTTATACTTCGGTTAGCCTGAAAAGGAGCAATCCTATCACTCTCGCACTGAAAACAATGCGTACAACGCACGCAAGTCTTCATTTGAGGAAACTTGCTATTCGGTTCGTTATTTCCTCTAAATTTGCAAACAAATACGTGATTAAGAGTCATATTACTTCGTTATAATTCGGTTAGCCTCAAAAGGAGCAATCCTATCGCTCTCGCACTGAAAACAATGCGTACAACGCACGCAAGTCTTTATTTGAGGAAACTTGCTATTCGGTCCGTTATTTCCTCTAAATATTTAAACAAATACGTGATTAGGAGTCATATTACTTCGTGACACTTCGGTTATCCTCAAAAGGAGCAATACTATCACTCTCGCGTTGAAAACAATCGTACAACCTACGCAAGTCTTCATTTGAGAAAACTTGCTATTTGATTCGTTATTTCCTCAAAATTTACAAACAAATAGGTGATCAAGAGTCATAGTACTTCGTTATACTTCGGTTAGCCTCAAAAGGAGCAATCATATCATTCTCGCATTGAAAACAATGCGTACAACGGACGCAAGTCTTCATTTGAGGAAACATGCTATTCGGTTCGTTATTTCCTCTAAATTTGCAAACAAATACGTGATTAGGAGTCATATTACTTCGTTACACTTCGGTTATCCTCAAAAGGAGCAATACTATCACTCTCGCATTGAAAACAATCGTACAACGTACGCAAGTCTTCATTTGAGGAAACTTGCTATTTGATTCGTTATTTCCTCAAAATTTACAAACAAATAGGTGATCAAGAGTCATAGTACTTCGTTATACTTCGGTTAGCCTCAAAAGGAGCAATCATATCATTCTCGCATTGAAAACAATGCGTACAATGGACGCGAGTCTTCATTTGAGGAAACATGCTATTCGGTTCGTTATTTCTTCTAAATTTGCAAACAAATACGTGATTAAGAGTGATATTACTTCGTTATACTTCGGTTAGCCTCAAAAGGAGCAATATTATCACTCTCGCGTTGAAAACAATCGTACAACCTACGCAAGTCTTCATTTGAGAAAACTTGCTATTTGATTCGTTATTTCCTCAAAATTTACAAACAAATAGGTGATCAAGAGTCATAGTACTTCGTTATACTTCGGTTAGCCTCAAAAGGAGCAATCATATCATTCTCGCATTGAAAACAATGCGTACAACGGACACAAGTCTTCATTTGAGGAAACATGCTATTCGGTTCGTTATTTCCTCTAAATTTGCAAACAAATACGTGATTAGGAGTCATATTACTTCGTTACACTTCGGTTATCCTCAAAAGGAGCAATACTATCACTCTCGCATTGAAAACGATCGTACAACCTACGCAAGTCTTCATTTGAGAAAACTTGCTATTTGATTCGTTATTTCCTCAAAATTTACAAACAAATAGGTGATCAAGAGTCATATTACTTCGTTATACTTCGGTTAGCCTCAAAAGGAGCAATCATATCATTCTCGCATTGAAAACAATGCGTACAACGGACGCAAGTCTTCATTTGAGGAAACACGCTATTCGGTTCGTTATTTCCTCTAAATTTGCAAACAAATACGTGATTAAGAGTCATATTACTTCGTTATACTTCGGTTAGCCTCAAAAAGAGCAATCCTATCACTCTCGCACTGAAAACAATACGTACAACGCACGCAAGTCTTCATTTGAGGAAACTTGCTATTCGGTTCGTTATTTCCTCTAAATTTGCAAACAAATACGTGATTAAGAGTCATATTACTTCGTTATACTTCGGTTAGCCTCAAAATGAGCAATCCTATCACTCTCGCACTGAAAACAATGCGTACAACGCACGCAAGTCTTCATTTGAGGAAACATGCTATTCGGTTCGTTATTTCCTCTAAATTTGCAAACAAATACGTGATTAAGAGTCATATTACTTCTTTACACTTCGGTTATCCTCAAAAAGAGCAATACTATCACTCTCGCATTGAAAACAATCGTACAACGTACGCAAGTCTTCATTTGAGGAAAGTTGCTATTTGATTAGTTATTTCCTCAAAATTTACAAACAAATAGGTGATCAAGAGTCATAGTACTTCGTTATACTTCGGTTAGCCTCAAAAGGAGCTATCATATCATTCCCGCATTGAAAACAATGCGTACAACGGACGCGAGTCTTCATTTGAGGAAACATGTTATTCGGTTCGTTATTTCCTCTAAATTTGCAAACAAATACGTGATTAAGAGTCATATTACTTCGTTATACTTCGGTTAGCCTCAAAAGGAGCAATCCTATCACTCTCGCATTGAAAACAATGCGTACAACGCACGCAAGTCTTCATTTGAGGAAACTTGCTATTTGATTCGTTATTTCCTCAAAATTTACAAACAAATAGGTGATCAAGAGTCATAGTACTTCGTTATACTTCGGTTAGCCTCAAAAGGAGCAATCATATCATTCTCGCATTGAAAACAATGCGTACAATGGACGCGAGTCTTCATTTGAGGAAACATGCTATTCGGTTCGTTATTTCTTCTAAATTTGCAAACAAATACGTGATTAAGAGTGATATTACTTCGTTATACTTCGGTTAGCCTCAAAAGGAGCAATATTATCACTCTCGCGTTGAAAACAATCGTACAACCTACGCAAGTCTTCATTTGAGAAAACTTGCTATTTGATTCGTTATTTCCTCAAAATTTACAAACAAATAGGTGATCAAGAGTCATAGTACTTCGTTATACTTCGGTTAGCCTCAAAAGGAGCAATCATATCATTCTCGCATTGAAAACAATGCGTACAACGGACACAAGTCTTCATTTGAGGAAACATGCTATTCGGTTCGTTATTTCCTCTAAATTTGCAAACAAATACGTGATTAGGAGTCATATTACTTCGTTACACTTCGGTTATCCTCAAAAGGAGCAATACTATCACTCTCGCATTGAAAACAATCGTACAACCTACGCAAGTCTTCATTTGAGAAAACTTGCTATTTGATTCGTTATTTCCTCAAAATTTACAAACAAATAGGTGATCAAGAGTCATATTACTTCGTTATACTTCGGTTAGCCTCAAAAGGAGCAATCATATCATTCTCGCATTGAAAACAATGCGTACAACGGACGCAAGTCTTCATTTGAGTAAACATGCTATTCGGTTCGTTATTTCCTCTAAATTTGCAAACAAATACGTGATTAAGAGTCATATTACTTCGTTATACTTCGGTTAGCCTCAAAAAGAGCAATCCTATCACTCTCGCACTGAAAACAATACGTACAACGCACGCAAGTCTTCATTTGAGGAAACTTGCTATTCGGTTCGTTATTTCCTCTAAATTTGCAAACAAATACGTGATTAAGAGTCATATTACTTCGTTATACTTCGGTTAGCCTCAAAATGAGCAATCCTATCACTCTCGCACTGAAAACAATGCGTACAACGCACGCAAGTCTTCATTTGAGGAAACATGCTATTCGGTTCGTTATTTCCTCTAAATTTGCAAACAAATACGTGATTAAGAGTCATATTACTTCTTTACACTTCGGTTATCCTCAAAAGGAGCAATACTATCACTCTCGCATTGAAAACAATCGTACAACGTACGCAAGTCTTCATTTGAGGAAAGTTGCTATTTGATTAGTTATTTCCTCAAAATTTACAAACAAATAGGTGATCAAGAGTCATAGTACTTCGTTATACTTCGGTTAGCCTCAAAAGGAGCTATCATATCATTCCCGCATTGAAAACAATGCGTACAACGGACGCGAGTCTTCATTTGAGGAAACATGCTATTCGGTTCGTTATTTCCTCTAAATTTGCAAACAAATACGTGATTAAGAGTCATATTACTTCGTTATACTTCGGTTAGCCTCAAAAGGAGCAATCCTATCACTCACGCACTGAAAACAATGCGTACAACGCACGCAAGTCTTCATTTGAGGAAACTTGCTATTCGGTTCGTTATTTCCTCTAAATTTGCAAACAAATACGTGATTTAGAGTCATATTACTCCGTTATACTTCGGTTAGCCTCAAAAGGAGCAATCCTATCACTCTCGCACTGAAAACAATGCGTACAACGCACGCAAGTCTTCATTTGAGGAAACTTGCTATTCGGTTCGTTATTTCCACTAAATTTGCAAACAAATACGTGATTAAGAGACATATTACTTCGTTACACTTCGGTTATCCTAAAAAGGAGCAATCCTATCACTCTCGCATTGAAAACAATCGTATAACGTACGCAAGTCTTCATTTGAGGAAACTTGCTATTCGGTTCGTTATTTCCTCTAAATTTGCAAACAAATACGAGATTAAGAGTCATATTACTTCGTTATACTTCGGTTAGCCTCAAAAGGAGGAATCCTATCACTCTCGCACTGACACTACTACAAAACAGTAAAAAGATAACACCTAAAAAACGTTGTAATTTTCTCCCAGAAACGTCGAGGTTAAGGGTGTCATCTATTTGACACATTTTATACAACGTTTTTAAAACGTTGTAGTTGGCTCATAATACAACGTTTTTTACCAAAAAAAGTTGTACATTGTCTTTAAATAAATACTAAGATGCTTGAAAACGTTGTAGATGGTATCATTCCACAACATTTTTTGGTATAAAACGTTGTAGTTTGATACATCACACAACCTTTAGACTAATTTATACAACGTTTATAAGATGTCATCTATTGTAGTTCGTTTAGACAACGTTTTTAAGATGTTGTAGTGTAACATAAAAATGTTGTAATATATCTTTGTTAATACATTACACAACGTTTAGGCTCATTTATATAACGTTTTAAAGGTGTCATCTATTTAGCACATTTCTGGTTTAAAATGTTGTAGTTTGTTACATCATACAACATTTAAACAAATTTATACAAGTTTTATAAAGTGTCATCTATTTGGTAACATTTAAACAACGTTTTCAGACAGTTGTAGTTTAACTGAAAAACAGTTGTAGTTCACCCATATTTGAAAATACATACACAGTTTCTCATTAATGCAATGATATATAGCTAAAAAAAACTCTAAATTCTCATTTAAAATCAAAATGTATCAATCATTCTCAGATTCAAAATACATACAATAATACCATACGTTTACAGTTTTAAATTACTACATCCACAAAATATACCAACTATCCACAAAATATATCAAACTAACTGTGGTGCACTACTACCTAATCATGTGCAAAAAAGTCTTCTCCCAAAATACATTCATCTAAATTAACTTGTACACCCACCGTTAACTCCCAAAATACATTAATCTAAACATGTACATCCACTGTTAACTCGAGGCTTACATGTAGCTGCTCACATAAGCTGCCCACTCACCCCGTACGTCGTCAATTTGTTCTTGTGTGTACGTTAATCCATTTGCCTTATCCCACTGAAATAAAATAACAAAAAGTTAGTCTCCCACTGTAGACTAATTGGCCAAGTTTAGTACAAATTAGAATGTTAGCAAACCACAACAGACCCACAATCAATCCAAAACTGCAAAATAGAACAACTGATCCCATCCCTCTAGCCTTCACATCCCTTTTGCAATAGTCTCTTCAAATGAAGAATTATACTATGCATAAGATCGAACAAAGGATATACAAATCACTATGACTAATTTTGTTAGTTCACTGTAGAAAACAGGAAACGAGAAAGATGGTCATCATCTAATCCAATCATGCAATCTCATAGCCTAGATAGTATATATACGTGTAACTATCTTAACAAGGCAAGACTTAGATCCCACTACTCATCAACCTTATTAAAAACGAATAAGAACACACAATTGATAAATGGATAAAAGATTATTTTTATCATTTTATATGTTCAAAATTAAAGGTGCACGATCTATCGCAAAAACTTACCTGTAGTCATGCATCATGATTGTATATATTGGTATGCACTCTTAGGACATTGACAAATAACAGGATTTGGCACTATAGAGTCCAACCTACTTGCAGCTATTGGTGATCACATATTGGAGTTATTTAATTAAATCCACCGGGCAGATCTCCACTGTAACAAGTCCTACTACATGGGACAGGATAACTTAACTCTACTTATAGATGATGGCAATGCAGAGTGTTTTTTTTTTTGTTTCTTTCTTTTCTTTCTCTCCAATTGAATAAACTAGGACATTACTAAACTACCAATCACAGATTGCATTTTAACAAACCAAAAGAAAAACACGAGAGAGAGAGAGAGAGAGAGAGAGAGAGAGAGAGAGAGAGAGAGAGAGAGAGTAAAACATGTCAGCAGGAACTAGGTATTTTCCTTTAAATTTTGCACATGCCAATCAAGGCAAAATCATTTGATCCTGTTTCACAATATCTTTCAGTATCTTCAAGTCACTAGATTAAGTTGAAGATGTTGGATGTTGTTTGTGTATACAAGCAGTCTTTTAAACCCCAGCAGCATTCTTATCTAGACTAAACCCTATGAAGCAGTCCTGCTGAATTTGTTAATGGTGTTACCTACAATGTTCCTTTTGTTGACTGTTGTAGAAACAAAGGTTTACTGAAGCGGACTCCTGTGACCCTTGGGAAATATGTAAAAAATAAATAACTCTTCGGATATGTTGCTTTAGGCTTATTTTCCTTCCATGATTCTGTATCTCACTGACTAGGAAAAATGATATCAAAACAATGGAACATAGACCTCTGAAATAGACTCAGAGATTTGAAGGAATACTACTACCACTTCCGAACACGAGCACATCAGAATATTTATATATATAACATAATTAATAATAATAATAAATTTAAAAAAAAAATAATAAGAAGAAAAAGATGTTACCATTTCTTAAATAATCAGGAGGTGTGTAAGCAAGGTTTGTGCTATAACTTTTGCCATCCCTGCTATTTTTCATGAAGCCAAAACATGAAAGTCGTGGATCGTCATTCTGCCAAAACCATCCACTATAGGTCATCCAGATGATATTGTCTCAGTGCAACTATCATGTTTTAGAGATAAATATAAATATATATATATATATATATATATATATATATATATATATATATATATATATATATATATATAGGGGAGGGAGGGAGAGAGAGAGAGAGAGAGAGAGAAATCTTTTAACATTAGAAAAAAGAGATCCATTACCTCATCAAATAGAACCCTGTATGCATTCAAGTCATGGTACAGTGGACGTCCTTCAGCACCACAATAATCCAATGCTTCAGCAATATATAAAGCAACTCTTAAACGCATGGTCCATTCAATGGTTTGATTCTCCCCTGTGAAAGATGTAAAAAGAGAATACAATATACATGAATGATGAAACTAATATTAAGAAAACACACTTATAAGAAACATTTCTAAAAGATTCAGAATATTGTCCTCTATTTGAATTAAACAGATAACATCTTCAGACATAGTGCTTTAAGAGATGGCATTACAATTTAGAACAGTAGAACTTAATAAAGCATTTTGGTACAAGGGGATGGAAAAATAAAAGCAATGGAGGCAGGAAGCAGAAAAAGCACATCCTCAGGGAACCTTTTCAGTCCTTTTCTTTAATGAATATATATTATTGTCAGAGAAAGTAAGGGCAAAAATGTTAAGATAAAGAAAATAGATTTTTCCTATGACTTACTTTCATAGTGTTTCAGTTAATAATCGTGTACATTTGAACATTATAAAAATTACAGCATTACACGACAATAATAATAAATAGCCATCATATGCTTCAATACATAGTGCTCTTTTTTGCCAACTGCAAAAGATGAACTAACCCCTAATCAATATTATCACATATGTACACTAGGCTGTATTTATTTTCAGGAACTAACTGATGAGACTGGATTGTAGTCTTGTAATGCCCTTATCCTATTTGGCATCAAATTTATACTCAGCATCTGGACTCTAATCAAGGGATTGCATAATACATCAAAAAATGTATTATCCAATACCACATTCCCCAGTATAGTATAATCTAATAGTTTATGAAAATAAATGAGGCCTAGGGCGTATTATGTCATAAGAAATAGACTATAGACATGCACAGTGTTCATCTAAACCCAAATATGTATGTTCAGATATTCAGAGCAGGACGAATAATATGTATTTGGTCAACGAAAACGAAAGTATATATGCAGGAAGATGACATGCATCTCTCTCATAACTTTGTACCACAATAATATGTTTCAACATTTGTCTGAGGACTTTTATCAAACATATTGTGTTCATTCTCTATTCTAGCTATTATACCTTTGTTAGAAAAATCATTTACCTTCTTGAAAACATGAGCAAGGATTATGTAATAAACCAGCATGATTATCTTGTTCTGTAGCTGCATCGCTACTATTCTGCTACTGCTTCGGACTCCTGTCGCGATTCTGCTCTGGTTTTGCCGAGCTGTTGCTACTGTGATATGCGCAAATCTGCTGCGAATCTGCCGAACTGCTACAGAGGAGAAAACATGGGATAAATCTGAAATGAGATAGCAGACGCAACAGTTAATTTTCATTGTTAAAGTAGAAATGCAGTTCAACATAAGACATCCGAGTACACTAGCACCACAAAGTAATCTGTTAATAATGATAATGTGAGAGCAATCAGGTTTGGTTACTATTTTTTTGAACCACTGTTATATGCTATGAGAACAAAAATACGCTCTAATTGAAACACGGATAACTACCCACTATTTATTTCCTTTACTCTTTACTTCCTCAAACTAGTCCTAAAATATAGAATATTCACACAGATGTGAGCCACGTACAATAGTAACAATAATGCATCAGACTTTAATAGTAGTATGTTACACAAACAGATGTTATAGTAAAGCAAATTGCTAAGGCTTTATTGCAACCTTTGTGGAATTAAAACATCGAAAGTATCCCCTCAGCATAAGTGATTAGATTACAATCAATTGGAATAGAAATTGAGCAATACAAAGTGCCAATTATACGAACATGTTTAACTAAATGAACAACATGAAAAATATCTAGAATAATTACCTATTTTCTTAGGCTGGAATTCCCAAAGTATGTATTTGTTGAGGGCTGGAACAGAGACACCACGAGGGATATAGACATCACCAGATATTTTAGCAATGGTCTTCAAAGGCCTCTGTATTATATGGTTTGAAACAAAAGGAAAGTCAGCCGCCATTAGGTAATGGTCCTCTGTAAGCAAAGGTTTTTATATCTCAATTCAATATCACAAATTACTCTCCAAACATGGTACTTATTTTTGAACCTTTTTCCCCCCCTTTAACGACCTAGAAAGACTTCAAAAACAATTAAGACACTCCAAATAAATATGTAAGTTAGCCAAAATACAGCAACTGAAAAATATTAAATCAGTTACACCATATGAGATATGCTTCCCCATCCTTTTCCTCTTTTATATTCTGTCCAGTTTTTTACCAAATAAAATAGCCAAAACTGCAAGTACCCATCTCTAATGTTACCTTGCTCCTCTATAAGCCTCCCTTCCCCTTCAATTCTACCTCCATCCTGCCAAACAGAACACAAGTTAATAAATAGCTCATGTAACATCCCTAGTCCTTTTCTGTGATACCATAAGACCACCTATCACTGTTCTTTGTTTACAGGACTGTTTATTCCTCATCAGCCATGGTTTTGCAATTCAGCATACTCATATAACAAAACAGCATACCCTCTAATTAAAAAGGCAATGATATTGGACAACAACAAAAATCGAGCTTAGCAATAACATTGCTTTAGAAAAAATTAATACTCAATAAAACAATAATCAATACAACCTGAAATAGATTGAAATCGGAGCTACCTCAACAACAGGAGTGAACCATCTGAGGTGGAACCTAGGGTTTGTAGAGTATTTTGAGTGGGTAGTGGTGATGGGAGTCAAAAAGAAGGTTTGGGAAACGTTGAACTCGATGGCGACAGATTGGAACCAAGTCTCTTCTCTCTCCTCTTCCACTTCTAACAAACACACGGCGGCGGGGTTTCCCTTGAACGCCGATTCTGTAAATGCATCCACCTGTTGTCAAAAACCCAACCCCAAATTTTACTACTTCTATTAAATTGCAAAATGAATACTTACTCATTGATAAAATAAAGCATAAGGAGAGAAATGGAGAGATTAGTAGTGTTTGTTACCACACAATACTTAACCGCCTTCTTCGCCATTATTAATGTGTTGGAGAGAGAAAGGGAATGTCGGAGAAATGATTGGAAAAAGCAATCAAGATGTTCAGTCGGAGGCTGTCGACAGACAAGATGACGGCTCCACTATTTATGGTAAATTTTGAAGGGAAGCCAAATTTTGAAGGTAAGTCGGAGAAGCAGACGTTGGAGGAGGAGGATAGTTACACTTTGGAGCGAGGATATCTAGATTGAGAGAGAAGGGGAGAGAGTTAAGTTACGGATGAGTAGTTAAGTTAAGAATGAGTGACATAGATGAGTGAGATCGAAAATGAGAGAGAGCTGTTTCACTTGTAAGGATGAGTGAACTCTGTATTTTAATTTCAAGTTTTCACTTTCGCGCTATTTTTTCAAGTTCCATGTTTTTTAAATAGATAACGTTTTCTTTAAAAAACGTTATAACTTTAAAATCAAATATTGCCCTTTATAAATACATAACGTTTTTGCATATATATCTATAACGTTTTTTGAAAAAACGTTGTGAAAAAAAACACCACAACGTTTTTTATAAAAACCTTGTTGTTTAAGTGTTATCTTTTTACTATTTTGTAGTAGTGTGAAAACAATGCGTACAACGCACGCAAGTCTTTATTTGAGGAAACTTGCTATTCGGTTCGTTATTTCCTCTAAATTTGCAAACAAATACGTGATTAAGAGTCATATTACTTCGTTACACTTCGGTTATCCTCAAAAGGAGCAATACTATCACTCTCGCATTGAAAACAATCGTACAACCTACGCAAGTCTTCATTTGAGAAAACTTGCTATTTGATTCGTTATTTCCTCAAAATTTACAAACAAATAGGTGATCAAGAGTCATAGTACTTCGTTATACTTCGGTTAGCCTCAAAAGGAGCAATCATATCATTCTCGCATTGAAAACAATGCGTACAACGGCCGCAAGTCTTCATTTGAGGAAACATGTTATTCGGTTCGTTATTTCCTCTAAATTTGCAAACAAATACGTGATTAGGAGTCATATTACTTCGTTATACTTCGGTTAGCCTCAAAAGGAGCAATCATATCACTCTCTCGCACTGAAAACAATGCGTACAACGCACGCAACTCTTCATTTGAGGAAACTTGCTATTCGGTTCGTTATTTCCTCTAAATTTGCAAACAAATACGGGATTAAGAGTCATATTACTTCGTTATACTTCGGTTAGCCTCAAAAGGAGGAATCCTATCACTCTCGCACTGAAAACAATGCGCACAACGCACGCAAGTCTTCATTTGAGGAAACTTGCTATTCGGTTCGTTATTTCCACTAAATTTGCAAACAAATACGTGATTAAGAGACATATTACTTCGTTACACTTCGGTTATCCTCAAAAGGAGCAATCCTATCACTCTCGCATTGAAAACAATCGTATAACGTACGCAAGTCTTCATTTGACAAAACTTGCTATTCGGTTCGTTATTTCATCTAAATTTGCAAACAAATACGAGATTAAGAGTCATATTACTTCGTTATACTTCGGTTAGCCTCAAAAGGAGCAATCATATCATTCTCGCATTAAAAACAATGCGTACAACGGACGCAATTCTTCATTTGAGGAAACATGCTATTCGGTTCGTTATTTCCTCTAAATTTGCAAACAAATACGTGATTAGGAGTCATATTACTTCGTTACACTTCGGTTATCCTCAAAAGGAGCAATACTATCACTCTCGCATTGAAAACAATCGTACAACCTACGCAAGTCTTCATTTGAGAAAACTTGCTATTTGATTCGTTATTTCCTCAAAATTTACTAACAAATAGGTGATCAAGAGTCATAGTACTTCGTTATACTTCGGTTAGCCTCAAAAGGAGCAATCATATCATTCTCGCATTGAAAACAATGCGTACAACGGACGCAAGTCTTCATTTGAGTAAACACGCTATTCGGTTCGTTATTTCCTCTAAATTTGCAAACAAATACGTGATTATGAGTGATATTACTTCGTTATACTTCGGTTAGCCTCAAAAGGAGCAATCCTATCACTCTCGCACTGAAAACAATGCGTACAACGCACACAAGTCTTCATTTGAGGAAACTTGCTATTCGGTTCGTTCTTTCCTCTAAATTTGCAAACATATACGTGATTAAGAGTCATATTACTTCGTTATAATTCGGTTAGCCTCAAAAGGAGCAATCCTATCACTCTCGCACTGAAAACATTGCGTACAACGCACGCCAGTCTTCATTTGAGGAAACTTGCTATTCGGTTCGTTATTTCCACTAAATTTGCAAACAAATACGTGATTAAGAGTCATATTACTTCGTTACACTTCGGTTATCCTAAAAAGGAGCAATCCTATCACTCTCGCATTGAAAACAATCGTATAACGTACGCAAGTCTTCATTTGAGGAAACTTGCTATTCGGTTCGTTATTTCCTCTAAATTTGCAAACAAATACGAGATTAAGAGTCATATTACTTCGTTATACTTCGGTTAGCCTCAAAAGGAGGAATCCTATCACTCTCGCACTGAAAACAATGCGTACAACGCACGCAAGTCTTTATTTGAGGAAACTTGCTATTCGGTTCGTTATTTCCTCTAAATTTGCAAACAAATACGTGATTAGGAGTCATATTACTTCATTACACTTCGGTTATCCTCAAAAGCAGCAATACTATCACTCTCGCATTGAAAACAATCGTACAACCTACGCAAGTCTTCATTTGAGAAAACTTGCTATTTGATTCGTTATTTCCTCAAAATTTACAAACAAATAGGTGATCAGGAGTCATATTACTTCGTTATACTTCGGTTAACCTCAAAAGGAGCAATCATATCATTCTCGCATTCAAAACAATGCGTACAACGGACGCTAGTCTTCATTTGAGGAAACATGCTATTCGGTTCGTTATTTCCTTTAAATTTGCAAACAAATATGTGATTAAGAGTCATATTACTTCGTTATAATTCGGTTAGCCTCAAAAGGAGCAATCCTATCACTCTCGCACTGAAAACAATGCGTACAACGCACGCAAGTCTTCATTTGAGGAAACTTGCTATTCGGTTCGTTATTTCCTCTAAATTTGCAAACAAATACGTGATTAAGAGTCATATTACTTCGTTATACTTCGGTTAGCCTGAAAAGGAGCAATCCTATCACTCTTGCACTGAAAATAATGCGTACAACGCACGCAAGTCTTCATTTTAGGAAACTTGCTATTCGGTTCGTTATTTCCACTAAATTTAAAAACAAATACGTGATTAAGAGTCATATTACTGTTGGTTTGCAAAAATATGGCATTCATATAATCAAATTATATAAGCGCAACGGAAGCAATAAAAATCAGATTTTAAATTTTTTGTACAAACCAATAACCCGGATCTTTCTTATGCGACTATTATTAATTGAGGAAGGATAAAAGAATTTATACCTTTGTAGAACCAAGCTTCCACGGGTACAAGTTCATCTCCCTTTGATCCATCACGTTCTTTTTCAAATTCACCGATTAGATTCCACCGATCAATGTTAGCTCCCCAAGTGTTGAGCCTCTAGAGGTGATCCACCAAGAGATCTATGAATTAAAGAAGTGGATCTTGGTTTCTCCAAACCATGGGTGGCTAGCCCTAATTCTCTCTCTCTCTAACTCTTAGATCTAGAGAATTATGGAGTACTCTCTCTCTCCTTATGAAAGAGTGTGTAACCTTGATCTATGATAAGACTCCTCTTATTTATAGATCTAGTCAACCCTCCTAAACTATTTAGGATTAGGGTTTTAATTTAATTCCCAATTTAATTAGGAACTAAATTAATTAATTACAATTCCTAAACCATTTAGGAACTTAATTATTTAATAATGAGAGTACTTCTTATTAATTAATTACTAAACCATTTAGTAACTTAATTAATTATTATTATAATTATAATTCCAAAACTATTTAGGAACTTAATTATTTAATAATAATATTACTACTTATTAATTAATTCCTAAACCATTTAGGAACTAATTAATAATACTAGTAGTAATAATAATAATAGTAATAATAATAATAATAAGACTCATCTTATTAATTTATAATTAGTATTTCTAAAATAGTAAATTATAAATATTAAGCTATTTAATTTATTCTATCACCATAGTATAAATTAAATATACTTAATTTATTATTACGATTATGCCATCCACTTCTAAAATAAATATTACTCTTTTGCGGTGTGACCCTTTAGGTTCTCCATATTAAACCGGTTATAGAATAAATTAATTAGAACTATACTAATCTTATTTATATAAATAAATTAAACTATTTAATTCATTTAAATAAATAATATTTATTCCATAATAAGGGTAAGCCCCCTTAGCGATCAACGACTTTCCAGATAATATAGATTTCAACATTTAATCGTAAAAGAACCTTTCAGCAAATAGTTACCGTACAATTCAATCCTTCTACCACACAATATCCCAATCAAATATAAGACACGGAATTTCTGTCAAGTCTTATTTATTTGATTATATGCATTTCAATTCACAAATACACAACTCTAGTTAATGTAAATTAGAAACTCCTTTCTAATTCCATTTAACCCTGGCCAGGGATTTCTGAGTTGTCACTTATTGAATCGCATAGGACATTATCTCCCTTTACTGGAAGTGGTAGATCCTTTGTTGATCATTCATCTATCTCCATGTGTACCTTATTATACCCAAGCACATCCTTTGATATACCAATAGGTCTTAAGGAATATGTCAAAGTATAACTTAGTACACACAAGATACTAAGATGATCTCAAGTCTAAGGATCACTTGTACGACTATCACATAAGGAACTCCTATTGACAGACGAGTAAAACTCCATTAGGTGTTCCTTGAGCGAGTCACGTTCAGTGAACTTATTCTCTAATAAGCACCTACATACTTGCTTTAGTGTCTCTACACAAATGATTATGAGATCAATCATCCTCTTCATAAGAGCAAGCATAGTATGTACCAATCTATCCGGATCTACTAATCCCCTTTTTAGTGATCCAACGATTAGGAACAATTTTAGTTTTGAGCTATCTTGAATTTAGATCTCATTAGCATGATCCTCATCATGGTTCTAAAAGCATTGCTCGAAAACTATGGGTTTATCCATTTGATTAATTCAAGTAATTAATCATGAATAAAGAAATGCCTTGATACTTATATTAATAAATGAACAAGATTACAAAGTATATGCTTATCACATCAAATGTGATTGGCTTGAGGGCATACTACTTTCAATCTCCCACTTGCACTAAAGCCAATCGCCCTTTGGTATCCCTATACCATTCTTCTCTAAGTGGCGTACAAATTGCTTAGTAAATGCTTTAGTTAATAGATCTGTAATGCTGTTCTAAGAGTCTACCATCTTTATGGTGTCGTCTCCTTTTCAATGATTCATCTAATCATATAAAAGTGCCGCAACACATGTTTGGATTTCAGATGAGACCTAGGTTCCTTGGCGAATTAAACTCCTTTAATGTTAGGAACCATTATAAGTTCTGTAAAGAACTTATTTAACCAAACAATCACTTTTGCAGCTTCACTTATAGTTATTTACTATGTCTTTGTCACTAAATCAGCAACTCTTTACTGTTTGAAACTTTTCTAACTCACTGCAGCACCGTTCATGGTAATCATATTACCTGAAACGGATATGTTGTTATCTTGGTTAGTCTGAACAAACTTGAGTTTATTAAACCCTCTAGTTTTATATTAGACCCATCATTAGAAACTCTTTTCTAATATTCTTCTCCAAAATTGAACTGATATCTGCTTATTATACATAAGCAATATCAAGTCTAGTACATTTCAACGAATCAATGTACGTCCCTTGGGTTAAGCCGAGCATCCTTTATGATCTATCTCTATAGACCTTTATCCTAAATAGAATGTTAGGACGCTTCTCCCAAGTCCTTAATGGAGAAGTTTTAGACAACCACATCTTTACTGATTGTAGCATCGGTATGTCATTCCTTATCGATATTATATCATCATATAATACTAGAAATGTCACAGTGCTCCCACTAACCTTTGTACATACTTGGTTCATCTTTGTCTTTGATAAAATCAAACTCTTTTGATTTTCTCATCAAAACGGATGTTCCATCTTCGAGAAACTTGCTTCAATTCATAATTGGATCGTTGTAACTTACATACTTGATTTGCTCCATCTATATGGAGACAAATTCTTTTGGTTGTATCATACATACATCCTTTTGTATAGTAAGTTGTTACTGCAAGTAAAATCCGAATGGATATATGCATTTTCACTAGTGAAAAATTTCATCATAGTCAACTCATTGACCTTGTTAGAAATCTTTTTACCACTAGTTAGGTCTTATAGGTCTCCACCTAGCCATCTGCTTTAGTCTTTCTCCAAAGACCCATTTTGGATTTTATGGTCATCAGCCATTTCTCTTGAGTATCTAATACTCATACATCATTGTATATATCTAGATCATCATCCACTATGATGCGTACCTTATCATCATCATCTATGATGAATCCATACCTTTCAGGTATCTTCGGTACTAAACCAGATTTACGACTTGGTTGTGGTACAATAGGTTTATCTACCTGTACAGATTCCTTCATTTTATCTGTAGTGTTTTTGTAGTTCTTGAACTTCTTCAAGATCTATTTTACTCCCACTAACCCTTTAAAGAAAAACTTCTTTTTCTTATAAGGCAGCGTGTTTCAACAAACACCTTTTATTTAGTCGGATTATAGAAGTGATACCCTAAACTTTCTTTAGGATATCCCACAAGTTTACACTTATCAGATCTTGTCCCTAGCTTATCATGTCAAACCTTTTGACATAAGCTGAACAATTCAAATCTTAACATGCTTAAGACTTGGTTTCCTCCCTATCCATGACTCATATGAAGTCTTAGGGACGGAATTTGAAAGTATCTTATTTAGTAGATATGCGATCGTTTCTAGAGCATAACCCTAGAAGGATACTGGAAGATCGGTAATACTTATTATGGATCATCACCATGTCCATTCTGTGAGAATACCATTTCGCTTGAGATGATCTAGAAACTTACTGCTTAAGTATTCCCTTCTCGATCTAATCGAAGAACTTTAATACTTTTAGGCTTTAGTTTCTATACTTCACTTTTGAATTCTTTGAACGTTTCAAATGATTTGGATTGTATTTCATCAAATACATATATCAAAATCTAGAATCATTAGTGAAAGTAATGAATGAATACCCTCCTCTTGCATTTGTTGTCATAGGTCCCACACATCACTGTGTGTACCATCTCTAACAACTCTGTAACTCGCTCTCCATGTCCACTAAATAGAGATTTAGTCATATTGTCCATGATACAAGATTCACAAGTTGTATTTGATTCATAATCAAAAAACTCTAAAAGCTTATCTTTATACAACTTGTTTAGTCTTGTTTCATTAACGTGACCGAGTTAACAATGTTGCATGAAGGTATGATTCATATCATCTTTTTGCTTTTAGTTTGTTCAATTTGAAATATTTTTCATATAAGTCAAGTATACAAAATCTATTAAGTAATCAACTAGTTCTAAATAAAACATTATCATTATAAACAGAACAACGATTGTTCATTATTATAATGTCAAAAAGAAACATTCCTTGTCATCACATGGAACTGAAATAATGTTTCTAAGAACTGGAACATAGTGACAACTTACTAACTTAATAGTCTTTCCTGTAGGCAGTGCTAAACTATAAGTTCTCATGGCTAATGCAGCAACCTTTACTTCATTCCCCAGCACATGATTACTTATCATTTATTTAGCTTTCTACTTCTGCTTAGTCTCTGCAACGACTTGCATATGTGAGACCACCAGTCGGAATCTAATTCCTAAGTAGAAACTTGACTTATAGAAAGTTCTATTTCATTATGAACAAATCTATATCTGTAGTTGAAGTTTCACTAAACTTCTTCTACTTAACTATTACAACTCTCTTGCAGTTGTTCTTCCAGTGTCCCAGCTTATCGCAATGAAAGCAAACTCCTTTGCCCTCGGGATCACTTTTATTTATGTCCTTTATTTAGCCTTTCTTTTGTCTTCTACTCTTTCTAACTCCTCAGAAATACCTTTGGTCATCTTCCTCCGCTTAGAAGATTCATCTACGAGTAAGACTTTGTTTTTCTAGGAAGAAAAATGACTCTCAACAGTCTTCAACATATTTAAGCAAATCAGTTAAATGACTTCTAGCTTAATAATGTTTGAAGTTCACAACATATTGTGAATTAGAGTCAGTGAGTGACTGCAAGATCGAATCTTGACTAAACTCTCCATCCTTGACAAAACTGGTTGTCCTAATTGATCAATCCAATTGATCATCTTTAAGACATGTGTATTTTACTGTAGTGTCATTGGTTATTATAGATCGGAAGAGCTCCTTAGATATCTTATATCTAATTGACCTACTTTGCTCACCATACAACTATTGAATGTGCAGCAATATAGTAGGTGCATCCATTTTTCTCATGTTGACGCTGTAACTCGATACTTATGGATGTGAGCATGATGCATTGAGCCACCTTTGCATCATCTTGCCATTTCATAAAATAGCAATCTCTTCCTCAGAGGCTTAGTCTACAACATTTGTAGGAATAGACAAATTAAGGACATTTGCTAGCTTTTCAGCATTGAGAACTATTCTCAAATTTGTTTAATCAATCCGAACAATTCGGTTCGATTAATTGTTAGCATACATTATGCTATGCAGTGTTAGTGAATTAAACATAACAGTATTCTTTAAGTGAATTAATAACAACATTAACATGCATTCATTTTATTAATTACCAAAATAAATTAGGTCTTTATTTAAAATGGTTTCTCCCACTATTTTCATCAAACTATATTACCCTCTTTATATAGTTCGGCAAATCTAGTTAAAGATTTGCTAGTGAGAATAAGGATCCTATTTCAAATGTATATAGCCTTGTGTGACACAACAAACGATATATAAATAAATAGGTAGACAACTCTTGTCAATTACATTAACATGTAACTCCTTTTATTTTGCCTCTTAGATTATTATGATCATGTGTGACACATCCAAATCAAAATTATCCAAGTTAAGTCCAACCTAGCATTTTCTTATATTAGAAGAGAAAAAGACCGTCCTTGTGTGACACAACAAAACAGTAATGTTCAATTCTTTTTATAAACATCAAATGTGATAAAACAACATCTCAAAAAATTAATATAAGCCTTGTGTGACACAACAAACTTATAATGATTATTTGATACTCTATCGTTTTACCATGCTAGAAGGCGACGTTCGATATTTTTAATAAATATCTTTGAACGTTACAACTTAATATTATGAGTAGTAGAATAAATAAATTAGAACAATTCTAATTTTATTTAATTGAATTAAACTCTTTTAATTCATGAATTAAACATTTTAATTCATTTTATAAATAATATTTATTCTACATCATGAGGGGTTTATTAATATTAATTGTCTCATCTTGTTTAGCGCACATGCACATATATATATAAAATACGCGTCATATTAATTAACATGCGAAGCATGTTTGATAATATATAATATATATAAATAAGCATGCACATATAGAATACTATATTCTACTTGGATTGATTATGGACTTTTATTCTAGTTTGGTTTATTCGAGCCACCAAATAAACCAAATGGTCAAACCTAGGGTGCAAGAATAAATTAAATTAAATGTAACTATTACATTTAAATTCGGGCTCCATTACAAATGAGTCTTCATGCGCTCTTTGCTTCTTTGCTCCAATTTTTCAAAATAATTCTAACTAATCCTATTACAAATTATTTACAATAAATAGAAACCTTGATCAACAGTCAAGGGGAAGTACATAGGAGGGAGATAGAATTATACATGAGAAAAATTAGAAAGACGAGGTACGCAGACCCCATTTATTAAAACTCATTCATTCATGCATTTAATTAAAATTAAATCCAATCACATTGGTCAATAGTCCATAATCAATCCCATTTATTATCATATATATCAACATATATATTAATAAATAATATTCATCTCATGAATTAAATAAATCATTTCATATATGTATTGGTATCATTTAATGGGCAATTTAAAGTTGTATGAAATCTAATTTCATGTTTAAAATAAACCTTTTATTTTAATTATAAAATTATTTAAAAATAAACTATTTATTTTTATTATTTTAAAATTACCCAAAATAAACTCTTTTATTTTAAAATTTTAAAATCTGCACAAAATTACCAAACTGTTTGGCAAATTAATATATATATTATAAATATATCATATATATATTTATAATATATACATAATCGGTTGGCTAATTAACATATATATAATCGGTTGGCTAATTAACATATATATATATATATATATATATATAACCGAAACAGTAGGTATCTAATTGCGGAAACCGAAATTGTAATTTCTCAAAACGTGGGTTGTTTTACCGTGACAGTCAATTCGGGACATGGCTGTAGCTCTATTGTACATACCAAAAACAGATCAGTAGTATATATATGTATATAGTCCAAACATGAAATGTGATCAACACTTAACATATATATATATATAAAAACCGAAACCTTCTTGAAGCACAATTTTCGGTAATTCAACTTTCGGGACAGGGATATATGAGTATACCATATATATATATATATATATATATATATATATATATATTCATGAATTGCCGAAAACATTGCTTTAGTTGCTGCCAAATCCGAAAATTGCTGTACTGAAAATTCCCGTGAATCCAACTTCGGTATTTAAGGAAAAATAATTTTATACAATAAATTATGCCCAATAAATTATTCTAAATACATACCCATACATATATGAAATTAAAATAATTAATAATTCGCATAAGTTTGGCTCTGATGCCACTGTTGGTTTGCAAAAATATGGCATTCAAATAATCAAATTATATAAGCGCAACGGAAGCAATAAAAATCAGATTTTAAATTTTTTGTACAAACCAATAACCCGGATCTTTCTTATGCGACTATTATTAATTGAGGAAGGATAAAAGAATTTATACCTTTGTAGAACCAAGCTTCCACGGGTACAAGTTCATCTCCCTTTGATCCATCACGTTCTTTTTCAAATTCACCGATTAGATTCCACCGATCAATGTTAGCTCCCCAAGTGTTGAGCCTCTAGAGGTGATCCACCAAGAGATATATGAATTAAAGAAGTGGATCTTGGTTTCTCCAAACCATGGGTGGCTAGCCCTAATTCTCTCTCTCTCTAACTCTTAGATCTAGAGAATTATGGAGTACTCTCTCTCTCCTTATGAAAGAGTGTGTAACCTTGATCTATGATAAGACTCCTCTTATTTATAGATCTAGTCAACCCTCCTAAACTATTTAGGATTAGGGTTTTAATTTAATTCCCAATTTAATTAGGAACTAAATTAATTAATTACAATTCCTAAACCATTTAGGAACTTAATTATTTAATAATGAGAGTACTTCTTATTAATTAATTACTAAACCATTTAGTAACTTAATTAATTATTATTATAATTATAATTCCAAAACTATTTAGGAACTTAATTATTTAATAATAATATTACTACTTATTAATTAATTCCTAAACCATTTAGGAACTAATTAGTAATACTAGTAGTAATAATAATAATAGTAATAATAATAATAATAAGACTCATCTTATTAATTTATAATTAGTATTTCTAAAATACTAAATTATAAATATTAAGCTATTTAATTTATTCTATCACCATAGTATAAATTAAATATACTTAATTTATTATTACGATTATGCCATCCACTTCTAAAATAAATATTACTCTTTTGCGGTGTGACCCTTTAGGTTCTCCATATTAAACCGGTTATAGAATAAATTAATTAGAACTATACTAATCTTATTTATATAAATAAATTAAACTATTTAATTCATTTAAATAAATAATATTTATTCCATAATAAGGGTAAGCCCCCTTAGCGATCAACGACTTTCCAGATAATATAGATTTCAACATTTAATCGTAAAAGAACCTTTCAGCAAATAGTTACCGTACAATTCAATCCTTCTACCACACAATATCCCAATCAAATATAAGACACGGAATTTCTGTCAAGTCTTATTTATTTGATTATATGCATTTCAATTCACAAATACACAACTCTAGTTAATGTAAATTAGAAACTCCTTTCTAATTCCATTCAACCCTGGCCAGGGATTTCTGAGTTGTCACTTATTGAATCGCATAGGACATTATCTCCCTTTACTGGAAGTGGTAGATCCTTTGTTGATCATTCATCTATCTCCATGTGTACCTTATTATACCCAAGCACATCCTTTGATATACCAATAGGTCTTAAGGAATATGTCAAAGTATAACTTAGTACACACAAGATACTAAGATGATCTCAAGTCTAAGGATCACTTGTACGACTATCACATAAGGAACTCCTATTGACAGACGAGTAAAACTCCATTAGGTGTTCCTTGAGCGAGTCACGTTCAGTGAACTTATTCTCTAATAAGCACCTACATACTTGCTTTAGTGTCTCTACACAAATGATTATGAGATCAATCATCCTCTTCATAAGAGCAAGCATAGTATGTACCAATCTATCCGGATCTACTAATCCCCTTTTTAGTGATCCAACGATTAGGAACAATTTTAGTTTTGAGCTATCTTGAATTTAGATCTCATTAGCATGATCCTCATCATGGTTCTAAAAGCATTGCTCGAAAACTATGGGTTTATCCATTTGATTAATTCAAGTAATTAATCATGAATAAAGAAATGCCTTGATACTTATATTAATAAATGAACAAGATTACAAAGTATATGCTTATCACATCAAATGTGATTGGCTTGAGGGCATACTACTTTCAGTACGCAAGTCTTCATTTGAGGAAACTTGTTATTCGATTCGTTATTATCTCTAAATTTACAAACAAATACGTGATTAAGAGTCATATTACTTCGTTATACTTCGGTTAGCCTCAAAAGGAACAATCATATCACTCTCGCACTGAAAACAATGCGTACAACGCACGTAAGTCTTCATTTGAGGAAACTTGATATTCGGTTCATTATTTCCTCTAAATTTGCAAACAAATACGTGATTAGGAGTCATATTACTTCGTTACACTTCGGTTATCCTCAAAAGGAGCAATCCTATCACTCTCGCATTGAAAACAATCGTACAACGTACGCAAGTCTTCATTTGAGGAAACTTGCTATTCGGTTCGTTATTTCCTCTAAATTTGCAAACAAATACGTGATTAAAAGTCATATTACTTCGTTATACTTCGTTTAGCCTCAAAAGGAGCAATCCTATCACTCTCGCACTGAAAACAATACGTACAACGCACGCAAGTCTTCATTTGAGGAAACTTGCTATTCGGTTCGTTATTTCCTCTAAATTTGCAAACAAATACGTGATTAAGAGTCATATTACTTCGTTATACTTCGGTTAGCCTCAAAAGGAGCAATCCTATCACTCTCGCACTGAAAACAATGCGTACAACGCACGCAAGTCTTCATTTGAGGAAACTTGTTATTCGGTTCGTTATTTCCTCAAAATTTGCAAACAAATAGGTGATCAAGAGTCATATTACTTTGTTATACTTCGGTTAGCCTCAAAAGGAGCAATCCTATCACTCTCGTACTGAAAACAATGCGTACAACGCACGCAAGTCTTCATTTGAGGAAACTTGCTATTCGGTTCGTTATTTCCTCTAAATTTGCAAACAAATACGTGATTAAGAGTCATATTACTTCGTTATACTTCGGTTAGCCTCAAAAGGAGCAATCCTATCACTTTCGCACTGAAAACAATGCGTACAACGTACGCAAGTCTTCATTTGAGGAAACTTGCTATTCGGTTCGTTATTTCCTTTAAATTTGCAAACAAATACGTTATTAGGAGTCATATTACTTCGTTACACTTCGGTTATCCTCAAAAGGAGCAATCCTATCACTCTCACATTGAAAACAATGCGTACAACGTACGCAAGTCTTCATTTGAGGAAACTTGCTATTCGGTTCGTTATTTCCTCTAAATTTGCAAACAAATACGTGATTAGGAGTCATATTACTTCGTTATACTTCGGTTAGCCTCAAAAGGAGCAATTCTATCACTCTCGCATTGAAAACAATTGTACAACGTACGCAAGTCTTCATTTGAGGAAACTTGCTATTCGATTCGTTATTATCTCTAAATTTACAAACAAATACGTGATTAAGAGTCATATTACTTCGTTATACTTCGGTTAGCCTCAAAAGGAGCAATCATATCACTCTCGCACTGAAAACAATGCGTACAACGCACGTAAGTCTTCATTTGAGGAAACTTGATATTCGGTTCATTATTTCCTCTAAATTTGCAAACAAATACGTGATTAGGAGTCATATTACTTCGTTACACTTCGGTTATCCTCAAAAGGAGCAATCCTATCACTCTCGCATTGAAAACAATCGTACAACGTACGCAAGTCTTCATTTGAGGAAACTTGCTATTCGGTTCGTTATTTCCTCTAAATTTGCAAACAAATACGTGATTAAGAGTCATATTACTTCGTTATACTTCGGTTAGCCTCAAAAGGGGCAATCCTATCACTCTCGCACTGAAAACAATGCGTACAACGTACGCAAGTCTTCATTTGAGGAAACTTGCTATTCGGTTCGTTATTTCCTCTAAATTTGCAAACAAATACGTGATTAAGAGTCATATTACTTCGTTATACTTCGGTTAGCCTCAAAAGGAGCAATCCTATCACTCTCGCACTGAAAACTATGCGTACAACGCACGCAAGTCTTCATTTGAGGAAACTTGATATTCGGTTCATTATTTCCTCTAAATTTGCAAACAAATACGTGATTATGAGTCATATTACTTCGTTACACTTCGGTTATCCTCAAAAGGAGCAATCCTATCACTCTCGCATTGAAAACAATCGTACAACGTACGCAAGTCTTCATTTGAGGAAACTTGCTATTCGGTTCGTTATTTCCTCTAAATTTGCAAACAAAATACGTGATTAAGAGTCATATTACTTCGTTATACTTCGGTTAGCCTCAAAAGGGGCAATCCTATCACTCTCGCACTGAAAACAATGCGTACAACGTACGCAAGTCTTCATTTGAGGAAACTTGCTATTCGGTTCGTTATTTCCTCTAAATTTGCAAACAAATACGTGATTAAGAGTCATATTACTTCGTTATACTTCGGTTAGCCTCAAAAGGAGCAATCCTATCACTCTCGCACTGAAAACTATGCGTACAACGCACGCAAGTCTTCATTTGAGGAAACTTGATATTCGGTTCATTATTTCCTCTAAATTTGCAAACAAATACGTGATTATGAGTCATATTACTTCATTACACTTCGGTTATCCTCAAAAGGAGCAATCCTATCACTCTCGCATTGAAAGCAATCGTACAACGTACGCAAGTCTTCATTTGAGGAAACTTGCTATTCGGTTCTTTATTTTCTCTAAATTTGCAAGCAAATACGTGATGAAGAGTCATATTACTTCGTTATACTTCGGTTAGCCTCAAAAGGAGCAATCCTATCACTCTCGCATTGAAAACAATCGTACAACGTCCGCAAGTCTTCATTTGAGGAAACTTGCTATTCGGTTCGTTATTTCCTCTAAATTTGCAAACAAATACGTGATGAAGAGTCATATTACTTCGTTATACTTCGGTTAGCCTCAAAAGGAGCAATCCTATCACTCTCGCACTGAAAACAATGCGTACAACGTACGCAAGTCTTCATTTGAGGAAACTTGCTATTCGGTTCGTTATTTCCTCTAAATTTGCAAACAAATACGTGATGAAGAGTCATATTACTTCGTTATACTTCGATCAGCCTCAAAAGGAGCAATCCTATCACTCTCGCACTGAAAACAATGCGTACAACGCACGCAAGTCTTCATTTGAGGAAACTTGCTATTCGGTTCATTATTTCCTCTAAATTTGCAAATAAATACGTGATTATGAGTCATATTACTTCGTTACACTTCGGTTATCCTCAAAAGGAGCAATCCTATCACTCTCGCACTGAAAACAATGCGTACAACGTACGCAAGTCTTCATTTGAGGAAACTTTCTATTCGGTTCGTTATTTCCTCAAAATTTTCAAACAAATAGGTGATTATGAGTCATATTAGTACGTTAGACTTCGGTTAACCTCAAAAGGAGCAATACTATCACTCTCGCAGTGAAAACAATCGTACAACGTACGCAAGCCTTCATTTGAGGAAACTTGCTATTGGATTCGTTATTTCCTCAAAATTTGCAAACAAATAGGTGATCAAGAGTCATATTACTTCGTTATACTTCGGTTAGCCTCAAAAGGAGCAATCATATCATTCTCGCATTGAAAACAATGCGTACAACGGACGCAAGTCTTCATTTGAGGAAACATGCTATTCGGTTCGTTATTTCTTCTAAATTTGCAAACAAATACGTGATTAAGAGTCATATTACTTCGTTATACTTCGGTTACCCTCAAAAGGAGCAATCCTATAACTTTCACACTGAAAACAATGCGTACAACGCACGCAAGTCTTCATTTGAGGAAACTTGCTATTCGGTTCGTTATTTCCTCTAAATTTGCAAACAAATACGTGATTAGGAGTCATATTACTTCGTTACACTTCGGTTGTAATATCCCAAATATTTCAAAAGTGATCTAACAAGATCTAAGCAAGGTTGTCAATTCAAAACCTAAGATTGATTGCTCAAGCGTACCTTGAGCTATCTTAAAGAATATATACGACTCGAAACTACGATCGTATACAACTAAGAGGTTAAATTCTTTAACCTAAACTATGTGTTATGTGATTAGTAAAGCTTGAATGGATCTTTTAAATGCGATATGTGAATTATCTATGTGTAGGATTTCGTGTTTTGGTTTGAATAGTTAACCTTAACACTTATTAAAAAATCAGAAGTCAATTTAGGGCAAAAATCTAAATTGGAAAAAGAGTTAAAACCTAAACCCTAACCCTAGGGTCTAAACCCTAGGAAATAACCTAGGCCCTCGAGCAAAATGTGAAGGTCAAATTGACATTCCGTTTAAGGATTCAACCTTCCCACGATTTAAAAATACGTAACAGTCAATAAAAGTTTTTCTTGAAAAACGTGTAAAAGCACTATTCACGAGGTGACGTTTTTCATTCGTTTGACTGTTTCTTTCATTTGTAGGACTTCTTACATTTCACAACATAGTGATAATATGAGGTTTAGATGCCAGGGAATCAATAAAATTTTCTGGGGAAAAAGACGAAAAAGGCGCGATTTACGAGAAAACGTTTGTCGTCTTTTTGAACGTTCTTTTCAACGTTTGGACTTTTTCTATTTCACGATGTAGCATTTATACGGGGAATAGATACCAGGGAGCCACTGATATTTTTCCTAAAATAAAACGTAAGACGCTCTTCAAACGAAAACGTTTTCCGTTTTTGATCAAACCGTTGATGGATACAGTGTTTGTATGCAACACCGGTGCGTAATAAGCAACAAAAGATTTTCTCGAAAAGTGTGTCGGGAATAAGACGAAATAGGGAAAAGACAAAAATAAATATTATTTTTGACTTTTTGGTCTTCTAACCATTTTCTGAGAAATGGTCGTCAAAAACACTATTCACCGAAAAACGTGCCAAGTCTTTTGGACTTTTCACTTTACAGAAAAGTGTTCATTCGGAACAAAACTCAGTAATATCAAAATTTTAAATCAGTATAAGTTAACCATTTAGTTGGAATCAGACTGTTATATAATTAACTGCTAATTCATCCGTATTGTTTTTATCAAACGGATCATGAGATAGGTTAACATTAAATTTGAATAAACAAATTTATCAGATTAATACCTAATTATATTATTCCATCATAATTAGTGTCCAGAATGAAAGAAATTTATCAATCATGTCGCCCGGTAGGTATATTTGAGAAAAATACACGGAAGATTATCCGAGATTAATTCAAGGAAAACTTCGAGGGTCAAACGAGACATCATATTAATACTGTATGATGTATTTTATTAATAAAATACGTATAAGTAATTAAAACTTATATTACTAATGCGAAATATTTTAAATTAATCGCACGCGATTTATCCGATATACCGAAATCGGAATAAATAATGACAAAACAGCTCGGGAAGCTTCTAGAAGCTTGGCTTGGAAAATATCTAGATATTATTCTAGTTTTATTAATTAAATAATGTGCGAAATGACTAAAATGCCCTTGGCTTTTAAACTAATGACCAAACTACCCCGACCCTTGGTTTTCCTATAAATAGAAGGCTTAAGTTCATTAGTTCTTTACCATTTTTGAAAGCTAAAGAGCAAATATAGAGAGAGTTCTTGTGAGACAAGAATCGATTGCAAAGAAATAGTTAAAGCTTGCAATAATAAAAGGTACGATTCTTAGTTATTGTAATGTTTATTTTTATCGATGAGGCTCAAGAACATAAGTCGTAGCCATGTACGATTTTTCGTTCTGCGTGTTCCTTATGACTTGAGCAAGTCGTTGTTATGTCAAATTTCATTTCATAGTTTAAAGTTCAAGAACATACGTCGTATCCATGTACGGTTTATCCGTTCTTCGTGTTCTTCGTATGTTCTGGAGTATTATTATAAATTGTTATAATTAAGTAAACACGTCGTTATAATGACCAAATTTTGTCAATTATAAAGTGTTATAATCACATATGTAAGCAGTTATAATGCTCAAATTATTTCAAGTATGAAATCCAAAAGCTCAAGAACATAAGTCGTTACCATGTACGATTTTTCGTTCTTCGTGTTCTTCGTGTGTTCTTGAGCAAAAGTCATAATTTCTACATAAGTAGGTTTATGATTTGGTAATTTAGTGTTATGGGATGATGAAACATGATGGCCTTGCTAAATAATGCTTGTGGCATTAAGTTTTAGTAGTCGAAACGAAGAACGATGAAACTTTGTTCTTCGTGTTCTTCGATTCGTTCTTCGTGTTCTTGAGAAAAAGTCATAAAATCTTATATAAGTAGGTTTATGATTTTGTTATTTTTATGTTATGAAGTGATACGGAGTGTTAGAACATGTTATCTTAGCAAATTAATGCTTGAGGTATCATGTTTTACCAATCGGATCAAAGAAAGTTAAGCTTAATATACTCGCAGAATATTTTTGCTAAAATCCGAAATTTTAAAGTCTTAATATGCCTTATAAACCTAAATGAAAGTTGTAGATCATGAAATTCTAAGCAATTTAGACTCAAGAATCACTTCAAAATGTTTTCGTACGACAAAGTTATGGCTGTCGCAGTAAAAGAGGTCAAAGCTGAATTTTTAAGGGGCATTCGGATTTTAGCACTTAAAATTAGGATTTTGAGTTCGCCACTTAACGAAATGATTCCACCAATGAAAATAGTTTGGTTAAGTTATTCTAAGACTTATTCAAAAGGAAAATTTGATAAACTAACGTTCGGGGTCGCGTAACCCTTTTTGTAGGCGTTTAACGATTTCCCGGGAAAACCCTAACATGGTTTTAAGGCAAGTCTTCTAACTCTTGCTATGTGCTACTTGTGTAGTATTGTTAAAATGTTAAATGAGATGTATAATGTCATGTTATTATGCAATAGATGATATGTGAAGTCTTTAACTGATGTTTACAAGCCTTCTAACTGTTATGCGTTATGTTTACGAGTTACGAACATGATTTATACACTTTGTGTGTCAATGTGATAAAAATTATTGGAACGTGAGTTATATGTGATATTAAATGGAGAATTATGTTCAGTCAATGCATGTTAAAGTTTATATGAAAGCATAAACTGCGTATGTGCTGTATGTTAGACTTGCTGAGCCGTCGTGCTCATTCTTGCGAATAAAACCTTATTTGCAGATTAAAGATGAACGTTAAGAAGATCATGAACTTAAAGATGCAGCATAGATTAGGTTTTCATGTAAATTGATTGTATTTGTATATGTTATAATGACTGTTGTAATACGAACAAACAAACATGTAACCGAATATTGAATGAATGATATAAATAATTATCATCAGAATGTTGTTATGTCTTTATTTTGATATAACCTAGAATTGTTAAAATTTAACATAGTATTGATAATGATCTATTTATCTGGATGAGGATCGGTAAATAACTTGTGAGTGCTGTACATCTGAGATAGAACTAAGCGATGTTGACTGGTCAAATCCATCGTTAAGGTTCCTCGGACCCAGGTATAACTCGTTATTACTATTCTGAATACCATATAAGTAGGATTATTGATATGAAGAGATATCTTTGTATATTGATACTTGTAGTACGAATGAGACCGTTACAAGTGGACGTATATAGAATATTTAAATCCTAAGGTTAAAATTAAACCGTTATATATGGTTTTATCCATTTATACGGATGAAATACAAGTTGATACTTGTATACTTATGAGACTGAGATCAAGTTAAGATCCAGGGACAAAGTTAAGAGAAATTTTTAATGTATAGTCTAAAATAAGACTAATTCAACCAATATGATTATGGGATCATTGGTTAAGTCGATAGATGTACGAAATTAACGCACAAGGTTCACCGCATCGAAAGCACGGGGATTTTGGGGGCGTTACAGTTGGTATCAGAGCAGTGGATTATAGTTTTGAGGTAACAAGTACCTTGGAGTATAATCTGATGGATTAAAAAGAAATGGACTTGTGAAGAGTCCGTATATAATTAAAAGATATGCATAAATCTTACTAAATCTTAATACATAAAAATTATTATGTGAAAGAAATATAATGAATAAAGATAAACTCTTTACGAGAATATCTGAAGTTAAATAGACTCATAAAGAGTTCTCAAAGCAAGCAATAAGATAAAATAATCTCATTAGTTTTTGTGTGAAACTGTTTCATAAAAATGAAATGGTGTGTATGGTATGTTGTGTAATTATACCTAAGAAAAGAGATGAGTAAACTCATAAGGAATGTAAATGATGAAAGAATGAATTAAGAAAAGAAAGTGACTAAAATAGTTATAGAACGATTAGGGATTTCAATTGAAAACTCATATTAGTAAAACTGAGTAGAACGACTCTCTTGTATGGGAAAGAGTTTAATATGCTTCATAGAACCGATCTAACTACACTGTTGGTATGGATGATTCATGGTCAGTGTTCTCAAAGCGGGTTACACACTGAATGAAATCATTTGAGGATAGTGTTGATGAGACGGGGAACTGATTCATTAGTTCTTGGGTGGAGGAATAACTCAGTTTGCTATATTGATAAGTAAATTAAAATCTTGTGTCAACTCTTCTTTGTATATATTTTGAGAAGGTGATTCTTTTCTCATATGTATATTGACTAGTTAGTAGTTGTTACGTCATAACTATAGTTTTAAAAATATTTGTATGTTAGTTACTGAGCGAACGAACCTTGTGATGGACTTGGGCTATGATATGTTAGTCGAACCGACTTGTGAGATGCGGCTACGATTTGTCTATTCAGTGCGATATTGATCAGTACCAATGTGCGCTGAGACATTTCAATTCCGTGTTGATGAGAAGGGGAACTAATATATTTGTTTGTACTTTGTTTAATACAACCAATCAGTTTACTATATTACTATATATTTGCAAAACTTGTGTTATGGTTAGAGAATAATGGAAAAGATAGAGGATTGAGGGTATTTCAAAAATCTTCTAGCTATGCTAGATATTCATGGTTATATTCGCACTTGTGTGCTTTGAAAAGAGTGGTTCACTAGTTGAACTGGAAAATTTTGTTAGTTCTTCACTAGCTATGTTATTCATATGTCTATGCTAATTGTTTTGGCTAAACGGATTTAATGTGAAGAATAAAAATGATTTATTCATCAACACCCCATTTAACCTGGTGTGAAGATGATACATGATGAGTTATCAACGCACTTTGCAAGGTGCGGTATACAGTCATAAAATTGCTTTTCAAAAAGTTTGAATGGTTTAAATATGAGTCAATGCCAATTGTTTCGGCTAGACACCTTTGGTTATGAAAAAAAAAAAAAAAAAAAAAAAAAAAGAACGGACGTAGGAATTCGATAGACGCAATAAACCGTGTCTTATATGGTACGACAGGCTGATCACCTAAAGTACAACGTATGTGTGTTCTCGATCTTAATTGATTGTTACACAATGTATGGTGTTCTCAATCTTAATTGATTGCTACACAAAGTATGAAGTGTTCTCAATCTTAATTGATTGCTACACAAGATATGGTTTTCCAGTCCGGATGATGATTTAAAAATTATGGGTTATATAGTATTCATAGTTTTTGAATAAGGTAAAGGTCTTGATTGACCGCTGTATAAGTGAGAAGAATCCAAGATAAAGGAAGAATGAGACTGAATGTCGAGTATGAAAAGAGGTTTAAAACCTAGAGTTATGAAAGGAAATGTGTAGAGATAAGTGAACATTGTTTAGACCTAATCAAAGTATTGGAGGTTTAATGTGAGTAAAAGATGAATTTAGAAAATTCATAATGAAGAGTAAATTGGAGATGATTATATTATAATTTCGAGGACGAAATTCTGATAAGAAGGAGAGAATGTAATATCCTGAATATTTATAGCACTTATAAATATGATATTAAATGACTAAAGTGAATTGTAAAGTTAATTTCGAGGACGAAATTCCTGTAAGTTGGGTTGAATGTAATATCCCAAATATTTCAAAAGTGATCTAACAAGATCTAAGCAAGGTTGTCAATTCAAAACCTAAGATTGATTGCTCAAGCATACCTTGAGCTATCTTAAAGAATATATACGACTCGAAACTACGATCGTATACAACTAAGAGGTTAAATTCTTTAACCTAAACTATGTGTTATGTGATTAGTAAAGCTTGAATGGATCTTTTAAATGCGATATGTGAATTATCTATGTGTAGGATTTTGTGTTTTGGTTTGAGTAGTTAACCTTAACACTTATTAAAAAATCAGAAGTCAATTTAGGGCAAAAATCTAAATTGGAAAAAGAGTTAAAACCTAAACCCTAACCCTAGGGTCTAAACCCTAGGAAATAACCTAGGCCCTCGAGCAAAATGTGAAGGTCAAATTGACATTCCGTTTAAGGATTCAACCTTCCCACGATTTAAAAATACGTAACAGTCAATAAAAGTTTTTCTTGAAAAACGTGTAAAAGCACTATTCACGAGGTGACGTTTTTCATTCGTTTGACTGTTTCTTTCATTTGTAGGACTTCTTACATTTCACAACATAGTGATAATATGAGGTTTAGATGCCAGGGAATCAATAAAATTTTCTGGGGAAAAAGACGAAAAAGGCGCGATTTACGAGAAAACGTTTGTCGTCTTTTTGAACGTTCTTTTCAACGTTTGGACTTTTTCTATTTCACGATGTAGCATTTATACGGGGAATAGATACCAGGGAGCCACTGATATTTTTCCTAAAATAAAACGTAAGACGCTCTTCAAACGAAAACGTTTTCCGTTTTTGATCAAACCGTTGATGGATACAGTGTTTGTATGCAACACCGGTGCGTAATAAGCAACAAAAGATTTTCTCGAAAAGTGTGTCGGGAATAAGACGAAATAGGGAAAAGACAAAAATAAATATTATTTTTGACTTTTTGGTCTTCTAACCATTTTCTGAGAAGGTCGTCAAAAACACTATTCACCGAAAAACGTGCCAAGTCTTTTGGACTTTTCACTTTACAGAAAAGTGTTCATTCGGAACAAAACTCAGTAATATCAAAATTTTAAATCAGTATAAGTTAACCATTTAGTTGGAATCAGACTGTTATATAATTAACTGCTAATTCATCCGTATTGTTTTTATCAAACGGATCATGAGATAGGTTAACATTAAATTTGAATAAACAAATTTATCAGATTAATACCTAATTATATTATTCCATCATAATTAGTGTCTAGAATGAAAGAAATTTATCAATCATGTCGCCCGGTAGGTATATTTGAGAAAAATACACGGAAGATTATCCGAGATTAATTCAAGGAAAACTTCGAGGGTCAGACGAGACATCATATTAATACTGTATGATGTATTTTATTAATAAAATACGTATAAGTAATTAAAACTTATATTACTAATGCGAAATATTTTAAATTAATCGCACGCGATTTATCCGATATACCGAAATCGGAAGAAATAATGACAAAACAGCTCGGGAAGCTTCTAGAAGCTTGGCTTGGAAAATATCTAGATATTATTCTAGTTTTATTAATTAAATAATGTGCGAAATGACTAAAATGCCCTTGGCTTTTAAACTAATGACCAAACTACCCCGACCCTTGGTTTTCCTATAAATAGAAGGCTTAAGTTCATTAGTTCTTTACCATTTTTGAAAGCTAAAGAGCAAATATAGAGAGAGTTCTTGTGAGACAAGAATCGATTGCAAAGAAATAGTTAAAGCTTGCAATAATAAAAGGTACGATTCTTAGTTATTGTAATGTTTATTTTTATCGATGAGGCTCAAGAACATAAGTCGTAGCCATGTACGATTTTTCGTTCTGCGTGTTCCTTATGACTTGAGCAAGTCGTTGTTATGTCAAATTTCATTTCATAGTTTAAAGTTCAAGAACATACGTCGTATCCATGTACGGTTTATCCGTTCTTCGTGTTCTTCGTATGTTCTGGAGTATTATTATAAATTGTTATAATTAAGTAAACACGTCGTTATAATGACCAAATTTTGTCAATTATAAAGTGTTATAATCACATATGTAAGAAGTTATAATGCTCAAATTATTTCAAGTATGAAATCCAAAAGCTCAAGAACATAAGTCGTTACCATGTACGATTTTTCGTTCTTCGTGTTCTTCGTGTGTTCTTGAGCAAAAGTCATAATTTCTACATAAGTAGGTTTATGATTTGGTAATTTAGTGTTATGGGATGATGAAACATGATGGCCTTGCTAAATAATGCTTGTGGCATCAAGTTTTAGTAGTCGAAACGAAGAACGATGAAACTTTGTTCTTCGTGTTCTTCGATTCGTTCTTCGTGTTCTTGAGAAAAAGTCATAAAATCTTATATAAGTAGGTTTATGATTTTGTTATTTTTATGTTATGAAGTGATACGGAGTGTTAGAACATGTTATCTTAGCAAATTAATGCTTGAGGTATCATGTTTTACCAATCGGATCAAAGAAAGTTAAGCTTAATATACTCGCAGAATATTTTTGCTAAAATCCGAAACTTTAAAGTCTTAATATGCCTTAGAAACCTAAATGAAAGTTGTAGATCATGAAATTCTAAGCAATTTAGACTCAAGAATCACTTCAAAATGTTTTCGTACGACAAAGTTATGGCTGTCGCAGTAAAAGAGGTCAAAGCTGAATTTTTAAGGGGCATTCGGATTTTAGCACTTAAAATTAGGATTTTGAGTTCGCCACTTAACGAAATGATTCCACCAATGAAAATAGTTTGGTTAAGTTATTCTAAGACTTATTCAAAAGGAAAATTTGATAAACTAACGTTCGGGGTCGCGTAACCCTTTTTGTAGGCGTTTAACGATTTCCCGGAAAAACCCTAACATGGTTTTAAGGCAAGTCTTCTAACTCTTGCTATGTGCTACTTGTGTAGTATTGTTAAAATGTTAAATGAGATGTATAATGTCATGTTATTATGCAATAGATGATATGTGAAGTCTTTAACTGATGTTTACAAGCCTTCTAACTGTTATGCGTTATGTTTACGAGTTACGAACATGATTTATACACTTTGTGTGTCAATGTGATAAAAATTATTGGAACGTGAGTTATATGTGATATTAAATGGAGAATTATGTTCAGTCAATGCATGTTAAAGTTTATATGAAAGCATAAACTGCGTATGTGCTGTATGTTAGACTTGCTGAGCCGTCGTGCTCATTCTTGCGAATAAAACCTTATTTGCAGATTAAAGATGAACGTTAAGAAGATCATGAACTTAAAGATGCAGCATAGATTAGGTTTTCATGTAAATTGATTGTATTTGTATATGTCATAATGACTGTTGTAATACGAACAAACAAACATGTAACCGAATATTGAATGAATGATATAAATAATTATCATCAGAATGTTGTTATGTCTTTATTTTGATATAACCTAGAATTGTTAAAATTTAACATAGTATTGATAATGATCTATTTATCTGGATGAGGATCGGTAAATAACTTGTGAGTGCTGTACATCTGAGACAGAACTAAGCGATGTTGACTGGTCAAATCCATCGTTAAGGTTCCTCGGACCCAGGTATAACTCGTTATTACTATTCTGAATACCATATAAGTAGGATTATTGATATGAAGAGATATATTTGTATATTGATACTTGTAGTACGAATGAGACCGTTACAAGTGGACGTATATAGAATATTTAAATCCTAAGGTTAAAATTAAACCGTTATATATGGTTTTATCCATTTAGACGGATGAAATACAAGTTGATACTTGTATACTTATGAGACTGAGATCAAGTTAAGATCCAAGTCAAAAGGGGCAATCCTATCACTCTCGCACTGAAAACAGTGCGTACAATGCACGCAATTCTTCATTTGAGGAAACTTGCTATTCGGTTCGTTATTTCCTCTAAATTTGCAAACAAATACGTGATTAAGAGTCATATTACTTCGTTATACTTCGGTTAGCCTCAAAAGGGGCAATCCTATCACTCTCGCACTGAAAACAGTGCGTACAATGCACGCAATTCTTCATTTGAGGAAACTTGCTATTCGGTTCGTTATTTCCTCTAAATTTGCAAACAAATACGTGATTAAGAGTCATATTACTTCGTTATACTTCGGTTATCCTCAAAAGGGGGAATCCTATCACTCTCGCATTGAAAACAATCGTACAACGTACGCAAGTCTTCATTTGAGAAAACTTGCTATTCGGTTCGTTATTTCCTCTAAATTTGCAAACAAATACGTGATTAAGAGTCATATTACTTCGTTATACTTCGGTTAGCCTCAAAAGGGGCAATCCTATCACTCTCGCACTGAAAACAATGCGTACAACGCACGCAAGTCTTCATTTGAGGAAACTTGATATTCGGTTCATTATTTCCTCTAAATTTGCAAACAAATACGTGATTAGGAGCCATATTACTTCGTTACACTTCGGTTATCCTCAAAAGGAGCAATCCTATCACTCTCGCATTGAAAACAATCGTACAACGTACGCAAGTCTTCCTTTGAGGAAACTTGCTATTCGGTTCGTCATTTCCTCTAAATTTGCAAACAAATACGTGATTAAGAGTCATATTACTTCGTTATACTTCGGTTAGCCTCAAAAGGGGCAATCCTATCACTCTCGCACTGAAAATAATGCGTACAACGTACGCAAGTCTTCATTTGAGGAAACTTGCTATTCGGTTCGTTATTTCCTCTAAATTTGCAAACAAATATGTGATTAAGAGTCATATTACTTCGTTATACTTCGGTTAACCTCAAAAGGAGAAATCCTATCACTCTCGCACTGAAAACTATGCGTACAACGCACGCAAGTCTTCATTTGAGGAAACTTGATATTCGGTTCATTATTTCCTCTAAATTTGCAAACAAATACGTGATTATGAGTCATATTACTTCGTTACACTTCGGTTATCCTCAAAAGGAGCAATCCTATCACTCTCGCATTGAAAACAATCGTACAACGTACGCAAGTCTTCCTTTGAGGAAACTTGCTATTCGGTTCGTTATTTCCTCTAAATTTGCAAACAAATACGTGATTAGGAGTCATATTACTTCGTTACACTTCGGTTATCCTCAAAAGGAGCAATCCTATCACTCTCGCACTGAAAACAATGCGTACAACGCACGCAAGTCTTCATTTGAGGAAACTTGCTATTCGGTTCGTTATTTCCTCTAAATTTGCAAACAAATACGTGATTAGGAGTCATATTACTTCGTTACACTTCGATTATCCTCAAAAGGAGCAATCCTATCACTCTCGCACTGAAAACAATGCGTACAACGTACGCAAGTCTTCATTTGAGGAAACTTGCTATTCGGTTCGTTATTTCCTCTAAATTTGCAAACAAATACGTGATTAAGAGTCATATTACTTCGGTTAGCCTCAAAAGGAGCAATCCTATCACTCTCGCACTGAAAACAATGCGTATAACGCACGCAAGTCTTCATTTGAGGAAACTTGCTATTCGATTCATTATTTCCTCTAAATTTGCAAACAAATACGTGATTAGGAGTCATATTACTTCGTTACACTTCGGTTATCCTCAAAAGGATCAATCCTATCACTCTCGCACTGAAAACAATGCGTACAACGTACGCAAGTCTTCATTTGAGGAAACTTGCTATTCGGTTCGTTATTTCCTCTAAATTTGCAAACAAATACGTGATTAAGAGTCATATTACTTCGTTATACTTCGGTTAGCCTAAAAATGAGCAATCCTATCACTCTCGCACTGAAAACAGTGCGTACAATGCACGCAATTCTTCATTTGAGGAAACATGCTTTTCGGTTCGTTATTTCTTCTAAATTTGCAAACAAATACGTGATTAAGAGTCATATTACTTCGTTATACTTCGGTTACCCTCAAAAGGAGCAATCCTATCACTCTCGCACTGAAAACAATGCGTACAACGCACGCAAGTCTTCATTTGAGGAAACTTGCTATTCGGTTCGTTATTTCCTCTAAATTTGCTAACAAATACGTGATTAAGAGTCATATTACATCGGTTAGCCTCAAAAGGAGCAATCCTATCACTCTCGCACTGAAAACAATGCGTACAACGCACGCAAGTCTTCATTTGAGGAAACTTGCTATTCGGTTCATTATTTCCTCTAAATTTGCAAACAAATACGTGATTAGGAGTCATATTACTTCGTTACACTTCGGTTATCCTCAAAAGGATCAATCCTATCACTCTCGCACTGAAAACAATGCGTACAACGTACGCAAGTCTTCATTTGAGGAAACTTGCTATTCGGTTCGTTATTTCCTCTAAATTTGCAAACAAATACGTGATTAAGAGTCATATTACTTCGTTATACTTCGGTTAGCCTCAAAAGGGGCAATCCTATCACTCTCGCACTGAAAACAGTGCGTACAATGCACGCAATTCTTCATTTGAGGAAACTTGCTATTCGGTTCGTTATTTCCTCTAAATTTGCAAACAAATACGTGATTAAGAGTCATATTACTTCGTTATACTTCGGTTATCCTCAAAAGGGAGAATCCTATCACTCTCGCATTGAAAACAATCGTACAACGTATGCAAGTCTTCATTTGAGAAAACTTGCTATTCGGTTCATTATTTCCTCTAAATTTGCAAACAAATACGTGATTAATAGTCATATTACTTTGTTATACTTCGGTTAGCCTCAAAAGGGGCAATCCTATCACTCTCGCACTAAAAACAGTCCGTACAATGCACGCAATTCTTCATTTGAGGAAACTTGCTATTCGGTTTGTTATTTCCTCTAAATTTGCAAACAAATACGTGATTAAGAGTCATATTACTTCGTTATACTTCGATCAGCCTCAAAAGGAGCAATCCTATCACTCTCGCACTGAAAACAATGCGTACAACGCACGCAAGTCTTCATTTGAGGAAACTTGCTATTCGGTTCATTATTTCCTCTAAATTTGCAAATAAATACGTGATTAGGAGTCATATTACTTCGTTACACTTCGGTTATCCTCAAAAGGAGCAATCCTATCACTCTCGCACTGAAAACAATGCGTACAACGTACGCAAGTCTTCATTTGAGGAAACTTTCTATTCGGTTCGTTATTTCCTCAAAATTTTCAAACAAATAGGTGATTATGAGTCATATTAGTACGTTAGACTTCGGTTAACCTCAAAAGGAACAATACTATCACTCTCGCAGTGAAAGCAATCGTACAACGTACGCAAGCCTTCATTTGAGGAAACTTGCTATTGGATTCGTTATTTCCTCAAAATTTGCAAACAAATAGGTGATCAAGAGTCATATTACTTCGTTATACTTCGGTTAGCCTCAAAAGGAGCAATCATATCATTCTCGCATTGAAAACAATGCGTACAACGGACGCAAGTCTTCATTTGAGGAAACATGCTATTCGGTTCGTTATTTCTTCTAAATTTGCAAACAAATACGTGATTAAGAGTCATATTACTTCGTTATACTTCGGTTACCCTCAAAAGGAGCAATCCTATAACTCTCGCACTGAAAACAATGCGTACAACGCACGCAAGTCTTCATTTGAGGAAACTTGCTATTCGGTTCGTTATTTCCTCTAAATTTGCAAACAAATACGTGATTAGGGGGTCATATTACTTCGTTACACTTCGGTTATCCTCAAAAGGAGCAATCCTATCACTCTCGCACTGAAAACAATGCGTACAACGCACGCAAGTCTTCATTTGAGGAAACTTGCTATTCGGTTCGTTATTTCCTCTAAATTTGCAAACAAATACGTGATTAGGAGTCATATTACTTCGTTACACTTCGGTTATTCTCAAAAGGATCAATCCTATCACTCTCGCACTGAAAACAATGCGTACAACGTACGCAAGTCTTCATTTGAGGAAACTTGCTATTCGGTTCGTTATTTCCTCTAAATTTGCAAACAAATACGTGATTAAGAGTCATATTACTTCGTTATACTTCGGTTAGCCTCAAAAGGAGCAATCCTATCACTCTCACACTGAAAACAATGCGTACAACGTACGCAAGTCTTCATTTGAGGAAACTTGCTATTCGGTTCGTTATTTCCTCTAAATTTGCAAACAAATACGTGATTAAGAGTCATATTACTTCGTTATACTTCGGTTAGCCTCAAAAGGAGCAATCCTATCACTCTCGCACTGAAAACAATGCGTACAACGCACGCAAGTCTTCATTTAAGGAAACTTGCTATTCGGTTCATTATTTCCTCTAAATTTGCAAACAAATACGTGATTAGGAGTCATATTACTTCGTTACACTTCGGTTATCCTCAAAAGGAGCAATCCTATCACTCTCGCAGTGAAAACAATCGTACAACGTACGCAAGTCTTCATTTGAGGAAACTTGCTATTCGGTTCGTTATTTCCTCTAAATTTGCAAACAAATACGTGATTAAGAGTCATATTACTTCGTTATACTTCGGTTAGCCTCAAAAGGAGCAATCCTATCACTCTCGCACTGAAAACAATCGTACAACGTACGCAAGTCTTCATTTGAGGAAACGTGCTATTCGGTTCGTTATTTCCTCTAAATTTGCAAACAAATACGTGATTAAAAGTCATATTACTTCGTTATACTTCGGTCAGCCTCAAAAGGAGCAATCCTATCACTCTCGCACTGAAAACAATGCGTACAACGCACGCAAGTCTTCATTTGAGGAAACTTGCTATTCGGTTCATTATTTCCTCTAAATTTGCGAATAAATACGTGATTAGGAGTCATATTACTTCGTTACACTTCGGTTATCCTCAAAAGGAGCAATCCTATCACTCTCGCACTGAAAACAATGCGTACAACGTACGCAAGTCTTCATTTGAGGAAACTTGCTATTCGGTTCGTTATTTCCTCTAAATTTGCAAACAAATACGTGATTAGGAGTCATATTACTTCGTTATACTTCGGTTAGCCTCAAAAGGAGCAATCCTATCACTCTCGCACTGAAAACAATGCGTACAACGCACGCAAGTCTTCATTTGAGGAAACTTGCTATTCGGTTCGTTATTTCCTCTAAATTTGCAAACAAATACGTGATTAAGAGTCATATTACTTCGTTACACTTCGGTTAGCCTCAAAAGGAGCAATCCTATCACTCTCGCACTGAAAACAATGCGTACAACGCACGCAAGTCTTCATTTGAGGAAACTTGCTATTCGGTTCGTTATTTCCTCTAAATTTGCAAACAAATACGTGATTAGGAGTCATATTACTTCGTTATACTTCGGTTATGAGTCATATTAGTACGTTAGACTTCGGTTAGCCTCAAACGGAACAATACTATCACTCTCGCAGTGAAAGCAATCGTACAACGTACGCAAGCCTTCATTTGAGGAAACTTGCTATTGGATTCGTTATTTCCTCAAAATTTGCAAACAAATAGGTGATCAAGAGTCATATTACTTCGTTATACTTCGGTTAGCCTCAAAAGGAGCAATCATATCATTCTCGCATTGAAAACAATGCGTACAACGGACGCAAGTCTTCATTTGAGGAAACTTGCTATTCGGTTCGTTATTTCCTCTAAATTTGCAAACAAATACGTGATTAGGAGTCATATTACTTCGTTACACTTCGGTTATCCTCAAAAGGAGCAATCCTATTACTCTCGCACTGAAAACAATGCGTACAACGCACGCAAGTCTTCATTTGAGGAAACTTGCTATTCGGTTCGTTATTTCCTCTAAATTTGCAAACAAATACGTGATTAGGAGTCATATTACTTCGTTACACTTCGGTTAGCCTCAAAAGGAGCAATCCTATCACTCTCGCACTGAAAACAATGCGTACAACGCACGCAAGTCTTCATTTGAGGAAACTTGCTATTCGGTTCGTTATTTCCTCTAAATTTGCAAACAAATACGTGATTAGGAGTCATATTAGTACGTTAGACTTCGGTTAACCTCAAAAGGAGCAATACTATCACTCTCGCATTGAAAACAATCGTACAACGTACGCAAGCCTTCATTTGAGGAAACTTGCTATTTGATTCGTTATTTCCTCTAAATTTGCGAACAAATAGGTGATTAGGAGTCATATTACTTCGTTATACTTCGGTTAGCCTCAAAAGGAGCAATCCTATCACTCTCGTACTGAAAACAATGCGTACAACGTACGCAAGTCTTCATTTGAGGAAACTTGCTATTCGGTTCGTTATTTCCTCTAAATTTGCAAACAAATACGTGATTAAGAGTCATATTACTTCGTTATACTTCGGTTAGCCTCAAAAGGAGTAATCCTATCACTCTCGTACTGAAAACAATGCGTACAACGCACGCAAGTCTTCATTT
>OX359267.1:21741284-21808348 GCA_947179155.2 Hedera helix
AATAACGAATCAAATAGCAAGTTTCCTCAAATGAAGTCTTGCGTACGTTGTACGATTGTTTTTAGTGCGAGAGTGATAGTATTGCTCCTTTTGAGGTTAACCGAAGTCTAACGAAGTAATATGACTCATAATCACCTATTTGTTTGAAAATTTTGAGGAAATAACGAACCGAATAGCAAGTTTCCTCAAATGAAGACTTGCATACGTTGTACGCATTGTTTTCAGTGCGACAATTATAGGATTCCTCCTTTTGAGGCTAACCGAAGTATAATGAAGTAATATGACTCCTAATCACGTATTTGTTTGCAAATTTAGAGGAAATAACGAACCGAATAGCAAGTTTCCTCAAATGAGGACTTGCGTACGTTGTACGATTGTTTTCAATGCGAGAGTGATAGGATTGCTCCTTTTTGAGGATAACCGAAGTGTAACGAAGTAATATGACTCCTAATCACGTATTTGTTTGCAAAATTAGAGGAAATAACGAACCGAATAGCAAGTTTCCTCAAATGAAGACTTGCGTGCGTTGTACGCATTGTTTTCAGTACGAGAGTGATAGGATTGCTCCTTTTGAGGCTAACCGAAGTATAACGAAGTAATATGACTCTTAATCACGTATTTGTTTGCAAATTTAGAGGAAATAACGAACCGAATAGCAAGTTTCCTCAAATGAAGACTTGCGAACGTTGTACGATTGTTTTCAATGCGAGAGTGATAGGATTGCTCCTTTTGAGGATAACCGAAGTGTAACGAAGTAATATGACTCCTAATCACGTATTTGTTTGCAAATTTAGAGGAAATAATGAACCGAATAGCAAGTTTCCTCAAATGAAGACTGGCGTGCGTTGTACGCATTGTTTTCAGTGCGAGAGTGATAGGATTGCTCCTTTTGAGGCTAACCGAAGTATAACGAAGTAATTTGACTCTTCATCACGTATTTGTTTGGAAATTTAGAGGAAATAACGAACCGAATAGCAAGTTTCCTCAAATGAAGACTTGCGTACGTTGTACGATTGTTTTCAATGCGAGAGTGATAGGATTGCTCTTTTTGAGGATAACCGAAGTGTAACGAAGTAATATGACTCCTAATCACGTATTTGTTTGCAAATTTAGAGGAAATAACGAACCGAATAGCAAGTTTCCTCAAATGAGACTTGCGTGCGTTGTACGCATTGTTTTCAGTGCGAGAGTGATAGGATTGCTCCTTTTGAGGCTAACCGAAGTATAACGAAGTAATATGACTCTTAATCACGTATTTGTTTGCAAATTTAGAGGAAATAACGAACCGAATAGCAAGTTTCCCCAAATGAAGACTTGCGTGCGTTGTACGCATTGTTTTTCAGTGCGAGAGTGATAGGATTGCTCCTTTTGAGGCTAACCGAAGTATAACGAAGTAATATGACTCTTAATCACGTATTTGTTTGCAAATTTAGAGGAAATAACGAACCAAATAGCAAGTTTCCTCAAATGAAGACTTGCGTACGTTGTACGCATTGTTTTCAGTGCGAGAGTGATAGGATTGCTCCTTTTGAGGCTAACCGAAGTAATATGACTCTTCATCACGTATTTGTTTGCAAATTTAGAGGAAATAACGAACCGAATAGCAAGTTTCCTCAAATGAAGACTTGCGTACGTTGTACGATTGTTTTCAATGCGAGAGTGATAGGATTGCTCCTTTTGAGGATAACCGAAGTGTAACGAAGTAATATGACTCCTAATCACGTATTTGTTTGCAAATTTAGAGGAAATAACGAACCGACGAACCGAATAGCAAGTTTCCTCAAATGAAGACTTGCGTACGTTGTACGATTGTTTTAAATGCGAGAGGGATAGGATTGCTCCTTTTGAGGATAACCGAAGTATAACAAAGTAATATGACTCTTGATCACCTATTTGTTTGCAACTTTTGAGGAAATAACGAATCAAATAGCAAGTTTCCTCAAATGAAGGCTTGCGTACGTTGTACGATTGTTTTTAGTGCGAGAGTGATAGTATTGCTCCTTTTGAGGTTAACCGAAGTCTAACGAAGTAATATGACTCATAATCACCTATTTGTTTGAAAAGTTTGAGGAAATAACGAACCGAATAGCAAGTTTCCTCAAATGAAGACTTGCATACGTTGTACGCATTGTTTTCAGTGCGACAGTGATAGGATTGCTCCTTTTGAGGCTAACCGAAGTATAATGAAGTAATATGACTCCTAATCACGTATTTGTTTGCAAATTTAGAGGAAATAACGAACCGAATAGCAAGTTTCCTCAAATGAGGACTTGCGTACGTTGTACGATTGTTTTCAATGCGAGAGTGATAGGATTGCTCCTTTTGAGGATAACCGAAGTGTAACGAAGTAATATGACTCCTAATCACGTATTTGTTTGCAAATTTAGAGGAAATAACGAACCGAATAGAAAGTTTCCTCAAATGAAGACTTGCGTGCGTTGTACGCATTGTTTTCAGTACGAGAGTGATAGGATTGCTCCTTTTGAGGCTAACCGAAGTATAACGAAGTAATATGACTCTTAATCACGTATTTGTTTGCAAATTTAGAGGAAATAACGAACCGAATAGCAAGTTTCCTCAAATGGAGACTTGCGTGCGTTGTACGCATTGTTTTCTGTGCGAGAGTGATAGGATTGCTCCTTTTGAGGCTAACCGAAGTATAACGAAGTAATATGACTCTTAATCACGTATTTGTTTGCAAATTTAGAGGAAATAACGAACCGAATAGCAAGTTTCCTCAAATGAAGACTTGCGTGCGTTGTACGCATTGTTTTCAGTGCGAGAGTGATAGTATTGCTCCTTTTGAGGTTAACCGAAGTCTAACGAAGTAATATGACTCTTGATCACCTATTTGTTTGCAAATTTTGAGGAAATAACGAATCAAATAGCAAGTTTCCTCAAATGAAGACTTGCGTGCGTTGTACGATTGTTTTCAATGCGAGAGTGATAGTATTGGTCATTTTGAGGTTAACCGAAGTGTAACGTACTAATATGACTCATAATCACCTATTTGTTTGCAAATTTTGAGGAAATAACGAACCGAATAGAAAGTTTCCTCAAATGAAGACTTGCGTACGTTGTACGCATTGTCTTCAGTGCGAGAGTGATAGGATTGCTCCTTTTGAGGCTAACCGAAGTATAATGAAGTAATATGACTCCTAATCACGTATTTGTTTGCAAATTTAGAGGAAATAACGAACCGAATAGCAAGTTTCCTCAAATGAGGACTTGCGTACGTTGTACGATTGTTTTCAATGCGAGAGTGATAGGATTGCTCCTTTTGAGGATAACCGAAGTGTAACGAAGTAATATGACTCCTAATCACGTATTTGTTTGCAAATTTAGAGTAAATAACGAACCGAATAGCAAGTTTTCTCAAATGAAGACTTGCGTGCGTTGTACGCATTGTTTTCAGTGCGAGAGTGATAGGATTGCTCCTTTTGAGGCTAACCGAAGTATAACGAAGTAATATGACTCTTAATCACGTATTTGTTTGCAAATTTAGAGGAAATAACGAACCGAATAGTAAGTTTCCTCAAATGAAGACTTGCGTACGTTGTACGATTGTTTTCAATGCGAGAGTGATAGGATTGCTCCTTTTGAGGATAACCGAAGTGTAACGATGTAATATGACTCCTAATCACGTATTTGTTTGCAAATTTAGAGAAAATAATGAACGAATAGCAAGTTTCCTCAAATGAAGACTTGCGTGCGTTGTACGCATTGTTTTCAGTGCGAGAGTGATAGGATTGCTCCTTTTGAGGCTAACCGAAGTATAACGAAGTAATATGACTCTTAATCACGTATTTGTTTGCAAATTTAGAGGAAATAACGAACCGAATAGCAAGTTTCCTCAAATGAAGACTGGCGTACGTTGTACGCATTGTTTTCAGTGTGAGAGTGATAGGATTGCTCCTTTTGAGGCTAACCGAAGTATAACGAAGTAATATGACTCTTCATCACGTATTTGTTTGCAAATTTAGAGGAAATAACGAACCGAATAGCAAGTTTCCTCAAATGAAGACTTGCGTGCGTTGTACGCATTGTTTTCAGTGCGAGAGTGATAGGATTGCTACTTTTGAGGCTAACCGAAGTATAACGAAGTAATATGACTCTTAATCACGTATTTGTTCGCAAATTTAGAGGAAATAACGAACCGAATAACAAGTTTCCTCAAATGAAGACTTGCGTACGTTGTACGATTGTTTTCAATGCGAGAGTGATAGGATTGCTCCTTTTGAGGATAACCGAAGTGTAACGAAGTAATATGACTCTTGATCACCTATTTGTTTGCAAATTTTGAGGAAATAACGAATCAAATAGCAAGTTTCCTCAAATGAAGGCTTGCGTACGTTGTACGATTGTTTTCAATGCGAGAGTGATAGTATTGGTCCTTTTGAGGTTAACCGAAGTGTAACGAAGTAATATGACTTTTGATCACCTATTTGTTCGCAACTTTTGAGGAAATAACGAACCGAATAGAAAGTTTCCTCAAATGAAGACTTGCGTATGTTGTACGCATTGTTTTCAGTGCGAGAGTGATAGGATTGCTCCTTTTGAGGTTAACCGAAGTATAATGAAGTAATATGACTCCTAATCACGTATTTGTTTGCAAATTTAGAGGAAATAACGAACCGAATAGAAAGTTTCCTCAAATGAAGACTTGCGTACGTTGTACGCATTGTTTTCAGTGCGAGAGTGATAGGATTGCTCCTTTTGAGGCTAACCGAAGTATAACGAAGTAATATGACTCTTAATCACGTATTTGTTTGCAAATTTAGAGGAAATAACGAACCGAATAGCAAGTTTCCTCAAATGAAGACTTGCGTACGTTGTACGAATTGTTTTCAGTGCGAGAGTGATAGGATTGCTCCTTTTGAGGCTAACCAAAGTATAACGAAGTAATATGACTCTACATCACGTATTTGTTTGCAAATTTAGAGGAAATAACGAACCGAATAGCAAGTTTCGTCAAATGAAGACTTGCGTACGTTGTACGATTGTTTTCAATGCGAGAGTGATAGGATTGCTCCTTTTGAGGATAACCGAAGTGTAACGAAGTAATATGACTCCTAATCACGTATTTGTTTGCAAATTTAGAGGAAATAACGAACCGAAAAGCAAGTTTCCTCAAATGAAGACTTGCGTACGTTGTACGATTGTTTTCAATGCAAGAGTGATAGGATTGCTCCTTTTGAGGATAACCGAAGTGTAACGAAGTAATATGACTCCTAATCACGTATTTGTTTGCAAATGTAGAGAAAATAAGGAACCGAATAGCAAGTTTCCTCAAATGAAGACTTGCATGCGTTGTACGCATTGTTTTCAGTGCGAGAGTGATAGGATTGCTCCTTTTGAGGCTAACCGGAGTAGAACGAAGTAATATGACTCTTAATCACGTATTTGTTTGCAAATTTAGAGGAAATAACGAACCGAATAGCAAGTTTCCTCAAATGAAGACTTGCGTACGGTGTACGATTGTTTTCAATGCGAGAGTGATAGGATTGCTCCTTTTGAGGATAACCGAAGTGTAACGAAGTAATATGACTCCTAATCACGTATTTGTTTGCAAATTTAGAGGAAATAACGAACCGAATAGCAAGTTTCCTCAAATGAAGACTTGCGTGCGTTGTACGAATTGTTTTCAGTGCGAGAGTGATAGGATTGCTCCTTTTGAGGCTAACCGAAGTATAACGAAGTAATATGACTCTTAATCACGTATTTGTTTGCAAATTTAGAGGAAATAACGAACCGAATAGCAAGTTTCCTCAAATGAAGACTTGCGTACGTTGTACGATTGTTTTCAATGCTAGAGTGATAGGATTGCTCCTTTTGAGGATAACCGTAGTGTAACGATGCAATATGACTCTTAATCACGTATTTGTTTGCAAATTTAGAGGAAATAACGAACCGAATAACAAGTTTCCTCAAATGAAGACTTGCGTGCGTTGTTCGCATTGTTTTCAGTGTGAGAGTGATAGGATTGCTCCTTTTGAGGCTAACCGAAGTATAACGAAGTAATATGACTCTTGATCACCTATTTGTTTGCAAATTTAGAGGAAATAACGAACCGAATAGCAAGTTTCCTCAAATGAAGACTTGCGTGCGTTGTACGATTGTTTTCAATGCGAGAGTGATAGTATTGGTCCTTTTGAGGTTAACCGAAGTGTAACGTACTAATATGACTCATAATCACCTATTTGTTTCCAAATTTTGAGGAAATAACGAAACGAATAGAAAGTTTCCTCAAATGAAGACTTGCGTACGTTGCACGCATTGTTTTCAGTGCGAGGGTGAGAGGATTGCTCCTTTTGAGGCTAACCGAAGTATAACGAAGTAATATGACTCTTGATCACCTATTTGTTTGCAAATTTTGAGGAAATAAGGAACCGAATAGCAAGTTTCCTCAAATGAAGACTTGCGTGCGTTGTACGCATTGTTTTCAGTGCGAGAGTGATAGGATTGCTCCTTTTGAGGCTAACCGAAGTATAACGAAGTAATATGACTCTTAATCACGTATTTGTTTGCAAATTTAGAGGAAATAACGAACCAAATAGCAAGTTTCCTCAAATGAAGACTTGCGTACGTTGTACGCATTGTTTTCAGTGCGAGAGTGATAGGATTGCTCCTTTTGAGGCTAACCGAAGTATAACGAAGTAATATGACTCTTAATCACGTATTTGTTTGCAAATTTAGAGGAAATAACGAACCGAATAGCAAGTTTCCTCAAATGAAGACTTGCGTACGTTGTACGATTGTTTTCAATGCGAGAGTGATAGGATTGCTCCTTTTGAGGATAACCGAAGTGTAACGAAGTAATATGACTCCTAATCACGTATTTGTTTGCAAATTTAGAGGAAATAACGAACCGAATAGCAAGTTTCCTCAAATGAAGACTTGCGTACGTTGTACGATTGTTTTCAATGCGAGAGTGATAGGATTGCTCCTTTTGAGCATAACCGAAGTGTAACGAAGTAATATGACTCCTAATCACGTATTTGTTTGCAAATTTAGAGGAAATAACGAACCGAATAGCAAGTTTCCTCAAATGAAGACTTGCGTGCGTTGTACGCATTATTTTCAGTGCGAGAGTGATAGGATTGCTCCTTTTGAGGCTAACCGAAGTATAACGAAGTAATATGACTCTTAATCACGTATTTGTTTGCAAATGTAGAGGAAATAACGAACCGAATAGCAAGTTTCCTCAAATGAAGACTTGCGTACGTTGTACGATTGTTTTCACTGCGAGAGTGATAGGATTGCTCCTTTTGAGGATAACCAAAGTGTAACGAAGTAATATGACTCCTAATCACGTATTTGTTTGCAAATTTAGAGGAAATAATGAACCGAATAGCAAGTTTCCTCAAATGAAGACTTGCGTACGTTGTACGATTGTTTTCAATGCGAGAGTGATAGGATTGCTCCTTTTGAGGATAACCGTAGTGTAACGATGTAATATGACTCTTAATCACGTATTTGTTTGCAAATTTAGAGGAAATAACGAACCGAATAACAAGTTTCCTCAAATGAAGACTTGCGTGCGTTGTTCGCATTGTTTTCAGTGTGAGAGTGATAGGATTGCTCCTTTTGAGGCTAACCGAAGTATAACAAAGTAATATGACTCTTGATCACCTATTTGTTTGCAAATTTTGAGGAAATAACGAATCCAATAGCAAGTTTCCTCAAATGAAGACTTGCGTGCGTTGTACGATTGTTTTCAATGCGAGAGTGATAGTATTGGTCCTTTTGAGGTTAACCGAAGTGTAACGTACTAATATGACTCATAATCACCTATTTGTTTGCAAATTTTGAGGAAATAACGAAACGAATAGAAAGTTTCCTCAAATGAAAGACTTGCGTACGTTGCACGCATTGTTTTCAGTGCGAGGGTGAGAGGATTGCTCCTTTTGAGGCTAACCGAAGTATAACGAAGTAATATGACTCTTGATCACCTATTTGTTTGCAAATTTTGAGGAAATAAGGAACCGAATAGCAAGTTTCCTCAAATGAAGGCTTGCGTGCGTTGTACGCATTGTTTTCAGTGCGAGAGTGATAGGATTGCTCCTTTTGAGGCTAACCGAAGTATAACGAAGTAATATGACTCTTAATCACGTATTTGTTTGCAAATTTAGAGGAAATAACGAACCCAATAGCAAGTTTCCTCAAATGAAGACTTGCGTGCGTTGTACGCATTGTTTTCAGTGCGAGAGTGATAGGATTGCTCCTTTTGAGGCTAACCGAAGTATAACGAAGTAATATGACTCTTAATCACGTATTTGTTTGCAAATTTTGAGGAAATAACGAACCGAATAGAAAGCTTCCTCAAATGAAGACTTGCGTACGTTGTACGAATTGTTTTCAATGCGAGAGTGATAGGATTGCTCCTTTTGAGGCTAACCGAAGTATAATGAAGTAATACGACTCCTAATCACGTATTTGTTTGCAAATTTAGAGGAAATAACGAACCGAATAGCAAGTTTCCTCAAATGAGGACTTGCGTACGTGTTACGATTGTTTTCAATGCGAGAGTGATATGATTGCTCCTTTTGAGGATAACCGATGTGTAACGAAGTAATATGACTCCTAATCACGTATTTGTTTGCAAATGTAGAGAAAATAAGGAACCGAATAGCAAGTTTCCTCAAATGAAGACTTGCATGCGTTGTACGCATTGTTTTCAGTGCGAGAGTGATAGGATTGCTCCTTTTGAGGCTAACCGGAGTAGAACGAAGTAATATGACTCTTAATCACGTATTTGTTTGCAAATTTAGAGGAAATAACGAACCGAATAGCAAGTTTCCCCAAATGAAGACTTGCGTGCGTTGTACGCATTGTTTTCAGTGCGAGAGTGATAGGATTGCTCCTTTTGAGGCTAACCGAAGTATAACGAAGTAATATGACTCTTAATCACGTATTTGTTTGCAAATTTAGAGGAAATAACGAACCGAATAACAAGTTTCCTCAAATGAAGACTTGCGTACGTTGTACGATTGTTTTCAATGCGAGAGTGATATGATTGCTCCTTTTGAGGATAACCGAAGTGTAACGAAGTAATATGACTCCTAATCACGTATTTGTTTGCAAATTTAGAGGAAATAAGCAACCGAATAGCAAGTTTCCTCAAATGAAGACTTGCGTGCATTGTACGCATTGTTTTCAGTGCGAGAGTGATAGGATTGCTCTTTTTGAGGCTAACCGATGTATAACGAAGTAATATGACTCTTAATCACGTATTTGTTTGCAAATTTAGAGGAAATAACGAACCGAATAGCAAGTTTCCTCAAATGAGGACTTGTGTACGTTGTACGCAGTGTTTTTAGTGCGAGAGTGATAAGATTGCTCCTTTTGAGGCTAACCGAAGTATAACAAAGTAATATGACTCTTAATCACGTATTTGTTTGCAAATTTAGAGGAAATAACGAACCGAATCGCAAGTTTCCTCAAATTAAGACTTGTGTGCGTTGTACGCATTGTTTTCAGTACGAGAGTGATAGAATTGCTCCTTTTGAGGCTAACCGAAGTATAACGAAGTAATATGACTCTTAATCACGTATTTGTTTGCAAATTTAGAGGAAATAACGAACCGAATAGTAAGGTTCCTCAAATGAAGACTTGCGTGCGTTGTACGCATTGTTTTCAGTGCGAGAGTGATAGGATTGCTCCTTTTGAGGCTAACCGAAGTATAAGGAAGTAATATGACTCTTAATCACGTATTTCTTTGCAAATTTAGAGGAAATAACGAACCGAATAGCAAGTTTTCTCAAATGAAGACTTGCGTGCGTTGTACGCATTGTTTTCAGTGTGAGAGTGATAAGATTGCTCCTTTTGAGGCTAACCGAAGTATAACAATGTAATATGACTGTTGATCACCTATTTGTTTGCAAATTTTGAGGAAATAACGAATCAAATAGCAAGTTTCCTCAAATGAAGACTTGCGTGCGTTGTACGATTATTTTCAATGCGAAAGTGATAGTATTGGTCCTTTTGAGGTTAACCGAAGTGTAACGTACTAATATGACTCATAATCACCTATTTGTTTGCAAATTTTGAGGAAATAACGAAACGAATAGAAAGTTTCCTCAAATGAAGACTTGCGTACGTTGCACGCATTGTTTTCAGTGCGAGGGTGAGAGGATTGCTCCTTTTGAGGCTAACCGAAGTATAACGAAGTAATATGACTCTTGATCACCTATTTGTTTGCAAATTTTGAGGAAATAAGGAACCGAATAGCAAGTTTCCTCAAATGAAGACTTGCGTGCGTTCTACGCATTGTTTTCAGTGCGAGAGTGATAGGATTGCTCCTTTTGAGGCTAACCGAAGTATAACGAAGTAATATGACTCTTAATCACGTATTTGTTTGCAAATTTAGAGGAAATAACGAACCAAATAGCAAGTTTCCTCAAATGAAGACTTGCGTACGTTGTACGAATTGTTTTCAGTGCGAGAGTGATAGGATTGCTCCTTTTGAGGCTAACCGAAGTATAACGAAGTAATATGACTCTACATCACGTATTTGTTTGCAAATTTAGAGGAAATAACGAACCGAATAGCAAGTTTCCTCAAATGAAGACTTGCGTACGTTGTACGATTGTTTTCAATGCGAGAGTGATAGGATTGCTCCTTTTGAGGATAACCGAAGTGTAACGAAGTAATATGACTCCTAATCACGTATTTGTTTGCAAATTTAGAGGAAATAACGAACCGAAAAGCAAGTTTCCTCAAATGAAGACTTGCGTACGTTGTACGATTGTTTTCAATGCGAGAGTGATAGGATTGCTCCTTTTGAGGATAACCGAAGTGTAACGAAGTAATATGACTCCTAATCACGTATTTGTTTGCAAATGTAGAGGAAATAAGGAACCGAATAGCAAGTTTCCTCAAATGAAGACTTGCGTGCGTTGTACGCATTGTTTTCAGTGCGAGAGTGATAGGATTGCTCCTTTTGAGGCTAACCGAAGTATAACGAAGTAATATGACTCTTAATCACGTATTTGTTTGCAAATTTAGAGGAAATAACGAACCGAATAGCAAGTTTCCTCAAATGAAGACTTGCGTGCGTTGTACGCATTGTTTTCAATGCGAGAGTGATAGGATTGCTCCTTTTGAGGCTAACCGAAGTATAACGAAGTAATATGACTCTTAATCACGTATTTGTTTGCAAATGTAGAGGAAATAACGAACCGAATAGCAAGTTTTCTCAAATGAAGACTTGCGTACGTTGTACGATTGTTTTCACTGCGAGAGTGATAGGATTGCTCCTTTTGAGGATAACCGAAGTGTAACGAAGTAATATGACTCCTAATCACGTATTTGTTTGCAAATTTAGAGGAAATAAGCAACCGAATAGCAAGTTTCCTCAAATGAAGACTTGCGTGCATTGTACGCATTGTTTTCAGTGCGAGAGTGATAGGATTGCTCTTTTTGAGGCTAACCGATGTATAACGAAGTAATATGACTCTTAATCACGTATTTGTTTGCAAATTTAGAGGAAATAACGAACCGAATAGCAAGTTTCCTCAAATGAGGACTTGTGTACGTTGTACGCAGTGTTTTTAGTGCGAGAGTGATAAGATTGCTCCTTTTGAGGCTAACCGAAGTATAACAAAGTAATATGACTCTTAATCACGTATTTGTTTGCAAATTTAGAGGAAATAATGAACCGAATAGCAAGTTTCCTCAAATGAAGACTTGCGTACGTTGTACGATTGTTTTCAATGCGAGAGTGATAGGGTTGCTCCTTTTGAGGATAACCGTAGTGTAACGATGTAATATGACTCTTAATCACGTATTTGTTTGCAAATTTAGAGGAAATAATGAGCCGAATAACAAGTTTCCTCAAATGAACACTTGCGTGCGTTGTTCGCATTGTTTTTAGTGTGAGAGTGATAGGATTGCTCCTTTTGAGGCTAACCGAAGTATAACAAAGTAATATGACTCTTGATCACCTATTTGTTTGCAAATTTTGAGGAAATAACGAATCAAATAGCAAGTTTCCTCAAATGAAGACTTGCGTGCGTTGTACGATTGTTTTCAATGCGAGAGTGATAGTATTGGTCCTTTTGAGGTTAACCGAAGTGTAACATACTAATATGACTCATAATCACCTATTTGTTTGCAAATTTTGAGGAAATAACGAAACGAATAGAAAGTTTCCTCAAATGAAGACTTACGTACGTTGCACGCATTGTTTTCAGTGCGAGGGTGAGAGGATTGCTCCTTTTGAGGCTAACCGAAGTATAACGAAGTAATATGACTCTTGATCACCTATTTGTTTGCAAATTTTGAGGAAATAAGGAACCGAATAGCAAGTTTCCTCAAATGAAGACTTGCGTGCGTTGTACGCATTGTTTTCAGTGCGAGAGTGATAGGATTGCTCCTTTTGAGGCTAACCGAAGTATAACGAAGTAATATGACTCTTAATCACGTATTTGTTTGCAAATTTAGAGGAAATAACGAACCAAATAGCAAGTTTCCTCAAATGAAGACTTGCGTGCGTTGTACGATTGTTTTCAATGCGAGAGTGATAGTATTGGTCCTTTTGAGGTTAACCGAAGTGTAACGTACTAATATGACTCATAATCACCTATTTGTTTGCAAATTTTGAGGAAATAACGAACCGAATAGAAAGCTTCCTCAAATGAAGACTTGCGTACGTTGTACGCATTGTTTTCAATGCGAGAGTGATAGGATTGCTCCTTTTGAGGCAAACCGAAGTATAATGAAGTAATACGACTCCTAATCACGTATTTGTTTGCAAATTTAGAGGAAATAACGAACCGAATAGCAAGTTTCCTCAAATGAGGACTTGCGTACGTGTTACGATTGTTTTCAATGCGAGAGTGATATGATTGCTCCTTTTGAGGATAACCGAAGTGTAACGAAGTAATATGACTCCTAATCACGTATTTGTGTGCAAATTTAGAGGAAATAACGAACCGAATAGCAAGTTTCCTCAAATGAAGACTTGCGTGCGTTGTACGCATTGTTTTCAGTGCGAGAGTGATAGGATTGCTCCTTTTGAGGCTAACCGAAGTATAACGAAGTAATATGACTCTTAATCACGTATTTGTTTGCAAATTTAGAGGAAATAACGAACCGAATAGCAAGTTTCCTCAAATGAAGACTTGCGTACGTTGTACGATTGTTTTCAATGCGAGAGTGATAGGATTGCTCCTTTTGAGGATAACCGGAGTGTAACGAAGTAATATGACTCCTAATCACGTATTTGTTTGCAAATTTAGAGGAAATAAGCAACCGAATAGCAAGTTTCCTCAAATGAAGACTTGCGTGCGTTGTACGCATTGTTTTCAGTGCGAGAGTGATAGGATTTCTCTTTTTGAGGCTAACCGATGTATAACGAAGTAATATGACTCTTAATCACGTATTTGTTTGCAAATTTAGAGGAAATAACGAACCGAATAGCAAGTTTCCTCAAATGAGGACTTGCGTACGTTGTACGCAGTGTTTTTAGTGCGAGAGTGATAGGATTGCTCCTTTTGAGGCTAACCGAAGTATAACAAAGTAATATGACTCTTAATCACGTATTTGTTTGCAAATTTAGAGGAAATAACGAACCGAATCGCAAGTTTCCTCAAATGAAGACTTGTGTGCGTTGTACGCATTGTTTTCAGTACAAGAGTGATAGAATTGCTCCTTTTGAGGCTAACCGAAGTATAACGAATTAATATGACTCTTAATCACGTATTTGTTTGCAAATTTAGAGGAAATAACGAACCGAATAGCAAGGTTCCTCAAATGAAGACTTGCGTGCGTTGTACGCATTGTTTTCAGTGCGAGAGTGATAGGATTGCTCCTTTTGAGGCTAACCGAAGTATAACAAAGTAATACGACTCTTAATCACGTATTTGTTTGCAAATTTAGAGGAAATAACGAACCGAATCGCAAGTTTCCTCAAATGAAGACTTGTGTGCGTTGTACGCATTGTTTTCAGTACGAGAGTGATAGAATTGCTCCTTTTGAGGCTAACCGAAGTATAATGAAGTAATACGACTCCTAATCACGTATTTGTTTGCAAATTTAGAGGAAATAACGAACCGAATAGCAAGTTTCCTCAAATGAGGACTTGCGTACGTGTTACGATTGTTTTCAATGCGAGTGTGATATGATTGCTCCTTTTGAGGATAACCGAAGTGTAACGAAGTAATATGACTCCTAATCACGTATTTGTTTGCAAATTTAGAGGAAATAAGCAACCGAATAGCAAGTTTCCTCAAATGAAGACTTGCGTGCGTTGTACGCATTGTTTTCAGTGCGAGAGTGATAGGATTGCTCCTTTTGAGGCTAACCGAAGTATAACGAAGTAATATGACTCTTAATCACGTATTTGTTTGCAAATTTAGAGGAAATAACGAACCGAATAGCAAGTTTCCTCAAATGAAGACTTGCGTACGTTGTACGATTGTTTTCAATGCGAGAGTGATAGGATTGCTCCTTTTCAGGATAACCGAAGTGTAACGAAGTAATATGACTCCTAATCACGTATTTGTTTGCAAATTTAGAGGAAATAAGCAACCGAATAGCAAGTTTCCTCAAATGAAGACTTGCGTGCGTTGTACGCATTGTTTTCAGTGCGAGAGTGATAGGATTGCTCTTTTTGAGGCTAACCGATGTATAACGAAGTAATATGACTCTTAATCACGTATTTGTTTGCAAATTTAGAGGAAATAACGAACCGAATAGCAAGTTTCCTCAAATGAGGACTTGCGTACGTTGTACGCAGTGTTTTTAGTGCGAGAGTGATAGGATTGCTCCTTTTGAGGCTAACCGAAGTATAACAAAGTAATATGACTCTTAATCACGTATTTGTTTGCAAATTTAGAGGAAATAACGAACCGAATCGCAAGTTTCCTCAAATGAAGACTTGTGTGCGTTGTACGCATTGTTTTCAGTACGAGAGTGATAGAATTGCTCCTTTTGAGGCTAACCGAAGTATAACGAAGTAATATGACTCTTAATCACGTATTTGTTTGCAAATTTAGAGGAAATAACGAACCGAATAGCAAGGTTCCTCAAATGAAGACTTGCGTGCGTTGTACGCATTGTTTTCAGTGCGAGAGTGATAGGATTGCTCCTTTTGAGGCTAACCGAAGTATAACGAAGTAATATGACTCTTAATCACGTATTTGTTTGCAAATTTAGAGGAAATAACGAACCGAATAACAAGTTTCCTCAAATGAAGACTTGCGTGCGTTGTACGCATTGTTTTCAGTGCGAGAGTGATAGGATTGCTCCTTTTGAGGCTAACCGAAGTATAACAAAGTAATATGACTCTTGATCACCTATTTGTTTGCAAATTTTGAGGAAATAACGAATCAAATAGCAAGTTTCCTCAAATGAAGACTTTTTTTTTCGCTAAATAGTTTGTATTAAAAAGAGGAAAACAACCATAACAGGAAAACTACAAAACCGCAGGACAGGCCCTGTGCATCACAACTACTTCCCAACAAGGGTTACAAATTCCACTGCCTAATTCCAGGTCTATGATTTGTTTTCTGAAACCAACCTAAAGAAACTAAGGTACATTTAATTGTTGAGATACAACTTTTAACTATAGTACGAATCGGAACCCTAATATGATCGTGAGACCTACTATTCCTTTCTTTCCAAATGTGGTAGCAAACCGTTGCAAAACCCAGCTTCAAAATCTTCCCTTTCCGACCCTTGCACGAGTCAGACATCATGTAATTCGTAATAGAAACCCAACTCCTGCTCATTCCTCTCCAACCACAGTGAAGATGTAGGATTTGGTAAAATATACTAAATGTGAAAGAGCAATTAAAAAAAAGATGATCAAAGTTTTCAGGTGCAATACCACAAAGGACACAAGTAGGATCCATCTGAATACCAAAACCAATAATCTTGTCAGCCGTCCTAAGCCGCTTAAGGAAAGCCAGCCACAAAAGGAAGGAGTATCTAGGAGGAATAGCTTTAAACCAAGCAAGATTATGCCAGGGTAGTGATTGTCCCCTCTTTCTGATAGAGCTCCAAATGGTGTGAACATTGATAGAGCTAATTGAAGTATTATTCCATAACAGTTTATCCTTCACGGCTGGGTTCATGGGAATCTCGAAGTTGAAGCCATTTCTGAACTCAATAACATCAGCATGGTTAGAGGAAGGAAGAACCCAGTGATTTCCTAGGATAATATTCTTGACCGTGGCATTCATGCCCAGACCAGAGTTTGCAATAATAGGAGACATGCTTGTAAGGTTTAAGGGTTTTCCAATCCAAGGGTCAAACCAAAGAGAGGTGTTAGCACCATCCCCAATTCTGACAGAAACAAAGGGTCTAGCATAATCCCTTAGTTTAAGAATTTTCCTCCAACTCCATGAACAGTCATTAGGAATGCTCATAATCCAGAAAAAATTCCCTCTGAGGTTATAGGTTCTTACCCATTTAGCCCAAACAGAATCTGTGAAAGGATTTGCAATCTGTAACAGCTTATGTATGATGTGTGCAGAATTCCAGTCAGAGATACATTTGACATTAAGACCACCCTCCGAGTATGGAAGAGTTATCTTGTACCAAGCAACTTTAGCTCCAGCTTTGTCATCACAGTTTCCTTTCCATAAGTACCTGCTAAGAATGCTATTGATATTTTTGATGATAGTTCCCGGCAGAAAAAAGTGACAAGCCCAGTACGATTGAATTGCAAACAAGACAGCTTTGATAAGTTGGAGCCTGCCTGCATATGTTCTCAAATGAAGACTTGCGTGCGTTGTACGATTGTTTTCAATGCGAGAGTGATAGTATTGGTCCTTTTGAGGTTAACCGAAGTGTAACGTACTAATATGACTCATAATCACCTATTTGTTTGCAAATTTTGAGGAAATAACGAACCGAATAGAAAGTTTCCTCAAATGAAGACTTGCGTACGTTGTACGCATTGTTTTCAGTGCGAGAGTGATAGGATTGCTCCTTTTGAGGCTAACCGAAGTATAATGAAGTAATATGACTCCTAATCACGTATTTGTTTCCAAATTTAGAGGAAATAACGAACCGAATAGCAAGTTTCCTCAAATGAGGACTTGCGTACGTTGTACGATTGTTTTCAATGCGAGAGTGATATGATTGCTCCTTTTGAGGATAACCGAAGTGTAACGAAGTAATATGACTCCTAATCACGTATTTGTTTGCAAATTTAGAGGAAATAACGAACCGAATAGCAAGTTTCCTCAAATGAAGACTTGCGTGCGTTGTACGCATTGTTTTCAGTGCGAGAGTGATAGGATTGCTCTTCTTGAGGCTAACCGAAGTATAACGAAGAAATATGACTCTTAATCACGTATTTGTTTGCAAATTTAGAGGAAATAACGAACCGAATAGCAAGTTTCCTCAAATGATGACTTGCGTGCGTTGTACGCATTGTTTTCAATGCGAGAGTGATAAGATTGCTCCTTTTGAGGCTAACCGAAGTATAACGAAGTAATATGACTCCTAATCACGTATTTGTTTGCAAATTTAGAGGAAATAACGAACCGAATAGCAAGTTTCCTCAAATGAAGACTTGCGTGCATTGTACGCATTGTTTTCAGTGCGAGAGTGATAGGATTGCTCCTTTTGAGGCTAACCGAAGTATAACTAGGTAATATGACTCTTGATCACCTATTTGTTTGCAAATTTTGAGGAAATAACGAATCAAATAGCAAGTTTCCTCAAATGAAGACTTGCGTGCGTTGTACGATTGTTTTCAATGCGAGAGTGATAGTATTGGTCCTTTTGAGGTTAACCGAAGTGTAACGTACTAATATGACTCATAATCACCTATTTGTTTGCAAATTTTGAAGAAATAACGAACCGAATAGAAAGTTTCCTCAAATGAAGACTTGCGTACGTTGTACGCATTCTTTTCAGTGCGAGAGTGATAGGATTGCTCCTTTTGAGGCTAACCGAAGTATAAGGAAGTAATATGACTCCTAATCACGTATTTGTTTGCAAATTTAGAGGAAATAACAAACCGAATAGCAAGTTTCCTCAAATGAGGACTTGCGTATGTTGTACGATTGTTTTCAATGCGAGAGTGATATGATTGCTCCTTTTGAGGATAACCGAAGTGTAACGAAGTAATATGACTCCTAATCACGTATTTGTTTGCAAATTTAGAGGAAATAACGAACCGAATAGCAAGTTTCCTCAAATGAAGACTTGCGTGCGTTGTACGCATTGTTTTCAGTGCGAGAGTGATAGGATTGCTCCTTTTGAGGCTAACCGAAGTATAACGAAGTAATATGACTCTTAATCACGTATTTGTTTGCAAATTTAGAGGAAATAACGAACCGAATAGCAAGTTTCCTCAAATGAAGACTTGCGCGCGTTGTACGCATTGTTTTCAGTGCGACAGTGATAGGATTACTCCTTTTGAGGCTAACCGAAGTATAACGAAGTAATATGACTCTTAATCACGTATTTGTTTGCAAATTTAGAGGAAATAACGAAGCGAATCGCAAGTTTCCTCAAATGAAGACTTGCGTGCGTTGTACGCATTGTTTTCAGTACAAGAGTGATAGGATTGCTCCTTTTGATGCTAACCGAAGTATAACGAAGAAATATGACTCTTAATCACGTATTTGTTCGAAAATTTAGAGGAAATAACGAACTGAATAGCAAGTTTCCTCAAATGAAGACTTGCGTGCATTGTACGCATTGTTTTCAGTGCGAGAGTGATAGGATTGCTCCTTTTGAGGCTAACCGAAGTGTAACGAAGTAATATGACTCCTAATCACGTATTTGTTTGCAAATTTAGAGGAAATAACGAACCGAATAGCAAGTTTTCTCAAATGAAGACTTGCGTGCGTTGTACGCATTGTTTTCAGTGCAAGAGTGATAGGATTGCTCCTTTTGAGGCTAACCGAAGTATAACAAGGTAATATGACTCTTGATCACCTATTTGTTTGCAAATTTTGAGGAAATAACGAATCAAATAGCAAGTTTCCTCAAATGAAGACTTGCGTGCGTTGTACGATTGTTTTCCATGCGAGAGTGATAGTATTGGTCCTTTTGAGGTTAACCGAAGTGTAACGTACTAATATGACTCATAATCACCTATTTGTATGCAAATTTTGAGGAAATAACGAACCGAATAGAAAGTTTCCTCAAATGAAGACTTGCATACGTTGTACGCATTGTTTTCAGTGCGAGAGTGATAGGATTGCTCCTTTTGAGGCTAACCGAAGTATAATGAAGTAATATGACTCCTAATCACGTATTTGTTTGCAAATTTAGAGGAAATAACGAACCGAATAGCAAGTTTCCTCAAATGAGGACTTGCGTACGTTGTACGATTGTTTTCAATGCGAGAGTGATATTATTGCTCCTTTTGAGGATAACCGAAGTGTAACGAAGTAATATGACTCCTAATCACGTATTTGTTTGCAAATTTAGAGGAAATAACGAACCGAATAGCAAGTTTCCTCAAATGAAGACTTGCGTGCGTTGTACGCATTGTTTTCAGTGCGAGAGTGATAGGATTGCTCCTTTTGAGGCTAACCGAAGTATAACGAAGTAATATGACTCTTAATCACGTATTTGTTTGCAAATTTAGAGGAAATAACGAATCGAATAGCAAGTTTCCTCAAATGAAGACTTGCGTACGTTGTACGATTGTTTTCAGTGCGAGAGTGATAGGATTGCTCCTTTTGAGGCTAACCGAAGTATAACAAAGTAATATGACTCTTGATCACCTATTTGTTTGCAAATTTTGAGGAAATAAGGAACCGAATAGCAAGTTTTCTCAAATGAAGACTTGCGTGCGTTGTACGCATTGTTTTCAGTGCGAGAGTGATAGGATTGCTCCTTATGAGGCTAACCGAAGTATAACGAAGTAATATGACTCTTAATCACGTATTTGTTTGCAAATTTAGAGGAAATAACGAACCGAATAACAAGTTTCCTCAAATGAAGACTTGCGTGCATTGTACGCATTGTTTTCAGTGCGAGAGTGATAGGATTGCTCCTTTTGAGGCTAACCGAAGTATAACGAAGTAATATGACTCTTAATCACGTATTTGTTTGCAAATTTAGAGGAAATAACGAACCGAATCGCAAGTTTCCTCAAATGAAGACTTGCGTGCGTTGTACGCATTGTTTTCAGTACGAGAGTGATAGGATTGCTCCTTTTGATGCTAACCGAAGTATAACGAAGAAATATGACTCTTAATCACGTATTTGTTTGCAAATTTAGAGGAAATAACGAACAGAATAGCAAGTTTCCTCAAATGAAGACTTGCGTGCGTTGTACGCATTGTTTTCAGTGCGAGAGTGATAGGATTGCTCCTTTTGAGGCTAACCGAAGTATAACGAAGTAATATGACTCTTAATCACGTATTTGTTTGCAAATTTAGGGGAAATAACGAACCGAATAGCAAGTTTCCTCAAATGAAGACTTGCGTACGTTGTACGATTGTTTTCAATGCGAGAGTGATAGGATTGCTCCTTTTGAGGATAACCGAAGTGTAACGAAGTAATATGACTCCTAATCACGTATTTGTTTGCAAATTTAGAGGAAATAACGAACCGAATAGCAAGTTTCCTCAAATGAAGACTTGCGTGCATCGTACGCATTGTTTTTAGTGCGAGAGTGATAGGATTGCTCCTTTTCAGGCTAACCGAAGTATAACGAAGTAATATGACTCTTAATCACGTATTTGTTTGCAAATTTAGAGGAAATAACGAACCGAATAGCAAGTTTCCTCAAATCCATACTTTTTTTTTTTTTGATAAATTAGATTTGTATTAAAAAAACAAAGGAGAATACATCCTGATCAGGAAACCATAGATGTCACAGGACAGGCCCCATACACATCTCAGCAAAATTACGTATTCCAATGCCTAAGTCTAGAACTATGGTGAGCCTTCTGAAACCATCTAATAGAAATTAAAGTACATTTAATAGTGGAGATACAATCCTTTACAATCATTCTAACAGGAACCCTGGTATGGTCATAGATCCTCCTATTTCTTTTCGTTCCAGATAAAGTAGCAAACAAAGGCGAAACCCAGTTTTAGAATCTTTGCACTCAGGCCTTTGCAAGAATCAGACATCATATAGTTGGTTAATGAGTCCCAACTTCTGCTCATACCTCTCCAATTGCAGCAGAGATGAAGAACTTGGTAGAGAATTCTGAATGTGAAAGGGCAATTGAAAAAAAGATGTTCAAAGTTTTCAGAATTAATATTACAGAACACACATATGGGGTCAACCTGAATACCAAAACCGAGGATCTTATCCGCTGTCCTGAGCCTTTTAAGAAATGCCAACCACAAGAAGAAGGAGACTCGCGGAGGAATAGCTTTGAACCAGACCAGTTTAGGCCATAACAAAATTGGACCCCTCTTCCTGATTGTGGCCCAAATATTGCAAACTTTGATGGAATCAATTGGAATATTGTCCCAAAGCAGAATATCTGTATTATCCGAGTTCAAGGGTAAATGGTAGTTAAAATTATTCCTGAAGTCCATAACCGCCACATGGTTCGAAGAAGGTAGAACCCAATTGGAATTGAAGATGATATCATGAACAGTGGCATTGATCCCCAAACCAGAGTTTGAGATTAATGGAGAATTGCAATTAAGAGCCAGAGGGCTTCCAAGCCAAGGGTCAAACCACAATGATGTATTGGCACCATCTCCAATAGAAAAGGAAACAAAATTCCTAGCCACATCCCTTAATTTTAGAATTTTTCTCCAACACCAAGAACAATCGGGAGGTATGTTCATAGTCCAGAAATAGGTGCCTTTAAGGTTGTATGTTTTGACCCATTTTGCCCAAATAGTGTCTGTAGCAGGATTTGCGATCATCAACAGCTTGTGGAGAATGTGTGCATTATTCCAGTCGGATAAGCATTTAACATTAAGACCACCTTCAGAATATGGAAGATTGATTTTGCTCCAAGCAACTTTAGCCCCAGATTTGTCAATACAATTACCTTTCCACAAGAATCTTCTCAGAATGCTATTAGCTGCATTTAGGACAGTTCCTGGAAGAAAAAAATGGCAAGCCCAGTATGAAGTAATGGCAAACAAGACAACTTTGACTAGTTGAAGCCTTCCTGCATAAGATAGAAACTTAGTAGTCCATGATGTCACTTTGCTCTGAAGCCTTTGCAAGAGAGGATAGCAATCTGATAAACCAAGTCTAGAAGTAATGATAGGAAGACCCAAAAAAGTAACAGGAAGATTGCCAATCTGAAATCCAACTTCATTAACAAGAACATCATGTGGAATGACAGCCGAACTAGATAAGAAGCATTGACTCTTTATTGGATTAACATGTAAACCAGAAACTGCAGCAAATAAATCTAAGCAGTTTTTAAGAATTTTGATTGAATCCAGATTACCGTGACAAAAAAGCATAAGATCATCTGCAAAGGAAAGGTGGGTTAAGCCAAGCTGCTTCGTTTTCCAGTGGAATCTGAAATTGTGATCCTTGGATCCTTTGGCTAAGATCAGAGAGAGAATTTCCATAGAGAGAACAAACAGGTAGGGAGAAATGGGATCACCCTGCCTAAGCCCTTTAGCACCCTTGAAATACCCACATAAGGTTCCATTAACTTTAACAGAAAACCTTGTAGTGGAAATACAGGAATTAACCCAGTAAATAAACTTAGGAGGGAATTTAAATAATCTCATAGCATCGAGAATAAATCTCCAGGAGACTGAGTCGAATGCCTTACGAAAATCCACTTTTATAGCACATCTAGCCGGACCAGAGGATCTACCATAATTCCTGAACAACTCTTGGGCTATTAGAATATTATCACCAATACTCCTCCCTTGGAGAAAAGCAGACTGCCATGGAGAGATTAGACCAGGAAGCACTCTCTTAAGTCGGTTTGCAATGATTTTTGAGATGCACTTATATACCGTGGAGCAGCAAGATATGGGTCTGAAATCGTTCATCGAAGAGGGGTTCTGTGTCTTAGGAATGAGAGCTATAGCAGTAGCATTATGCCCATGAAGCAAGCTTCCTAGGAAGAATGACTTAACAGCAGAGGTAAAATCATTTCCAATGATGTCCCAAGTATATAGAAAGAAGTTGACATTAAATCCATCAGGACCCGGACTTTTATTTTGCTTCAAGGATTTTAGAGTTTGAAAATTTTCAGCATCAGTAACATCTTGCTCTAGGCTGGGATAGTCAAGACAAGAAACCACCTTGTCAAATTGCAAGTCGATATTATCCAGAGCTGTGTTCCCAGTAGCAGAAGTATTACCAAGAAGGTTAGAGAAATAGTCCACTGCAATTTTCTGAACAGCATCATGACCATACTGCAATGTGCCATTGTCATCCTCAATTGCCAATATTTTGTTTCTATTCCAGCGCTGCTTGATTGAATTTTAGAAAAATTTCGTGTTTTTGTCACCAGCCTTTAGCCATTGTATCCTTGATTTTTGCTTTAAGAATTGTTCTTCTCTGATGCAGGCATCCCATAGCAGATCAGTTTGAATTTTCTGTTGAAGAAGAAGGGATGGATCAAAAGGGCTTGCATCTACTGCAGCTTGGGTGCTTAGAAGGTCAGCCCTGGCCTTAGACACATTAGCTGTGAGGTTTCCCACAACCTTGTTAAGCTTAATAAGAGAGCCTTTGACAAATCTGAGCTTAGCTGAAAGGACTTGGAGCGGAGTTCCGGAAGCAGGGAGGTTCCAAGCATTACGAACTGTCTCATGGAAGGATTCATGCTCCTTCATAAAGTTAAAAAATTGAAAAGGTTTTGGGAGGGGTTTAAAAGGCAATCCAGTTTTGACCACAACCGGAGAATGGTCCGAAACTTCTTTGAGGGCAAAGAGAGCTTGGGAGTTAGGAAACCTTTGAAGCCAAAAATGGTTTACCATCACTCTATCAAGTTTCTTGTAGGTTGGATCATTCTTGTTAGAGTTCCACCAAGTAAAGAAGGAGCCAACAGCTCTCAGATCCAGAAGGCCAGCATTTTCGACACAATCAGCAAAATCTTTAATGCCAACATCCCAACATTGTCTTCCTCCTTCAATTTCAGAAACAGAAAGCACTATATTGAAATCACCAAGTATACACCAGGTTGATCAATAGCAGAACTAAAGGAAATTAGAGACTCCCAAAGAGAACGCCTACTAGCAGCAGTATATAGACCATATACCAAAGTTATATAAGCAGAAAAGGACGAATCAACTGAAGTAACAAAACAGTGGATATATTGATCAGATTTACATAGAACATTAAGGTTCCAAAAAGAAGAGTCCCAGCCAAGCCATATTCTACCATTGGGATGATAATCATAATTAAACTCCCAATTCCAGCTATTACAAATTAAATTAGACACTCTAGAAGCATTGGGGGCTTTAACCCTAGATTCGAGAACACCAACAAAAGAGAGGTGATGGCTCCTAATGAGCTCTTTTAAGCAATCTTGCTTGATTTTCTTATTAACACCTCTAATATTATAAGAACAAAAATTCATCACAACTGAAATTAAGATAGTGCTACAGGAGCACCCCTACCACTGCTGCCTCCTCTGCCTTTCTTCTTTGACTTTCTACCTAGCAAAACAGGAATATGATCATTATTCTTTAAATCCTTCCCATCTTTCTCATCAACCTGTTTAAGCTTTTCCACTAAAGGATTTGGGGAAGGAGTTACATCAACATCAGAGCTGGCAGCATTCTCCTGGCTAAGAGGGTTGGGGAAAGGTGTAAGCTGAGAACTGCCTGACTTAGGAGAGTTAAGAGAAGTCTCCCCTGGAGACGGAATCTTAGCCCTCTTAGAAACCACCGTCCAACCTAGATCAGGAACACTATCAGAAATGGCTTCAGGAATAACCTCAGCAACAGAAGCTGGACTATTAGGACCAGTGGATGATGAAGTAGAGCCCTTCTCCTTAACAGAACTATTTGAAGATTCATGGGTATTTGTTTTAGGAACCCATTGGTAATTTGCACTGGGGCATTTAAACTGGGAATGTCCAAAGGATTTACAATTGGGACAAATCTGAGGTCTATTTTGATACTCAATCTCCACTTCTGCAGCTAAATCTTCCCCAGATATTTCATCAAAAACTATAGCTTCTACCTTATCAGGAAATTTAAAATCTGTAGAAACTTCAATGCAGATTCTAGCAAAGGACATAGGTTCCATAGCTTCCGTAATACTATCAAGCATAATAGGCTTACCAATACAACTAGCTAAAAAGCTTAACCCTTCAGAATTCCAATAAGATAAAGGAATTTGGTGGAATTTTACCCAAATAGGTACCTTAAAACAAGCGTCTGACGTAAAATCTACTCCCTCCCTCCAATGTTTAAGAATCAACAGCTTGTTGGAGATATACCATGGCCCAAGAGCTAAGACATTCTCACGATCATCAGAATTAGCAAATTTGAAAATAAAAAGCCCTTTATTCTGCAAGTAAACTTTCTGAAGTCCAAACTTGTCCCATAATTTATGAGCATTCTCTTCAACAAATTTAAAGGGTAGTCGACAGTTTAAAAAAACTCCTACCAGACTTGTATTCCATAGATTATTACCTCTCTTCAGAACTTCCCGTGGTGGTCGCACAACAATAGGATCACCAGAAGAGCTAGATGGAACAGGAGGACAGTAATCCAAAATGATTTTCTTCCTAGTACTCCTTTGAGCAACAACCGAGCTCCATGTTTTGGTTGCATTAGTCTTCACCATACCCTCATTAACCTTAACTGGCCTGCCAGGAAAAGAGCTCTCTTCACCCTTCAGACCTAAGATTTCAGGATCCTTACTAGCCTCCTTAGCTTTGGTAAAGTTTGTATCAGTATTCTTTCCATTAGACGTAGTTTCTGGGATACAGGCCTCTCTCTGAGAGCTAATATCAAACATATTGTAGTCATTGACATTTCGGACAATCTTCCCTTCTGTCAGAAATCCATTGATATCACTAGAGGTGAACCCATGAGCTAAGATAAACTCCATAAGCTTCATATTCTTGGTCCTTTCTTCCACAACTTCCGTTTTTTCTTTTTGAACAAAATAATGGGCAGCTTTGAACACGTCTTGCATATCTGCAGCAGTGGAGGCTTCCATCCCCAAATTTGGGTTCAAATCTTCAGACCCAAGATCTGAGAGGGATTCAGATCCAGTAACAGGCGCCAAAGGAATGGGAATAGATTCCCCCATATCCACCTCACAAGAAACCAGACCTTCTCCAGGGACAACAGAAGAAGGTGAAGAAGGTTTTGAAACCCCGAACTCAGCGAACAGATCTCGCGAAGATGAAATTTTCGAGTTCCCAGCAGAAAGATGACTGTAGTCAACCATGATTAGGGCAAAGAAGGAAGAAGAGATAGAATCAAAGGAGCGGATCAAAGAAGAACGAAGACAGAATGAAGGGGGAACGGTAGAGAGACTCAAAATCAAAAAGGGGGGGGAAAATAAGATAGAGAAAAGGAGGAGAAAAAACTGTAGAGAGAGAAACATTGCTCCCGAAACTTGCTATTTGTTAAGTCAAATCCATACTTGTGTGCGTTGTACACATTGTTTTCAGTGCGAGAGTGATAGGATTGCTCCTTTTGAGGCTAACCGAAGTATAACGAAGTAATATGACTCTTAATCACGTATTTGTTTGCAAATTTAGAGGAAATAACGAACCGAATATCAAGTTTCCTCAAATGAAGACTTGCGTACGTTGTACGATTGTTTTCAATGCGAGAGTGATAGGATTGCTCCTTTTGAGGATAACCGAAGTGTAACGAAGTAATATGACTCCTAATCACGTATTTGTTTGCAAATTTAGAGGAAATAACGAACCGAATAGCAAGTTTCCTCAAATGAAGACTTGCGTGCGTTGTACGCATTGTTTTCAGTACAAGAGTGATAGGATTGCTCCTTTTGATGCTAACCGAAGTATAACGAAGAAATATGACTCTTAATCACGTATTTGTTTGCAAATTTAGAGGAAATAACGAACCGAATAGCAAGTTTCCTCAAATGAAGACTTGCGTGCGTTGTACGCACTGTTTTCAGTGCGAGAGTGATAGGATTGCTCCTTTTGAGGCTAACCGAAGTGTAACGAAGTAATATGACTCCTAATCACGTATTTGTTTGTAAATTTAGAGGAAATAACGAACCGAATAGCAAGTTTCGTCAAATGAAGACTTGCGTGCGTTGTACGCATTGTTTTCAGTGCGAGAGTGATAGGATTGCTCCTTCTGAGGCTAACCGAAGTATAACAAGGTAATATGACTCTTGATCACCTATTTGTTTGCAAATTTTGAGGAAATAACGAATCAAATAGCAAGTTTCCTCAAATGAAGACTTGCGTGCGTTGTACGATTGTTTTCAATGCGAGAGTGATAGTATTGGTCCTTTTGAGGTTAACCGAAGTGTAACGTACTAATATGACTCATAATCACCTATTTGTTTGCAAATTTTGAGGAAATAACGAACCGAATAGAAAGTTTCCTCAAATGAAGACTTGCGTACGTTGTACGCATTGTTTTCAGTACGAGAGTGATAGGATTGCTCCTTTTGAGGCTAACCGAAGTATAACGAAGTAATATGACTCCTAATCACGTATTTGTTTGCAAATTTAGAGGAAATAACGAACCGAATAGCAAGTTTCCTCAAATGAGGACTTGCGTACGTTGTACGATTGTTTTCAATGCGAGAGTGATATTATTGCTCCTTTTGAGGATAACCGAAGTGTAACGAAGTAATATGACTCCTAATCACGTATTTGTTTGCAAATTTAGAGGAAATAACGAACCGAATAGCAAGTTTCCTCAAATGAAGACTTGCGTGCATTGTACGCATTGTTTTCAGTGCGAGAGTGATAGGATTGCTCCTTTTGAGGCTAACCGAAGTATAACGAAGTAATATGACTCTTAATCATGTATTTGTTTGCAAATTTAGAGGAAATAACGAACCGAATAGCAAGTTTCCTCAAATGAAGACTTGCGTACGTTGTACGATTGTTTTCAGTGCGAGAGTGATAGGATTGCTCCTTTTGAGGCTAACCGAAGTATAACAAAGTAATATGACTCTTGATCACCTATTTGTTTGCAAATTTTGAGGAAATAAGGAACCGAATAGCAAGTTTCCTCAAATGAAGACTTGCGTGCGTTGTACGCATTGTTTTCAGTGCGAGAGTGATAGGATTGCTCCTTTTGAGGCTAACCGAAGTATAACGAAGTAATATGACTCTTAATCACGTATTTGTTTGCAAATTTAGAGAAAATAACGAACCGAATAACAAGTTTCCTCAAATGAAGACTTGCGTGCGTTGTACGCATTTTTTTCAGTGCGAGAGTGATAGGATTGCTCCTTTTGAGGCTAACCGAAGTATAACGAAGTAATATGACTCTTAATCACGTATTTGTTTACAAATTTAGAGGAAATAACGAACCGAATCGGAAGTTTCCTCAAATGAAGACTTGCGTGCGTTGTACGCATTTTTTTCAGTACGAGAGTGATAGGATTGCTCCTTTTGATGCTAACCGAAGTATAACGAAGAAATATGACTCTTAATCACGTATTTGTTTGCAAATTTAGAGGAAATAACGAACCGAATAGCAAGTTTCCTCAAATGAAGACATGCGTGCGTTGTACGCATTGTTTTTAGTGCGAGAGTGATAGGATTGCTCCTTTTGAGGCTAACCGAAGTATAACGAAGTAATATGACTCTTAATCACGTATTTGTTTGCAAATTTAGAGGAAATAACGAACCGAATAGCAAGTTTCCTCAAATGAAGACTTGCGTACGTTGTACGATTGTTTTCAATGCGAGAGTGATAGGATTGCTCCTTTTGAGGATAACCGAAGTGTAACGAAGTAATATGACTCCTAATCACGTATTTGTTTGCAAATTTAGAGGAAATAACGAACCGAATAGCAAGTTTCCTCAAATGAAGACTTGCGTGCATTGTACGCATTGTTTTCAGTGCGAGAGTGATAGGATTGCTCCTTTTCAGGCTAACCGAAGTATAACGAAGTAATATGACTCTTAATCACGTATTTATTTGCAAATTTAGAGGAAATAAGGAACCGAATAGCAAGTTTCCTCAAATCCATACTTGCGTGCGTTGTACACATTGTTTTCAGTGCGAGAGTGATAGGATTGCTCCTTTTGAGGCTAACCGAAGTATAACGAAGTAATATGACTCTTAATCACGTATTTGTTTGCAAATTTAGAGGAAATAACGAACCGAATAGCAAGTTTCCTCAAATGAAGACTTGCGTACGTTGTACGATTGTTTTCAATGCGAGAGTGATAGGATTGCTCCTTTTGAGGATAACCGAAGTGTAACGAAGTAATATGACTCCTAATCACGTATTTGTTTGCAAATTTAGAGGAAATAACGAACCGAATAGCAAGTGTCCTCAAATGAAGACTTGCGTGCATTGTACGCATTGTTTTCAGTGCGAGAGTGATAGGATTGCTCCTTTTCAGGCTAACTGAAGTATAACAAAGTAATATGACTCCTAATCACGTATTTGTTTGCAAATTTAGAGGAAATAACGAACCGAATAGCAAGTTTCCTCAAATGAGGACTTGCGTACGTTGTACAATTGTCTTCAGTGCGAGAGTGATAGGATTGCTCCTTTTGAGGATAACCGAAGTGTAACGAAGTAATATGACTCCTAATCACGTATTTGTTTGCAAATTTAGAGGAAATAACGAACCGAATAGCAAGTTTCCTCAAATGAATGCTTGCGTACGTTGTACGATTGTTTTCAGTGCGAGAGTGATAGTATTGCTCCTTTTGAGGTTAACCGAATTGTAACGAAGTAATATGACTCTTAATCACGTATTTGTTTGCAAATTTAGAGGAAATAACGAACCGAATAGCAAGTTTCCTCAAATGAAGACTTGCGTGCGTTCTACGCATTGTTTTCAGTGCGAGAGTGATAGGATTGCTCCTTTTGAGGCTAACCGAAGTATAACGAAGTAATATGACTTTTAATCACGTGTTTGTTTGCAAATTTAGAGGAAATAACGAACCAAATAGCAAGTTTTCTCAAATGAAGACTTGCGTGCGTTGTACGCATTGTTTTCAGTGCGAGAGTGATAGGATTGCTCCTTTTGAGGCTAACCGAAGTATAACGAAGTAATATGACTCTTAATCACGTATTTGTTTGCAAATTTTGAGGAAATAACGAACCGAATAGAAAGCTTCCTCAAATGAAGACTTGCGTACGTTGTACGCATTGTTTTCAGTGCGAGAGTGATAGGATTGCTCCTTTTGAGGCTAACCGAAGTATAACGAAGTAATATGACTCCTAATCACGTATTTGTTTGCAAATTTAGAGGAAATAACGAACCGAATAGAAAGTTTCCTCAAATGAAGACTTGCGTACGTTGTACGCATTGTTTTTAGTGCGAGAGTGATAGGATTGCTCCTTTTGAGGCTAACCGAAGTATAACGAAGTAATATGACTCCTAATCACGTATTTGTTTGCAAATTTAGAGGAAATAACGAACCGAATAGCAAGTTTCCTCAAATGAGGACTTGCGAACGTTGTACGATTGTTTTCAATGCGAGAGTGATATGATTGCTCCTTTTGAGGATAACCGAAGTGTAACGAAGTAATATGACTCCTAATCACGTATTTGTTTGCAAATTTAGAGGAAATAACGAACCGAATAGAAAGTTTCCTCAAATGAAGACTTGCGTGCGTTGTACGCATTGTTTTCAGTGCGAGAGTGATAGGATTGCTCCTTTTGAGGCTAACCGAAGTATAACGAAGTAATATGACTCTTAATCACGTATTTGTTTGCAAATTTAGAGGAAATAACGAACCAAATAGCAAGTTTCCTCAAATGAAGACTTGCGTACGTTGTACGCATTGTTTTCAGTGCGAGAGTGATAGGATTGCTCCTTTTGAGGCTAACCGAAGTATAACGAAGTAATATGACTCTTAATCACGTATTTGTTTGCAAATTTAGAGGAAATAACGAACCGAATAGCAAGTTTCCTCAAATAAAGACTTGCGTACGTTGTACGATTGTTTTCAATGCGAGAGTGATAGGATTGCTCCTTTGGAGGATAACCGAAGTGTAACGAAGTAATATGACTCCTAATCACGTATTTGTTTGCAAATTTAAAGGAAATAACGAACCGAATAGCAAGTTTCCTCAAATGAAGACTTGTGTGCGTTGTACGCATTGTTTTCAGTGCGAGAGTGATAGGATTACTCCTTTTGAGGCTAACCGAAGTATAACGAAGTAATATGACTCTTAATCACGTATTTGTTTGCAAATTTAGAGGAAATAACGAACCGAATCGCAAGTTTCCTCAAATGAAGACTTGTGTGCGTTGTACGCATTGTTTTCAGTACGAAAGTGATAGGATTGCTCCTTTTGATGCTAACCGAAGTATAACGAAGAAATATGACTCTTAATCACGTATTTGTTTGCAAATTTAGAGGAAATAATGAACCGAATAACAAGTTTCCTCAAATGAAGACTTGCGTACGTTGTACGATTGTTTTCAATGCGAGAGTGATAGGATTTCTCCTTTTGAGGATAACCAAAGTGTAACGAAGTAATATGACTCCTAATCACGTATTTGTTTGCAAATTTAGAGGAAATAACGAACCGAATAGCAAGTTTCCTCAAATGAAGACTTGCGTGCATTGTACGCATTGTTTTCAGTGCGAGAGTGATAGGATTGCTCCTTTTCAGGCTAAGCGAAGTATAACGAAGTAATATGACTCTTAATCACATATTTGTTTGCAAATTTAGAGGAAATAACGAACCGAATAGCAAGTTTCCTCAAATGAAGACTTGCGTGCGTTGTACGCATTGTTTTCAGTGGGAGAGTGATAGGATTGTTCCTTTTGAGGCTAACCGAAGTATAACGAAGTAATATGACTCTTAATCACGTATTTGTTTGCAAATTTAGAGGAAATAACGAACCGAATAACAAGTTTTCCTCAAATGAAGACTTGCGTGCGTTGTACGCACTGTTTTCAGTGCGAGAGTGATAGGATTGCTCCTTTTGAGGCTAACCGATGTATAACAAAGTAATATGACTCTTGATCACCTATTTGTTTGCAAATTTTGAGGAAATAACGGAGCGAATAGCAAGTTTCCTCAAATGAAGACTTGCGTGCGTTGTACGCATTGTTTTCAGTGCGAGAGTGATAGGATTGCTCCTTTCGAGGCTAACCGAAGTATAACAAAGTAATATGACTCTTGATCACCTATTTGTTTGCAAATTTAGAGGAAATAACGAACCGAATAGCAAGTTTCCTCAAATGAAGACTTGCGTACGTTGTACGATTGTTTTCAATGCGAGAGTGATAGGATTGCTCCTTTTGAGGATAACCGAAGTGTAACGAAGTAATATGACTCATAATCACGTATTTGTTTGCAAATTTAGAGGAAATAAGGAACCGAATAGCATGTTTCCTCAAATGAAGACTTGCGTGCGTTGTACGCATTGTTTTCAGTGCGAGAGTGATAGGATTGCTCCTTTTGAGGCTAACCGAAGTATAACGAAATAATATGACTCTTAATCACGTATTTGTTTGCAAATTTAGAGGAAATAACGAACCGAATAGCAAGTTTCCTCAAATGAAGACTTGCGTGCGTTGTACGCATTGTTTTCAGTACGAGAGTGATAGGATTGCTCCTTTTGAGGCTAACCGAAGTATAACGAAGTAATATGACTCTTAATCACGTATTTGTTTGCAAATTTAGAGGAAATAACGAACCGAATCGCAAGTTTCCTCAAATGAAGACTTGCGTACGTTGTACGATTGTTTTCAATGCGAGAGTGATAGGATTGCTCCTTTTGAGGCTAACCGAAGTATAACAAAGTAATATGACTCTTGATCACCTATTTGTTTGCAAATTTTGAGGAAATAAGGAACCGAATAGCAAGTTTCCTCAAATGAAGACTTGCGTGCGTTGTACGCAATGTTTTCAGTGCGAGAGTGATAGGATTGCTCCTTTTCTGGCTAACCGAAGTATAACGAAGTAATATGACTCTTAATCACGTATTTGTTTGCAAATTTAGAGGAAATAACGAACCGAATAGCAAGTTTCGTCAAATGAAGACTTGCGTACGTTGTACGATTGTTTTCAATGCGAGAGTGATAGGATTGCTCCTTTTGAGGATAACCGAAGTGTAACGAAGTAATATGACTCCTAATCACGTATTTGTTTGCAAATTTAGAGGAAATAAGGAACCGAATAACAAGTTTTCCTCAAATGAAGACTTGCGTGCGTTGTACGCATTGTTTTCAGTACGAGAGTGATAGGATTGATCCTTTCGAGACTAACCGAAGTATAACGAAATAATATGACTCTTGATCACCTATTTGTGTGCAAATTTAGAGGAAGTAACGAATCAAATAGCAAGTTTCCTGAAATGAAGGCTTGCGTACGTTGTACGATTGTTTTCAATGCGAGAGTGATAGTATTGCTCCTTTTGAGGTTAACCGAAGTCTAACGTACTAATATGACTCATAATCACGTATTTGTTTGCAAATTTAGAGGAAATAACGAACCGAATAGAAAGTTTCCTCAAATGAAGACTTGCGTACGTTGTACGATTGTTTTCAATGCGAGAGTGATAGGATTGCTCCTTTCGAGGCTAACCGAAGTATAACAAAGTAATATGACTCCTAATCACGTATATGTTTGCAAATTTAGGGGAATTAACGAACCGAATAGCAAGTTTCCTCAAATGAAGACTTGCGTGCGTTGTACGCAATGTTTTCAGTGCGAGAGTGATAGGATTGCTCCTTTTCAGGCTAACCGAAGTATTACGAAGTAATATGACGCTTAATCACGTATTTGTTTGCAAATTTAGAGGAAATAACGAACCGAATAGCAAGTTTCGTCAAATGAAGACTTGCGTACGTTGTACGATTGTTTTCAGTGCGAGAGTGATAGGATTGCTCCTTTTGAGGATAACCGATGTGTAACGAAGTAATATGACTCCTAATCACGTATTTGTTTGCAAATTTAGAGGAAATAAGGAACCGAATAGCAAGTTTCCTCAAATGAAGACTTGCGTGCGTTGTACGCATTGTTTTCAGTACGAGAGTGATAGGATTGATCCTTTCGAGACTAACCGAAGTATAACGAAGTAATATGACTCTTGATCACCTATTTGTGTGCAAATTTAGAGGAAATAACGAATCAAATAGCAAGTTTCCTGAAATTCTTATGAAATTCTTTATCATGCTTATCTCTTTCTACAATCATTCTACTTTTCCTCAATCACTTCATCATTATCTGCTTTTATGATTGACTCCAAAATCTTCTCATAATTCTATGATTCATTTAACTCTGCAACAACTTATTTGTTTAACCCATCATTTCATCTCTATTTACTCTGATCATCTTTACTACCACCGATCCATATAGATCAATCTTCTCAAGATATCCTCAATGTCCTCGAATAATTCCTTAACATCATTTTCTTCTATTTTACCTTAGCCATATTTACATCTAATCACTTCTTCTTATCTAGTCTCCATAGATTAGGTATCTCTCAATCTTTACTCTCTTTTCTACATCATTGCTTAACTCTTACCTTCGGATCATTGCTTAACTCTAACCTTCGGATCATCATCTGAATTCCTCATACTCTTTCGATCTAATAACAGATCTTTTCTTACCTACACATAACTTTTCTTATTTGATGAATCTCCACAATTCATATCCTAAACTCTTTATGAGTTTTCTTGTCTTCTCTACGGTCATAAGCCTAAGGTTTTTCCCCCACCTAAGGTTTATAACCTACAGCTCTGATACCAACCTGTGACGCCCCCAAATCCGGGTCCTTTGAACCTCGGGTTCGGTGCTCACTATTCATCACTTGACAAACATTCATAAACTAAAACTTCAATAACTCGCGGAAAACATACATAATTTCATTACGAAACGTACCTTCAATCCCAGGTTCCACTAACCTTAATACATCATCATTACCTTATAATACACAAAAAGGTTTACACATATAGTACGACTAATTACGTCTACTCGTTCATCTTTCCTTTGCCGTGGTACTCCTTAGATCACTCGGCTTAACTGAAAATAGTTCATGATATAGCAAGGGTGAGCAACTACTTTGCCTAGCAAGTTTAAATAAACAAGAAATGATATATCATGAATGAAAAAGATTTATCTTCGAAAGTTTCAACAATAAATAACAATTGTGAAATAACAAGAATCAATGTTCAATAAAAGAATAGATTGACTCTTTACTGCTGAGTGGTCTCAATGGACCATGAACTGCTACTAAGGTAGAACAGACATACAATGTCTGACACCTTGTTAAAAATAACGGGACACTCGAGGGGATCAGTCCTCTCATGTCCTATGTATATGCATAACATTTAGATTTCTTGCGCGCGTTCGGTTTCCCGACAAATAAAAATCCCCTTTAACTAGGGTTGTTCTTTCTCAGTCTTACTGTAAGAATCCGCACCAGCCAATGGTTTGGATAAGCTTCCATAATATTCAATTAGATGAATTTAAACATGCATTTGTCTAGCCGAAACAATTAGCTTAGACATTCTTAAACAGTTCGTAAATTACTGAACTATAACATTTGCAAATGCACTATGTGCGAATACAATAACCAATACTGAGGTGGAATAATTTTAGATAATTAATCCACTTTAAATTCTGTCAAATAGCTACGAGTGCAGAATTTGCTCAACAATAATTTGAATAGCTCAATGTAAATAAAGTTGAAGAAAACTTGCAACAATAAATACAAGTTAGGGTTAAGAAGAACTTGCCTGTTTCGCTGACTACTGCTATTCAACTTAAAAATACTTCCTTTGGGTGACCTAATATTCAATAACATTAATCCTCCAATTAGCATAACACATATAGGTTTATTTAACATTAATAACCTTAACATATATGTCTTAAATCATCGATCACTTAATCATAACCTTAAAACTCTTAATAATATTATTAATCCCTTAATAATATTTTAACTTACATAACCATCACTTCATTTTTTTATAATATTATCTCATTTGATAATATATAAACACCATATATAATATTATTAATCGTATAATAATATTTTAACCATTTATTATTTCAATAATAAATCACTTAGCTCCTCAATATTATTAACCATCTAATAATCATCTAAATCTCTTTATTATCTTAAACACTTATTAACATTAGTAATAATTAACTAATGCTTTACACTAACCCCAATGATATTAATAATATCTTAATCATTTATAAATATTATTAACCATTTAATAATATTTTATCCTCTCAATAATATTATTAATCCTTTAATAATACCCTTATCTTTAGTTAATATTATTAATCAATTAATAATATCTCAATCATATGTTAACATTATTAATAATATCTTACTCTTCAAATAATATTATTCATCAAATAATATCTTCAATAATTCATAAATATTATTATCCATTTAATAATATATTACACCCAAAATAAAATCATTTAATACTATTTTCTTCTTTCATTAATATTATTAACCATTTAATAATATTCTATTCTCATACTAATATTATTAACCATTTAATAATATTTTATTCTCATACTAATATTATTAACCATTTAATAATATTTTAATCCTTTAATAATATTATTAATCATTTAATAATATTCTACTCCTTTATTAATATTATTAATCATTTAATAATTTTTTAATCCTTTATTAATATTATTAATTATTTAATAATATTTTATTAACTTACTAATATTATTAACTATTTAATAATATTTTAATCATTCATTAATATTATTAACTATTTAATAATATTTTAATCCTTTATTAATATTATTAATTATTTAATAATATTTTATTAACTTACTAATATTATTAACCATTTAATAATATTTTAATCATTCATTAATATTATTAACTATTTAATAATATTTTAATCCTTTATTAATATTATTAATCATTTAATAATATTTTATTAACTTACTAATATTATTAACCATTTAATAATATTTTAATCATTCATTAATATTATTAACCATTTAATAATATTTTAATCTCTTATTAATATTATTAACCATTTAATAATATTTTAACAATCCTCAAATCCTTTAATGATTATTTAAATAATAATCTCTTAATTAATTAAACCCATTTATTATTTAATATTTATTAAATAACAAATGATCATTTTATTCATTTCATCTCCCTTTAATTATTATTTAACATCCTTTAAATAATAATTAACTAATTATCCTTATTTATTAAAATAATAAATAATTACCTTATTAACTTCATCTTTCTTTAATTACCATTTAATATCCTTTAAATAATAATTAATTATAATAATAGCTTTTATTTACTTTATTTATTATTTATTATAAATAATAAATAATTATTAAAGTTGGGTCCCAAATTAATTATATTAATTTTTAAGCAATTTTATCAATTTTGGACTTAAAAGACCCGGCCCGACCCGACCCGGATGGCCCGACCCGACCCGGAACGGAAAACTCACTGGCCGTGAACAGTGACCAAGGGCCCCGGCCCTCCTTTTACAAAGGAAACAAGGGCCCCGGCCCTCCTCTTGCAAAAACTGCAGAATTGCCATTTTCTGATTTTTCAACTTTTGCTCCTTTGATTAAAACTTGAATAAAATGAAATCTACAAATCCAAATGACCTCAAATTGGTATCGATGGATTCGTATCTTCCTAAACTACAATATTCCATCATTGGATCAAATTTTTTGGAAAGGTTTTGGTTATGAAAAATAGCCACAAAGTGGACTATTTGTACATTGGGTTCTTAAAATGAGCCTCCTTGGTTCAAAAATCATATCTTAACCATAACAACTCGTATGAACATTATACCAACTAGGTTTTGTTCTTAACTTATATATTTACCATATCAAAGAAGAAAATTTCAAACACAACCTCTAGCTTTCAAAATGAAATGCTATAAATCACAACCCCAACTAGGGTTTACCGGTAAAACTTAATATAGACATTTCTTACATTTTTATGCATACCGCTCATACCAAAACATGATTTAACTATATCACACCATGAATATACCTATATATCATAGTTTTAGACTTCTAGATCATCAAAATAACTTTTGATCGGTTAAAAATACTTTTTGACCGATTAAAACATATATAGACCATATAAATTAACTAAGGAAGGGTTAGAACACTTTTCAACCTTCATAGTTCCTTCTATGGAGATCTTCTTCTTGTTAGGCCTCTTCTTCCTTCTTGAGTGAACCATTATCACACTAGCTCACAAGCTCTCTAGCTTTTTCCTCTCAACTTACAAGTATTTCTCTCTTTAGCTCTCAAATGCTCTCTCTTTTCACTCTTGAAATCTCTAGCAAATGAACCAACCAACATAATACTTGTGTGGAGTATCTTATTTATAGTCATCTACTAAACCATCATCAATTCTCCTAATCAACCAATGTTGGTCAAATTAAGGCTAATTGGTGCTTACTATTGCATGAATGACTAGGTTGATTGACATTGTGATTGACCTTAGTTGTTCACCTACTATGACAAGGAGTAAATTACAAGCAACTTGGAAAATCAAGCAACCCCAAGTGGGGCCCCCTAAATCTCAGCAAAATGGGATAAATCCCCCATTTTTGCTTTATTTTTATTACATTTATTATACATATATACACCAATTGATACATATACCTATATATAATGTTTGACCAACATTTTGACTTCCTATTGGGCTCCACTTTGGACTTAGGTATTAAATAAGTTGGGCTCATTCATTTAATTTGTTTGGGCTCAATTTATTTATCACATTGGGCTAACATTTAAATAATCTATGTTACATTTAATTAAAACAAGCATTGGGCTAGTTTAATTAATTACATGGATCAATGTTTAATTAAATTATATAGGCTACTAGGTTAGTTTATTGGACCTAGTTTAATATATCATTTGGACTTATTATATAATCCAATTAGATTTGCTATTTATAAGTCCACTGGACTCCTTAATTAAATTAGCTTACATAACACTATTACTTACAAATTCTTGGGTTTGTTTTCATGAAACCCTAACACATATTAATAAAAGTACTTTGACTTTACTAATTTAATTCATTCACTAACCTTTATCATTAAATTGGGTTTATAATATAGTTAACCATACACAAACAATTATTCCCATATTGGATTATCTTAAATAATTCACTAGCTTCTTCTTTCTCATTATTCATACAAGTAATTAACTTGTTTACTATAAATCTTCTTAATTGCCATACAAGGTCAACATTCAAGCTTTGTGATTTCATCACATAAGCTTCTCTCGAAATCTTTTTCCTTCTTTAGTTAATTAATTTAATTAACTAATTTAATACCTCTCATCATACAACTTACCACATACACACATACTTCATACTTCACACCTCATATTTTCTTATGGATATAATTAATAAAAAAAAAAAATTTGGGTTCGTAATTTTCTCGGTCATTACAAGAGTGATAGGATTGCTCCTTTTGAGGCTAACCGAAGTATAACGAAGTAATATGACTCTTAATCACGTATTTGTTTGCAAATTTAGAAGAAATAACGAACCGAATAGCAAGTTTCCTCAAATGAAGACTTGCGTGCGTTGTACGCATTGTTTTCAGTGCGAGAGTGATAGGAATGCTCCTTTTGAGGCTAACCGAATATAACAAAGTAATATGACTCTTGATCACCTATTTGTTTGCAAATTTTGAGGAAATAACGGAGCGAATAGCAAGTTTCCTCAAATGAAGACTTGCGTGCGTTGTACGCATTGTTTTCAGTACGAGAGTGATAGGATTGCTCCTTTCGAGGCTAACCGAAGTATAACGAAGTAATATGACTCTTGATCACCTATTTGTTTGCAAATTTAGAGGAAATAACGAACCGAATAGCAAGTTTCCTCAAATGAAGACTTGCGTACGTTGTACGATTGTTTTCAATGCGAGAGTGATAGGATTGCTCCTTTTGAGGATAACCGAAGTGTAACGAAGTAATATGACTCCTAATCACGTATTTGTTTGCAAATTTAGAGGAAATAAGGAACCGAATAGCAAGTTTCCTCAAATGAAGACTTGCGTGCGTTGTACGCATTGTTTTCAGTGCGAGAGTGATAGGATTGCTCCTATTGAGGCTAACCGAAGTATAACGAAGTAATATGACTCTTAATCACGTATTTGTTTGCAAATTTAGAGGAAATAAGGAACCGAATAGCAAGTTTCCTCAAATGAAGACTTGCGTGCGTTGTACGCATTGTTTTCAGTGCGAGAGTGATAGGATTGCTCCTCTTGAGGCTAACCGAAGTATAACGAAGTAATATGACTCTTAATCACGTATTTGTTTGCAAATTTAGAGGAAATAACGTATCGAATAGCAAGTTTCCTGAAATGAAGACTTGCGTGCGTTATACGCATTGTTTTCAGTGCGAGAGTGATAGGATTGCTCCTTTTGAGGCTAACCGAAGTATAACGAAGTAATATGACTCTTAATCACGTATTTGTTTGCAAATTTAGAGGAAATAACGAACCGAATCGCAAGTTTCCTCAAATGAAGACTTGCGTGCGTTGTACGCATTGTTTTCAGTACGAGAGTGATATGATTGCTCCTTTTGAGGCTAACCGAAGTATAACAAAGTAATATGACTCTTGATCACCTATTTGTTTGAAAATTTTGAGGAAATAACGAATCAAATGGCAAGTTTCCTCAAATGAAGACTTGCGTACGTTGTACGATTGTCTTCAATGCGAGAGTGATAGTATTGGTCCTTTTGAGGTTAACCGAAGTGTAACGTACTAATATGACTCATAATCACCTATTTGTTTGCAAATTTTGGGGAAATAACGAACCGAATAGAAAGTTTCCTCAAATGAAGACTTGCGTACGTTGTACGCATTGTTTTCAGTGCGAGAGTGATAGGATTGCTCCTTTTGAGGCTAACCGAAGTATAACGAAGTAATATGACTCTTAATCACGTATTTGTTTGCAAATTTAGAGGAAATAACGAACCGAATAGCAAGTTTCCTCAAATGAAGACTTGCGTACGTTGTACGATTGTTTTCAATGCGAGAGTGATAGGATTGCTCCTTTTGAGGATAACCGAAGTGTAACGAAGTAATATGACTCCTAATCACGTATTTGTTTGCAAATTTAGAGGAAATAAGGAACCGAATAGCAAGTTTCCTCAAATGAAGACTTGCGTACGTTGTACGCATTGTTTTCAGTGCGAGAGTGATAGGATTGCTCCTTTTGAGGCTAACCGAAGTATTACGAAGTAATATGACTCTTAATCACGTATTTGTTTGCAAATTTAGAGGAAATAATGAACCAAATAACATGTTTCCTCAAATGAAGACTTGCATCCGCTGTACGCATTGTTTTCAATGTGAGAATCATATGATTGCTCCTTTTGAGGCTAACCGAAGTATAACGAAGTAATATGACTCTTGATCAACTATTTGTTTGCAAATTTAGAGGAAATAACGAATCAAATAGCAAGTTTCCTCAAATAAAGGCTTGCGTACGTTGTACGATTGTTTTCAATGCGAGAGTGATAGTATTGCTCCTTTTGAGGTTAACCGAAGTCTAACGTACTAATATGACTCCTAATCACGTATTTGTTTGCAAATTTAGAGGAAATAATGAACCGAATAGCAAGTTTCCTCAAATGAAGACTTGCGTGCGTTGTACGCATTGTTTTCAGTGCGAGAGTGATAGGATTGCTCCTTTTGAGGCTAACCGAAGTATAATGAAGTAATATGACTCTTAATCACGTATTTGTTTGCAAATTTAGAGGAAATAACGAACCAAATAGCAAGTTTCCTCAAATGAAGACTTGCGTACGTTGTACGCATTGTTTTCAGTGCGAGAGTGATAGGATTGCTCCTTTTGAGGCTAACCGAAGTATAACGAAGTAATATGACTCTTAATCACGTATTTGTTTGCAAATTTAGAGGAAATAACGAACCGAATAGCAAGTTTCCTCAAATGAAGACTTGCGTGCGTTGTACGCATTGTTTTCAGTGCGAGAGTGATAGGATTGCTCCTTTTGAGGCTAACCGAAGTATAACGAAGTAATATGACTCTTAATCACGTATTTGTTTGCAAATTTAGAGGAAATAACAAACCGAATAGCAAGTTTCCTCAAATGAAGACTTGCGTGCGTTGTACGCATTGTTTTCAGTGCGAGAGTGATAGGATTGCTCCTTTTGAGGCTAACCGAAGTATAACAAAGTAATATGACTCTTGATCACCTATTTGTTTGCAAATTTTGAGGAAATAACGGAGCGAATAGCAAGTTTCCGCAAATGAAGACTTGCGTGCGTTGTACGCATTGTTTTCAGTGCGAGAGTGATAGGATTGCTCCTTTCGAGGCTAACCGAAGTATAACGAAGTAATATGACTCTTGATCACCTATTTGTTTGCAAATTTAGAGGAAATAACGAACCGAATAGCAAGTTTCCTCAAATGAAGACTTGCGTACGTTGTACGATTGTTTTCAATGCGAGAGTGATATGATTGCTCCTTTGGAGGATAACCGAAGTGTAACAAAGTAATATGACTCCTAATCACGTATTTGTTTGCAAATTTAGAGGAAATAAGGAACCGAATAGCAAGTTTCCTCAAATGAAGACTTGCGTGCGTTGTACGCATTGTTTTCAGTGCGAGAGTGATAGGATTGCTCCTTTGGAGGCTAACCGAAGTATAACGAAGTAATATGACTCTTAATCACGTATTTGTTTGCAAATTTAGAGGAAATAACGAACCGAATAGCAAGTTTCCTCAAATGAAGACTTGCGTACGTTGTACGCATTGTTTTTAGTGCGAGAGTGACAGGATTGCTCCTTTCGAGGCTAACCGAAGTATAACGAAGTAATATGACTCTTAATCACGTATTTGTTTGCAAATTTAGAGGAAATAACGAACCGAATAGCAAGTTTCCTCAAATGAAGACTTGCGTACGTTGTACGATTGTTTTCAATGCGAGAGTGATAGTATTGGTCCTTTTGAGGTTAACCGAAGTGTAACGTACTAATATGACTCATAATCACCTATTTGTTTGCAAATTTTCAGGAAATAACGAACCGAATAGAAAGTTTCCTCAAATGAAGACTTGCGTACGTTGTACGCATTGTTTTCAGTGCGAGAGTGATAGAATTGCTCCTTTTGAGGCTAACCGAAGTATAATGAAGCAATATGACTCTTAATCACGTATTTGTTTGCAAATTTAGAGGATATAACGAACTGAATAGCAAGTTGCCTCAAATGAAGACTTGCGTACGTTGTACGATTGTTTTCAATGCGAGAGTGATAGGATTGCTCCTTTTGAGGATAACCGAAGTGTAACGAAGTAATATGACTCCTAATCATGTATTTGTTTGCAAATTTAGAGGAAATAATGAACCGAATAGCAAGTTTCCTCAAATGAAGACTTGCGTGCGTTGTACGCATTGTTTTCGGTGCGAGAGTGATAGGATTGCTCCTTTTGAGGCTAACCGAAGTATTACGAAGTAATATGACTCTTAATCACGTATTTGTTTGCAAATTTAGAGGAAATAATGAACCGAATAGCATGTTTCCTCAAATGAAGACTTGCATCCGTTGTACGCATTGTTTTTAATGCGAGAATGATATAATTGCTCCTTTTGAGGCTAACCGAAGTATAACAAAGTAATATGACTCTTGATCACCTATTTGTTTGCAAATTTAGAGGAAATAATGAACCGAATAGCATGTTTCCTCAAATGAAGACTTGCATCCGCTGTACGCATTGTTTTCAATGCGAGAATGATATGATTGCTCCTTTTGAGGCTAACCGAAGTATAACAAAGTAATATGACTCTTGATCACCTATTTGTTTGCAAATTTTGAGGAAATAACGAATCAAATACAGCTACCAGCCATCAGATTACAAATTCCACTGTCTAAATCCAGATCTATGGTTAATATTCTGAAACCATCTAAGTGAAGCTAAAGTACATTTAATTGTTGAAATATAATTTTTTGCCACAGTTCGGATCGGAGCCCTGGAATGATGATGGGACCTGCTGTTTCTTTCCTTCCATATATAGTAGCACACAATAGCGAAATCGAGCTTTAAAATCTTAGCTTTAGGACCTTTGCAAGAGTCAGACATCATATAATTTGTAATTGAATCCTAGCTTCTACTCATTCCTCTCCAGCCACAGTAGAGGTGTAAGACATGATAAAGAATTCTATAAGTGAAGGGGCAATTAAAATAAAGATGATCAAAATTTTCTGATGAGATACCACAGAACACACAGGTGGAATCCATAAGGATTCCAAACCTAATAATCTTGTCCGCTGTCCTGATGCGTTTAAGGAAAGCCAGCCACATAAAGAAAGAAACTCTAGGAGGAATAGCTTTAAGCCAGACAAGATTATGCCAAGGTATGACTAGACCCCTTTTCCTGATAGTGTGCCAAATAATGTGAGCATTATTAGAACCAATCAGATGATTTTCCCATAACATGTTATCCTTCGCAGCTGGGTTCATGGGAGTAGCAAAATCGAACCCATTTCTGAATTCAATAACGTCAGCATGATTAGAGTTAGGAAGAACCCAGTTGGAATCTGAGATTATGTTCTTGACCAAGGCATTATCACCCAATCCAGAATTTACGACAAGGGGAGAAAAGCAATTGAGATCAGGAGGTCTCCCCATCCACGGGTCATACCATAAAGAAGTGTGAGCACCATCTCCAATTGAGATTTTAACAAAGTTCTTTGCAATTTCCCTTAGTTTGAGGATTTTCCTCCAACTCCATGAGCAGTCGAGTGGAATGTTCATGACCCAGAAATGATTTGCTTTGAGATTAAAGGTTTTTATCCACTTAGCCCATATAGAATCAGAATCAGGGTTAGCAATCATTAAGAGCTTATTAAGGACATTAGCAGTATTCCAATCCGAGATGCACTTTATGTTTAGCCCACCTTCCGAGTAAGGAAGAGTAACTTTGCTCCATGCTACTTTGGCTCCTGTTTTGTCAACACAATTGCCTTTCCACAAGAATCTACTCAGAATGTTGTTGATGTTCTTTAAGACTGCCCCAGGCAGGATAAAATGGCATGCCCAGTATGATTGAATGGCAAAAAGGACAGCTCTAATCAGTTGAAGTCTCCCAGCAAAAGATAAGAACCTGGCAGTCCAGGAATTAACCCTTCTTGTTAACCTGTGAACAAGGGGGTGGCAATCTGCAGAACTGAGTCTGGAAGAGATAAGAGGCAGCCCCAAAAAGGTAGCAAGAAGAATGCTAGTCTGGAATCCTACTGCAGAATTGAGATCTTCAGAAGGGATATTGGCCGAGCTAGATAGGAAGCAAAAACTCTTGTTGGGATTAATCTGTAAACCAGAAGCTGCTGCAAAAGTGTCAAGGCAATTCCTCAGAATTTTGATGGAGTCAATATCGCCATGGCAGAAGAGAATAAGGTCATCAGCAAAGGATAGGTGCGTTAATCCAAGCTTTTTAGTCTTCCAGTGAAATTTGAATTTTTGATCCTTAGTACCTTTGGCAGTGATCATAGAAAGGACTTCCATGGCAATGACAAAAAGGTAAGGGGAGAGGGGGTCACCTTGTCTCAACCCTTTAGCACCCTTAAAATACCCAGACAAGGAGCCATTTACTTTCACAGAGAACTTAGCAGTAGTGATACAAGAGTTAATCCAAAAGATGAATTTGGGAGGAAATTTGAATAATCTCAGAGCATCCAGAATAAACTTCCACGATAAGGTGTCAAAAGCCTTCCTAAAATCCACTTTTAAGGCGCATCTGGCAGGGCCTGCAGATTTGCTGTAGTTTCTGAAGAGTTCTTGAGCAATTAAAACATTGTCGCTAATACTACGCCCTTTAATGAATGCTGACTGCCAAGGAGAAATAATACCCGGGAGAAATCTCTTTAACCTGTTAGCTATAATTTTGGAGATACACTTGTAGGTTGTAGTGCAACAGGAGATTGGTCTAAAATCATTCATAGATGAAGGGTTCTGAGTTTTAGGCACAAGAGCAATGGCAGTCGCATTGTGTCCGTGAAGAGGAACACCCAGGAAAAAGGATTTAATTACTGCAGTGAAATCTTTACCCGTGATATCCCAGGTGGAGAGAAAGAAGTTAACATTGAACCCATCCGGTCCAGGACTCTTGTTCTTCTTCAGGGACTTGAGAGTTTGAAGAACCTCTTCGTCAGAGACCTCTTGCTCCAAGAAAGGGAAATCCATAGGAGACACAACCTTATCGAAATGCAGATTCAAAGTATCTAAAGCCATAAGGCCAGAATCAGAAGAAGATCCAAGTAGGGTTGTGAAAAAATCCACAGCAGTTCTCTGCACTGCCTCATGACCAAACTGCATGATACCATTTGCATTCTCAATAGCCAAAATTTTACTACAGTTCCATCGCTGCTTAATAGAATTATAAAAGAACCCAGAGTTTTTGTCCCCAGCCTTGAGCCATTGAATCCTAGATTTTTGCTTCAAGAGGAGTTCTTCTTGTAAACTAGCTTCCCAGAGCAAGTCAGAATGGGTCTTCTGTAGGAGCAGGGGGGAAGGGTTGAAAGGATCAGCCGCCACAGCAGCTTGGGTGTTAAGGAGGTCCTCCCTGGCCTTGATCACATTGGCTGTTAAGTTACCCATATTTCTGTTTAGCTTGACAAGAGAACTTTTCACAAGTCTCAATTTAGCAGATAGCACCTGAAGAGGAGTACCAGAAGAGTGGGAGTTCCAAGCAACCCGAACAGTTTCATGAAAGGACTCAACCTCCACCATGAAGTTGAAGAACTGAAAAGGTTTAGGGGGGGTCTAAAAGGGACGCCAGAGAACACCACAGCAGGAGAGTGATCAGACACTTCTTTAGGAGCAAACAAAGCATAGGAATTAGGAAAAAGATTCAGCCATGAATGATTTACCATAACCCTATCCAGCTTCTTATAGGTAGGGTCATTTCTGTTAGAATTCCACCATGTGAAAAGAGGGCCAACTGCACGTAGGTCCATCAGACCTGAGTTATCGATACAATCTGCAAAATCCTTAACTCCAACATCACAGATTAGTCTACCCCCCTCAATCTCTGCTACTGAAAGAACAACATTAAAGTCACCAAGAACACACCATGGCACATCAATAACAGAATTAAAATTTTCCAAGGAGTTCCAGAGAGGTCTCCTACTAACTGGGGAGTAAAGACCATACACAATTGTTATATAGGCAGAAAAAGAGGAATCAGTAGAGGAAATAAAGCAGTGCATAAGTTGATCAGATTTACATAGAATGTTAACATTCCAAAGAGAGGGATCCCAACCTATCCATATTCTACCATTGGGATGGGATTCGTAATTGAATTCCCAGCTCCAATTTTTACAAATGAGACTAGAAACTCTAAGGGCATTGGGGGCTTTTACCCTAGTTTCAAGAACACCAACAAAAGAGAGGTGGTGGCTTCTAATAAGCTCTTTTAAGCAATCTAGCTTGATTTTCTTATTTACACCTCTTATATTATAAGAACAAAAAGACATTAAGTCGAGATTTAATTAAGGCTTAAGGGGCACCCCTGCCAGTGCCGTCTCCCTTCCCTTTCCCCTTCTTCTTTGATCTCCTGCCCAGCATGATTGGGATATTGTCATTATTCTTTAGATCTTTCCCATCCTTCTCGTCAACCTGTTTCAGTTTGTCAACTAAGGGATTAGGAGAGGGAGTGAGGTCCCCATCAGAAGGAGCCGAGCAATCCAGTAAGACTTTAGAAGCTAGAGGTGAGAATTGGTTTTGGTCTGCAGACATCATTGGGCAAACAAAAGAGTCCCCCAGAATTTGGTTCTTAACCTTATTTGAAACCACCTGCCAATCAGGTTCAAGGTTAGAAGCAGAGGAAGCATTAATAAGAGCAACTGCTTCAGGAACAAGCAACTTTGGATCAAAGGAGGAAGAAGCATGGTCCTTTTCTGTACCAGTACTAGCAGTAACATTCTGGCCCGCACCTTTAGGAACCCACTTAAAGTTGGCTCTAGGACATTTAAACAAGTTATGCCCAAAGGTTTTGCAATTAGGAGATGATAGTGGTCGGTTTTGATACTCTATCTCCACCACTGTAGCCGTTTCTTTTCCAGAAAATTCATCAAAAACTATGGCTTCAACCTTATCTGGGAAGCTTGAGTCAACAGATATTTCAACATAAATTCTAGCAAAAGACATAGGTGTAATATCCTGAATATTTATAGCACTTATAAATATGATATTAAATGACTAAAGTAATTGTAAAGTTAATTTCGAGGACGAAATTCCTGTAAGTTGGGTTGAATGTAATATCCCAAATATTTCAAAAGTGATCTAACAGGATCTAAGCAAGGTTGTCAATTCAAAACCTAAGATTGATTGCTCAAGCATACCTTGAGCTATCTTAAAGAATATATACGACTCGAAACTACGATCGTATACAACTAAGAGGTTAAATTCTTTAACCTAAACTATGTATTATGTGATTAGTAAAGCTTGAATTGAGCTTTTAAATGTGTTGTATAAAATATCTATGTGTAGGATTTTGTGTTTTGGTTTAAGTAGTTAACCTTAACACTTATTAAAAATCAGAAGTCAATTTAGGGCAAAAACCTAAATTGGAAAAAGAGTTAAAACCTAAACCCTAACCCTAGGGTCTAAACCCTATAAAATAACCTAGGCCCTTGAGCAAAATGTGAAGGTTAAATTGACATTCTGTTTCAAGATTCAACCTTCCCACGCTTTAAAAACACGTAATAGTCAGTAAAAGTTTTTCTCGAAAAACGTGTAAAAAGCATTATTCACGAAGAAACGTTTTTCATTCGTTTGATCGTTTCTTTCATCTGTAGGACTTCTTGTATTTCACGACATAGTGATAATATGAGGTTTAGATGCCAGGGAATCAATAAAATTTTCTGGGGAAAAAGACGAAAAAGACACAATTTACGAGAAAACGTTTGTCGTCTTTTTGAACGTTCTTTTCAACGTTTGGACTTTTTCTATTTCACGATATAGCATTTATACGGGGAATAGATACCAGGGAGCCACTGATATTTTTCCATAAATAAAACGTAAATCGCTCTTCAAACGAAAACGCTTTCCGTTTTTGATCAACCCGTTGATGGATACAATGTTTGTATGCAACACCAGTGCGTAATAAGCAATAAAAGATTTTCTCGAAAAGTGTGTCGGGAATAAGACGAAATAGGGAAAAGACAAAAATAAATATTATTTTTGACTTTTTGGTCTTCTAACCATTTTCTGAGAAATGGTCGTCAAAAACACTATTCACCGAAAAACGTGCCAAGTCTTTTGGACTTTTCACTTTACAGAAAAGTGTTCATTCGGAACAAAACTCAGTAATATCAAAATTTTAAATCAGTAGAAGTTAACCAAATTAGTTGGAATCAGACTGTTATATAATTAACTGCTAATTCATCCGTATTGTTTTCATCAAACGGATCATGAGATAGGTTAACATTAAATTTGAATAATCAAATTTATCAGATTAATACCTAATTATATTATTCAATCATAATTAGTGTCTAGAATGAAAGAAATTTATCAATCGCGTCGCCCGGTAGGTGTATTTGAGAAAAATACACAGAAGGTTATCCGAGATTAATTCAAGAAAAACTTTGAGGGTCAGACGAGACATCATATTAATACTGTATGATGTATTTTATGAATAAAATATGTATAAGTAATTAAAACTTATATTACTAATGCGAAATATTTTAAATTAATCGTACGCGATTTATCCGATATGCTGAAAACGGAAGAAAGAGTGGGTAAGAGTGTGGCTGGCACATGCTGGCGCATGCCTGGCACACGCTGGCACATGCTGGCACACGCCTGGCACACGCTGGCACACGCCTGGCACACTCTAGATATTATTTTAGTTTTATTAAGTAAATAATATGCGAAAAGACTAAAATGCCCTTGGTCTTTTTAACTAATGACCAAATTACCCCGACCTTTGATTTTCCTATAAATAGGAAGCTAAACTCATTCTTCATCTTTTTCCAAAGCTTTTGCAAGAGCAAAATTACTCTCTATATCTATTACTCCTAGTTATAATTCATGTATTGGAAATTGCAAAGAAATAGTTAAAGCTTGCAATAACAAAAGGTACGATTCTTAGTTATTGTAATGTTTATTTTTATCGATGAGGCTCAAGAACATAAGTCGTAGCCATGTACGATTTTTCGTTCTCCGTGTTCCTTATGACTTGAGCAAGTCGTTGTTATGTCAAATTTCATTTCATAGTTTAAAGTTCAAGAACATACGTCGTATCCATGTACGTTTTATCCGTTCTCCGTGTTCTTCGTATGTTCTGGAGTATTATTGTAAATTGTTATAATTAAGTAAACACGTCGTTATAATGACCAAATTTTGTCAATTATAAAGTGTTATAATCACATATGTAAGCAGTTATAATGCTCAAATTATTTCAAGTATGAAATCCAAAAGCTCAAGAACATAAGTCGTTACCATGTACGATTTTTCGTTCTTCGTGTTCTTCGTGTGTTCTTGAGCAAAAGTCATAATTTCTACATAAGTAGGTTTATGATTTGGTAATTTAGTGTTATGAGATGATGAAACATGATGGCCTTGCTAAATAATGCTTGTGGCATCAAGTTTTAGTAGTCGAAACGAAGAACGATGAAATTTTGTTCTTCGTGTTCTTCGATTCGTTCTTCGTGTTCTTGAGAAAAAGTCATGAAATTTTATATAAGTAGGTTTATGATTTTGTTATTTTTATGTTATGAAGTGATACGGAGTGTTAGAACATGTTATCTTAGCAAATTAATGCTTGAGGTATCATGTTTTACCAATCGGATCAAAGAAAGTTAGGTCTAATATAGTCGCAGAATATTTTTGCAAATTTCCGAAAATTTAAACTCTGAATATGCCTTAGTAACCTGAATGAAAGTTGTAGATCATGAAATTCTAAGCAATTTAGACTCAAGAATCACTTCAAAATGTTTTCGTACGACAAAGTTATGGCTGTCGCAGTAAAAGAGGTCAAAGCTGAATTTTTAAGGGGCATTCGGATTTTAGGGCTTAAAAATGAGTTTTTGAGTTCGCCACTTAACGAAATGATTCCACCTATGGAAATAGTCTAGTTAAGTTATTCTAAGACTTATTCAAAAGGAAAATTTGATAAACTAACGTTCGGGGTCGCGTAACCCTTTTTGTAGGCGTTTAACGATTTCCCGGGAAAAACCTAACATTGTTTTAAGGCAAGTCTTCTAACTCTTGTTATGTGCTACTTGTTTAGTATTGTTAAAATGATAAATGACATGTATAATGTCATTTTATTATGCAATAGATGATATGTGAAGTCTTTAACTGATGTTTACAAGCCTTCTAACTGTTATGCGTTATGTTTATGATTTATGAACATGATTTATATCAGTGTGATATAAATTGTTGGAACATGAGTTATATGTGATATTAAATGGAGAATTATGTTCAGTCAATGCATGTTAAAGTTTATATGAAAGCATAAACTGCGTATGTGTTGTATGTTAGACTTGCTGAGCCGTCGTGCTCATTCTTGCGAATAAAACCTTATTTGCAGATTAAAGATGAACGTTAAGAAGATCATGAACTTAAAGATGCAGCATAGATTAGGTTTTCATGTAAATTGATTGTATTTGTATATGTCATAATGACTATTGTAATACGAACAAACAAACATGTAACCGAATATTGAATGAATGATATAAATAATTATCATCAGAATGTTGTTATGTCTTTATTTTGATATAACCTAGAATTGTTAAAATTTAACATAGTATTGATAATGATCTATTTATCTGGATGAGCATCGGTAAATAACTTGTGAGTGCTGTACATCTGAGACAGAACTAAGCGATGTTGACTGGTCAAATCCATCGTTAAGGTTCCTCGGACCCAGGTATAACTCGTTATTACTATTCTGAATACCATATAAGTAGGATTATTGATATGAAGAGATATCTTTGTATATTGATACTTGTAGTACGAATGAGACCGTTACAAGTGGACGTATATAGAATATTTAAATCCTAAGGTTAAAATTAAACCGTTATATATGGTTTTATCCATTTATACGGATGGAATACAAGTTGATACTTGTATACTTATGAGACTGAGATCAAGTTAAGATCCAGGGACAAAGTTAAGAGAAATTTTTAATGTATAGTCTAAAATAAGACTAATTTAACCAATATGATTATGGGATCATTGGTTAAGTCAATAGATGTATGAAATTAATGCACAAGGTCCGCCGCATCGAAAGCGCGGGGGATTTTGGGGGCGTTACAGTTGGTATCAGAGCTATATAAAAAGAACCCCGAGCCTCTCGCTGGTGACCGCCCATAGAAGGGAGGCACCGAAGCCAGACTCTCCGTAGGGGACGCCGCATGCGGTGGCAAACTGATAGGTACCATTGTAAGGTGCTATTGAATGATGGTTATAGTTGGTATCAGAGCTATATAAAAAGAACCCCGAGCCTCTCGCTGGTGACCGCCCATAGAAGGGAGGCACCGAAGCCAGACTCTCCGTAGGGGACGCCGCATGCGGTGGCAAACTGATAGGTACCATTGTAAGGTGCTATTGAATGATGGTTACAGTTGGTATCAGAGCAGTGGATTATAGTTGTGAGGTAACAAGTACCTTGGAGTATAATCTGATGGATTAAAAAGAAATGGACTTGTGAAGAGTCCGTATATAATTAAAAGATATGCATAAATCTTATTAAATCTTAATACATAAAAATTATTATGTGAAAGAAATATAATGAATAAAGATAAACTCTTTACGAGAATATCTGAAGTTAAATAGACTCATAAAGAGTTCTCAAAGCAAGTAATAAGATAAAATAATCTTATTGGTTTTTGTGTGAAATTATTTCATCAAAATGAAATGGTAAGTTTGGTATTATGTGTAATTATACCTAAGAAAATAGATGAGTAAACTCATAAGGAATGTAAATGATGAATGAATGAATTAAGAAAAGAAAGTGACTAAAATAGTTATAGAACGATTAGGGATTTCAATTGAAAACTCATATTGGTAAAACTGAGTAGAGCGACTCTCTTGTATGGGAAAGAGTTTAATATGCTTCAGAGAACCGATCTAACTACATTGTTGGTATGAATGATTCATGGTCAGTGTTCTCAAAGCGGGTTACACACTAAATGAAATCATTTGAGGATAGTGTTGATGAGACGGGAAACTGATTCATTAGTTCTTGGGTGGAGGAATAACTCAGTTTGCTATATTGATAAGTAAATTAAAATCTTGTGTCAAACTCTTCTTTGTATATATTTTGAGAAGGTGATTCTTTTCTCAAATGTATATTGATTAGTTAGTAGTTGTTACGTCATAACTATAGTTTTAAAAATATTTGTATATTAGTTACTGAGCGAACGAACCCTTGTTATGAACTTGGGCTATGATATGTTAGTCGAACCGACTTGTGAGATGCGGCTACGATTTGTCTATTTAGTGCGGTATGATCAGTACCAATGTGCGCTGAGACATTTCAATTCCATGTTGATGAGAAGGGGAACTAATATATTTGTTTGTACTTGGTTTAATACAACCAATCAGTTTACTATATTACTATATATTTGCAAAACTTGTGTTATGGTTAGAGAATAATGGAAAAGATAGAGGATTGATGGTATTTCAAAAATCTTCTAGCTATGCTAGATCTTCATGGTTATATTCGCACTTGTGTGCCTTTGAAAAGAGTGGTTCACTAGTTGAACTGGAAATTTTTGTTAGTTCTTCACTAGCTATGTTATTCATATGTCTATGCTAATTGTTTTAGCTAGACGGATTTAATGTGAAGAATAAAAATGATTTATTCATCAACACCCCATTTAGCCTGGCGTGAAAATGATACATGATGAGTTATCAACGCACTTTGCAAGGTGCGGTATACAGTCATAAAATTGCTTTTCAAAAAGTTTGAATGGTTTAAATATGAGTCAATGCCAATTGTTTCGGCTAGACACCTTTGGTTATGAAAAAAAGAACGGACGTAGGAATTCGATAGATGCAATAAACCGCGTCTTATATGGTACGACAGGCTGATCACCTAAAGTACAACGTATGTGTGTTCTCGATCTTAATTGATTGTTACACAATGTATGGTGTTCTCAATCTTAATTGATTGCTACACAAAGTATGAAGTGTTCTCAATCTTAATTGATTGCTACACAAGATATGGTTTTCCAGTCCGGATGATGATTTAAAAATTATGGGTTATATAGTATTCATAGTTTTTGAATAAGGTAAAGGTCTTGATTGACCGCTGTATAAGTGAGAAGAATCCAAGATAAAGGAAGAATGAGACTGAATGTCGAGTATGTAAAGAGGTTTAAAACCTAGAGTTATGAAAGGAAATGTGTAGAGATAAGTGAACATTGTTTAGACCTAATCAAAGTATTGGAGGTTTAATGTGAGTAAAAGATGAATTTAGAAAATTCAGATTGAAGATTAATTGGAGATGATTATATTATAATTTCGAGGACGAAATTCTGATAAGAAGGAGAGAATGTAATATCCTGAATATTTATAGCACTTATAAATATGATATTAAATGACTAAAGTAATTGTAAAGTTAATTTCGAGGACGAAATTCCTGTAAGTTGGGTTGAATGTAATATCCCAAATATTTCAAAAGTGATCTAACAAGATCTAAGCAAGGTTGTCAATTCAAAACCTAAGATTGATTGCTCAAGCATACCTTGAGCTATCTTAAAGAATATATACGACTCGAAACTACGATCGTATACAACTAAGAGGTTAAATTCTTTAACCTAAACTATGTATTATGTGATTAGTAAAGCTTGAATTGAGCTTTTAAATGTGTTGTATGAAATATCTATGTGTAGGATTTTGTGTTTTGGTTCAAGTAGTTAACCTTAACACTTATTAAAAATCAGAAGTCAATTTAGGGCAAAAACCTAAATTGGAAAAAGAGTTAAAACCTAAACCCTAACCCTAGGGTCTAAACCCTAGAAAATAACCTAGGCCCTTGAGCAAAATGTGAAGGTTAAATTGACATTCTGTTTCAAGATTCAACCTTCCCACGCTTTAAAAACACGTAATAGTCAGTAAAAGTTTTTCTCGAAAAACGTGTAAAAAGCATTATTCACGAAGAAACGTTTTTCATTCGTTTGATCGTTTCTTTCATCTGTAGGACTTCTTGTATTTCACGACATAGTGATAATATGAGGTTTAGATGCCAGAGAATCAATAAAATTTTCTGGGGAAAAAGACGAAAAAGACACAATTTACGAGAAAACGTTTGTCGTCTTTTTGAACGTTCTTTTCAACGTTTGGACTTTTTCTATTTCACGATATAGCATTTATACGGGGAATAGATACCAGGGAGCCACTGATATTTTTCCATAAATAAAACGTAAATCGCTCTTCAAACGAAAACGCTTTCCGTTTTTGATCAAACCGTTGATGGATACAATGTTTGTATGCAACACCAGTGCGTAATAAGCAATAAAAGATTTTCTCGAAAAGTGTGTCGGGAATAAGACGAAATAGGGAAAAGACAAAAATAAATATTATTTTTGACTTTTTGGTCTTCTAACCATTTTCTGAGAAATGGTCGTCAAAAACACTATTCACCGAAAAACGTGCCAAGTCTTTTGGACTTTTCACTTTACAGAAAAGTGTTCATTCGGAACAAAACTCAGTAATATCAAAATTTTAAATCAGTAGAAGTTAACCAAATTAGTTGGAATCAGACTGTTATATAATTAACTGCTAATTCATCCGTATTGTTTTCATCAAACGGATCATGAGATAGGTTAACATTAAATTTGAATAATCAAATTTATCAGATTAATACCTAATTATATTATTCAATCATAATTAGTGTCTAGAATGAAAGAAATTTATCAATCGCGTCGCCCGGTAGGTGTATTTGAGAAAAATACACAGAAGGTTATCCGAGATTAATTCAAGAAAAACTTTGAGGGTCAGACGAGACATCATATTAATACTGTATGATGTATTTTATGAATAAAATATATATAAGTAATTAAAACTTATATTACTAATGCGAAATATTTTAAATTAATCGTACGCGATTTATCCGATATGCTGAAAACGGAAGAAAGAGTGGGTAAGAGTGTGGCTGGCACATGCTGGCGCATGCCTGGCACACGCTGGCACATGCTGGCACACGCCTGGCACACGCTGGCACACGCCTGACACACTCTAGATATTATTTTAGTTTTATTAATTAAATAATATGCGAAAAGACTAAAATGCCCTTGGTCTTTTTAACTAATGACCAAATTACCCCGACCTTTGATTTTCCTATAAATAGGAAGCTAAACTCATTCTTCATCTTTTTCCAAAGCTTTTGCAAGAGCAAAATTACTCTCTATATCTATTACTCCTAGTTATAATTCATGTATTGGAAATTGCAAAGAAATAGTTAAAGCTTGCAATAACAAAAGGTACAATTCTTAGTTATTGTAATGTTTATTTTTATCGATGAGGCTCAAGAACATAAGTCGTAGCCATGTACGATTTTTCGTTCTCCGTGTTCCTTATGACTTGAGCAAGTCGTTGTTATGTCAAATTTCATTTCATAGTTTAAAGTTCAAGAACATACGTCGTATCCATGTACGTTTTATCCGTTCTCCGTGTTCTTCGTATGTTCTGGAGTATTATTGTAAATTGTTATAATTAAGTAAACACGTCGTTATAATGACCAAATTTTGTCAATTATAAAGTGTTATAATCACATATGTAAGCAGTTATAATGCTCAAATTATTTCAAGTATGAAATCCAAAAGCTCAAGAACATAAGTCGTTACCATGTACGATTTTTCGTTCTTCGTGTTCTTCGTGTGTTCTTGAGCAAAAGTCATAATTTCTACATAAGTAGGTTTATGATTTGGTAATTTAGTGTTATGAGATGATGAAACATGATGGCCTTGCTAAATAATGCTTGTGGCATCAAGTTTTAGTAGTCGAAACGAAGAACGATGAAATTTTGTTCTTCGTGTTCTTCGATTCGTTCTTCGTGTTCTTGAGAAAAAGTCATGAAATTTTATATAAGTAGGTTTATGATTTTGTTATTTTTATGTTATGAAGTGATACGGAGTGTTAGAACATGTTATCTTAGCAAATTAATGCTTGAGGTATCATGTTTTACCAATCGGATCAAAGAAAGTTAGGTCTAATATAGTCGCAGAATATTTTTGCAAATTTCCGAAAATTTAAACTCTGAATATGCCTTAGTAACCTGAATGAAAGTTGTAGATCATGAAATTCTAAGCAATTTAGACTCAAGAATCACTTCAAAATGTTTTCGTACGACAAAGTTATGGCTGTCGCAGTAAAAGAGGTCAAAGCTGAATTTTTAAGGGGCATTCGGATTTTAGGGCTTAAAAATGAGTTTTTGAGTTCGCCACTTAACGAAATGATTCCACCTATGGAAATAGTCTAGTTAAGTTATTCTAAGACTTATTCAAAAGGAAATTTTGATAAACTAACGTTCGGGGTCGCGTAACCCTTTTTGTAGGCGTTTAACGATTTCCCGGGAAAAACCTAACATTGTTTTAAGGCAAGTCTTCTAACTCTTGTTATGTGCTACTTGTTTAGTATTGTTAAAATGATAAATGACATGTATAATGTCATTTTATTATGCAATAGATGATATGTGAAGTCTTTAACTGATGTTTACAAGCCTTCTAACTGTTATGCGTTATGTTTATGATTTATGAACATGATTTATGTCAGTGTGATATAAATTGTTGGAACATGAGTTATATGTGATATTAAATGGAGAATTATGTTCAGTCAATGCATGTTAAAGTTTATATGAAAGCATAAACTGCGTATGTGTTGTATGTTAGACTTGCTGAGCCGTCGTGCTCATTCTTGCGAATAAAACCTTATTTGCAGATTAAAGATGAACGTTAAGAAGATCATGAACTTAAAGATGCAGCATAGATTAGGTTTTCATGTAAATTGATTGTATTTGTATATGTCATAATGACTATTGTAATACGAACAAACAAACATGTAACCGAATATTGAATGAATGATATAAATAATTATCATCAGAATGTTGTTATGTCTTTATTTTGATATAACCTAGAATTGTTAAAATTTAACATAGTATTGATAATGATCTATTTATCTGGATGAGCATCGGTAAATAACTTGTGAGTGCTGTACATCTGAGACAGAACTAAGCGATGTTGACTGGTCAAATCCATCGTTAAGGTTCCTCGGACCCAGGTATAACTCGTTATTACTATTCTGAATACCATATAAGTAGGATTATTGATATGAAGAGATATCTTTGTATATTGATACTTGTAGTACGAATGAGACCGTTACAAGTGGACGTATATAGAATATTTAAATCCTAAGGTTAAAATTAAACTGTTATATATGGTTTTATCCATTTATACGGATGGAATACAAGTTGATACTTGTATACTTATGAGACTGAGATCAAGTTAAGATCCAGGGACAAAGTTAAGAGAAATTTTTAATGTATAGTCTAAAATAAGACTAATTTAACCAATATGATTATGGGATCATTGGTTAAGTCAATAGATGTATGAAATTAATGCACAAGGTCCACCGCATCGAAAGCGCGGGGGATTTTGGGGGCGTTACAATAGGTTCTAAAGATTCTGTCATATTATCAAGCATAAGTGGCTTACCAATGCAACTAGCCAGGAAGCTAAACCCCTCAGGATTCCAATATGATAAAGGAACATTATGTAATTTAACCCATACAGGAACCACTGAACATACCTCAGAGGAGAAATCCACACCCTCCCTCCAAAGTTTAAGGATCAACAATTTGTTAGCAAAATACCAAGGGCCTTGAGCAAGAACACTTTCTCTAGCTACAGAGTCCGAGAATTTAAAGATAAAAAACCCTTTATTCTGCAAATAGACCTTTTGGAGTCCATATCTATCCCAAAGTTTATGGGCATTTTCTTCCACGATCTTAAAAGGAAGTCTGCTATTTAAAAAACCCCCGACCAGACTGGTATTCCAAACGTTATTGCCTCTCAACAGGACCTCGCGAGGAGGTCTGACAACAATAGGGCCTCCGGCATAGCTAGGAGGTTCAGGAGGACAGTAATCCAACACTATTTTCTTCTTTGTGACTCCCTGGGCTACCACCGAGCTCCAAGATTTACCTTTATCCAACGTCCCCTTAACTATCTCAGCACTATTTGCAGAAGATAGGTCCTCCAGGACCTGAAATTCCTCACTTCCCTGATTGATAGGAATCTCCTTAACAGGAGAAGGACTAGCTTCGTTACTAATAGCAGTATCTTTGCCAGCGGGGTGACTGGGAACTCGCTTAGGACAAGCGTCGAACATGTCGTGGTCATCAATTTTTCGGACGATTTTCTAGTCGGATAAAAACCCATTAATATCGCTAGAAGAAAACCCATGAGCTAGAATAAACTCCATAAGTTTCATATTTTTCCTCCTTTCCTCCACAACATCCGTCTTATCTTTTTGGACAAAGTAATGTGCAGCTTTAAACACATCCTGCAGATCCGCAGCCAAAGTATCTTCCAGACCCGGGTTAGAATGTAGATCAACCGATTCAGTATCTGAAGAGATTTCATTTTCATGGACAGGAACCAAAGGAACGGGAATGGACTCCCCCATATCCAAATCACTAGAGACAGAACCAGCACCATGAGCAGCAGAGCTAGGTGATGAGGGTTTGGAAACCCCATACTCGGCAAAAAGATCTCTCGAGGAAAAACTTTCAGAGTTGCCAGCAGAAAGATGAGAATAATCAACCATGATTAAGGAACAAGGAGAAACTGAATCGGAAGAACAGATCGGAAAACAGGAGAAACTTAGCGAGCGGGACAAATTCAAAAGAAAGGGGGAAACAAGAAGAGATAGGATTGTACGATTTTTTTCAATGCGGGAGTGATAGGATTGCTCCTTTTGAGGATAACCGAAGAGTAACGAAGTAATATGACTCCTAATCACGTATTTGTTTGCAAATTTAGAGGAAATAACGAACCGAATAGCAAGTTTCCTCAAATGAAGACTTGCGTGCGTTGTACGCATTGTTTTCAGTGCGAGAGTGATAGGATTGCTCCTTTTGAGGCTAACCGAAGTATAACGAAGTAATATGACTCTTAATCACGTATTTGTTTGCAAATTTAGAGGAAATAACGAACCGAATAGCAAGTTCCCTCAAATGAAGACTTGCGTGCGTTGTACGCATTGTTTTCAGTGCGAGAGTGATAGGATTGCTCCTTTTGAGGCTAACCGAAGTATAACGAAGTAATATGACTCTTAATCACGTATTTGTTTGCAAATTTAGAGGAAATAACGAACCGAATAGCAAGTTTCCTCAAATGAAGACTTGCGTACGTTGTACGATTGTTTTCAATGCGAGAGTGATAGGATTGCTCCTTTTGAGGATAACCGAAGTGTAACGAAGTAATATGACTCTTAATCACGTATTTGTTTGCAAATTTAGAGGAAATAATGAACCGAATAGCATGTTTCCTCAAATGAAGACTTGCATCCGCTGTACGCATTGTTTTCAATGCAAGAATGATATGATTGCTCCTTTTGAGGCTAACCGAAGTATAACAAAGTAATATGACTCTTGATCACCTATTTGTTTGCAAATTTTGAGGAAATAACGAATCAAATAGCAAGTTTCCTCAAATGAAGACATGCGTACGTTGTACGATTGTTTTCAATGAGAGAGTGATAGGTCCTTTTGAGGTTAACCGAAGTGTAACGTACTAATATGACTTATAATCACCTATTTGTTTGCAAATTTTAAGGAAATAACGAACCGAATAGAAAGTTTCCTCAAATGAAGACTTGCGTACGTTGTACGCATTGTTTTCAGTGCGAGAGTGATAGGATTGCTCCTTTTGAGGCTAACCGAAGTATAACGAAGTAATATGACTCCTAATCACGTATTTGTTTGCAAATTTAGAGGAAATAACGAACCGAATAGCAAGTTTCCTCAAATGAAGACTTGCGTACGTTGTACGCATTGTTTTCAGTGCGAGAGTGATAGGATTGCTCCTTTTGAGGCTAACCGAAGTATAACGAAGTAATATGACTCCTAATCACGTATTTGTTTGCAAATTTAGAGGAAATAACGAACCGAATAGCAAGTTTCCTCAAATGAAGACTTGCGTACGTTGTACGATTGTTTTCAATGCGAGAGTGATAGGATTGCTCCTTTTGAGGATAACCGAAGTGTAACGAAGTAATATGACTCCTAATCACGTATTTGTTTGCAAATTTAGAGGAAATAACGAACCGAATAGCAAGTTTCCTCAAATGAAGACTTGCGTACGTTGTACGAATTGTTTTCAGTGCGAGAGTGATAGGATTGCTCCTTTTGAGGCTAACCGAAGTATAACGAAGTAATATGACTCTTAATCACGTATTTGTTTGCAAATTTAGAGGAAATAACGAACCGAATAGCAAGTTTCCTCAAATGAAGACTTGCGTGCGTTGTACGCATTGTTTACAGTGCGAGAATGATAGGATTGCTCCTTTTGAGGCTAACCGAAGTATAACGAAGTAATATGACTCTTAATCACGTATTTGTTTGCAAATTTAGAAGAAATAACGAACCGAATAGCAAGTTTCCTCAAATGAAGACATGCGTGCATTGTACGCATTGTTTTCAGTGCGAGAGTGATAGGATTGCTCCTTTTGAGGCTAACCGAAGTATAACGAAGTAATATGACTCTTAATCACGTATTTGTTTGCAAATTTAGAGGAAATAACGAACCGAATAGCAAGTTTCCTCAAATGAAGACTTGCGTGCATTGTACGCATTGTTTTCAGTGCGAGAGTGATAGGATTGCTCCTTTTCAGGCTAACCGAAGTATAACGAAGTAATATGACTCTTAATCACGTATTTGTTTGCAAATTTAGAGGAAATAACGAACCGAATAGCAAGTTATCTCAAATGACGACTTGCGTGCGTTGTACGCATTGTTTTCAGTGCGAGAGTGATAGGATTGCTTCTTTTGAGGCTAACCGAAGTATAACGAAGTAATATGACTCTTAATCACGTATTTGTTTGCAAATTTAGAGGAAATAACGAACCGAATAGCAAGTTTCCTCAAATGAAGACTTGCGTGCGTTGTACGCATTGTTTTCAGTGCGAGAGTGATAGGATTGCTCCTTTTGAGGCTAACCGAAGTATAACAAAGTAATATGACTCTTGATCACCTATTTGTTTGCAAATTTTGAGGAAATAACGAATCAAATAGCAAGTTTCCTCAAATGAAGACTTGCGTGCGTTGTACGATTGTTTTCAATGCGAGAGTGATAGTATTGGTCCTTTTGAGGTTAACCGAAGTGTAACGTACATATATGACTCATAATCACCTATTTGTTTGCAAATTTTGAGGAAATAACGAACCGAATAGAAAGTTTCCTCAAATGAAGACTTGCGTACGTTGTACGCATTGTTTTCAGTGCGAAAGTGATTGGGATTGCTCCTTTTGAGGCTAACCGAAGTATAATGAAGTAATATGACTCCTAATCACGTATTTGTTTGCAAATTTAGAGGAAATAACGAACCGAATAGCAAGTTTCCTCAAATGAGGACTTGCGTACGTTGTACGATTGTTTTCAATGCGAGAGTGATAGGATTGCTCCTTTTGAGCATAACCGAAGTGTAACGAAGTAATATGACTCCTAATCACGTATTTGTTTGCAAATTTAGAGGAAATAACGAACCGAATAGCAAGTTTCCTCAAATGAAGACTTGCGTGCGTTGTACGCATTGTTTTCAGTGCGAGAGTGATAGGATTGCTCCTTTTGAGGCTAACCGAAGTATAACGAAGTAATATGACTCTTAATCACGTATTTGTTTGCAAATTTAGAGGAAATAACGAACCGAATAGCAAGTATCCTCAAATGAAGACTTGCGTACGTTGTACGATTGTTTTCAATGCGAGAGTGATAGGATTGCTCCTTTTGAGGATAACCGAAGTGTAACGAAGTAATATGACTCCTAATCACGTATTTGTTTGCAAATTTAGAGGAAATAATGAACCAAATAGCAAGTTTCCTCAAATGAAGGCTTGCGTGCGTTGTACGCATTGTTTTCAGTGCGAGAGTGATAGGATTGCTCCTTTTGGGGCTAACCGAAGTATAACGAAGTAATATGACTCTTAATCACGTATTTGTTTGCAAATTTAGAGGAAATAACGAACCGAATAGCAAGTTTCCTCAAATGAAGACTTGCGTGCGTTGTACGCATTGTTTTCAGTGCGAGAGTGATAGGATTGCTCCTTTTGAGGCTAACCGAGGTATAACGAAGTAATATGACTCTTAATCACGTATTTGTTTGCAAATTTAGAGGAAATAACGAACCGAATAGCAAGTTTCCTCAAATGAAGACTAGCGTACGTTGTACGATTGTTTTGAATGCGAGAGTGATAGGATTGCTCCTTTTGAGGATAACCGAAGTGTAACGAAGTAATATGACTCCTAATCACGTATTTGTTTGCAAATTTAGAGGAAATAAGGAACCAAATAGCAAGTTTCCTCAAATGAAGGCTTGCGTGCGTTGTACGCATTGTTTTCAGTGCGAGAGTGATAGGATTGCTCGTTTTGGGGCTAACCGAAGTATAACGAAGTAATATGACTCTTAATCACGTATTTGTTTGCAAATTTAGAGGAAATAACGAACCGAATAACAAGTTTCCTCAAATAAAGACTTGCGTACGTTGTACGATTGTTTTCAATGCGAGAGTGATAGTATTGCTCCTTTTGAGGATAACCGAAGTGTAACGAAGTAATATGACTCCTAATCACGTATTTGTTTGCAAATTTAGAGGAAATAACGAACCGAATAGCAAGTTTCCTTAAATGAAGACTTGCGTGCGTTGTACGCATTGTTTTCAGTGCGAGAGTGATAGGATTGCTCCTTTTGAGGCTAACCGAAGTATAACGAAGTAATATGACTCTTAATCACGTATTTGTTTGCAAATTTAGAAGAAATAATGAACCGAATAGCAAGTTTCCTCAAATGAAGACTTGCGTGCGTTGTACGCATTGTTTTCAGTACGAGAGTGATAGGATTGCTCCTTTTGAGGCTAACCGAAGTATAACGAAGTAATATGACTCTTGATCACCTATTTGTTTGCAAATTTTGAGGAAATAACGAATCAAATAGCAAGTTTCCTCAAATGAAGGCTTGCGTACGTTGTACGATTGTTTTCAATGCGAGAGTGATAGTATTGCTCCTTTTGAGGTTAACCGAAGTATAACGTACTAATATGACTCCTAATCACGTATTTGTTTGCAAATTTAGAGGAAATAACGAACCGAATAGAAAGTTTTCTCAAATGAAGACTTGCGTACGTTGTACGCATTGTTTTCAGTGCGAGAGTGATAGGATTGCTCCTTTTGAGGCTAACCGAAGTATAACGAAGTAATATGACTCTTAATCACGTATTTGTTTGCAAATTTAAAGGAAATAACGAACCGAATAGCAAGTTTCCTCAAATGAAGACTTGCGTGCGTTGTACGCATTGTTTTCAGTACGAGAGTGATAGGATTGCTCCTTTTGAGGCTAACCGAAGTATAACGAAGTAATATGACTCCTGATCACCTATTTGTTTGCAAATTTAGAGGAAATAACGAATCAAATAGCAAGTTTCCTCAAATGAAGGCTTGCGTACGTTGTACGATTGTTTTCAATGCGAGAGTGATAGTATTGCTCCTTTTGAGGTTAACCGAAGTGTAACGAAGTAATATGACTCCTAATCACGTATTTGTTTGCAAATTTAGAGGAAATAACGAACCGAATAGCAAGTTTCCTCAAATGAAGACTTGCGTGCGTTGTACGCATTGTTTTCAGTGCGAGAGTGATAGGATTGCTCCTTTTGAGGCTAACCGAAGTATAACGAAGTAATATGACTCTTAATCACGTATTTGTTTGCAAATTTAGAGGAAATAACGAACCGAATAGCAAGTTTCCTCAAATGAAGACTTGCGTACGTTGTACGATTGTTTTCAATGCGAGAGTGATAGGATTGCTCCTTTTGAGGATAACCGAAGTGTAACGAAGTAATATGACTCTTAATCACGTATTTGTTTGCAAATTTAGAGGAAATAATGAACCGAATAGCATGTTTCCTCAAATGAAGACTTGCATCAGCTGTACGCATTGTTTTCAATGCGAGAATGATATGATTGCTCCTTTTGAGGCTAACCGAAGTATAACGAAGTAATATGACTCTTAATCACGTATTTGTTTGCAAATTTAGAGGAAATAACGAACCGAATAGCAAGTTTCCTCAAATGAAGACTTGCGTGCGTTGTACGCATTGTTTTCAGTGCGAGAGTGATAGGATTGCTCTTTTTGAGTCTAACCGAAGTATAACGAAGTAATATGACTCTTAATCACGTATTTGTTTGCAAATTTAGAGGAAATAACGAACCGAATAGCAAGTTTCCTCAAATGAAGACTTGCGTGCGTTGTACGCATTGTTTTCAGTGCGAGAGTGATAGGATTGCTCCTTTTGAGGCTAACCGAAGTATAACGAAGTAATATGACTCTTAATCACGTATTTGTTTGCAAATTTAGAGGAAATAACGAACCGAATAGCAAGTTTCCTCAAATGAAGACTTGCGTACGTTGTACGCATTGTTTTCAGTGCGAGAGTGATAGGATTGCTCCTTTTGAGGCTAACCGAAGTATAACGAAGTAATACGACTCTTCATCACGTATTTGTTTGCAAATTTAGAGGCAATAACGAACCGAATAGCAAGTTTCCTCAAATGAAGACTTGCGTGCGTTGTACGCATTGTTTACAGTGCGAGAGTGATAGGATTGCTCCTTTTGAGGCTAACCGAAGTATAACGAAGTAATATGACTCTTAATCACGTATTTGTTTGCAAATTTAGAAGAAATAACGAACCGAATAGCAAGTTTCCTCAAATGAAGACATGCGTGCATTGTACGCATTGTTTTCAGTGCGAGAGTGATAGGATTGCTCCTTTTGAGGCTAACCGAAGTATAACGAAGTAATATGACTCTTAATCACGTATTTGTTTCCAAATTTAGAGGAAATAACGAACCGAATAGAATGTTTCCTCAAATGAAGACTTGCGTGCATTGTACGCATTGTTTTCAGTGCGAGAGTGATAGGATTGCTCCTTTTCAGGCTAACCGAAGTATAACGAAGTAATATGACTCTTAATCACGTATTTGTTTGCAAATTTAGAGGAAATAACGAACCGAATAGCAAGTTTCCTCAAATGAAGACTTGCGTGCGTTGTACGCATTGTTTTCAGTGCGAGAGTGATAGGATTGATCCTTTTGAGGCTAACCGAAGTATAACAAAGTAATATGACTCTTGATCACCTATTTGTTGGCAAATTTTGAGGAAATAACGAATCAAATAGCAAGTTTCCTCAAATGAAGACTTGTGTGCGTTGTACGATTGTTTTCAATGCGAGAGTGATAGTATTGGTCCTTTTGAGGTTAACCGAAGTGTAACGTACTAATATGACTCATAATCACCTATTTGTTTGCAAATTTTGAAGAAATAACGAACCGAATAGAAAGTTTCCTGAAATGAAGACTTGCGTACGTTGTACGCATTGTTTTCAGTGCGAAAGTGATAGGATTGCTCCTTTTGAGGTTAACCGAAGTATAATGAAGTAATATGACTCCTAATCACGTATTTGTTTGCAAATTTAGAGGCAATAACGAACCGAATAGCAACTTTCCTCAAATGAGGACTTGCGTACGTTGTACGATTGTTTTCAATGCGAGAGTGATAGGATTGCTCCTTTTGAGGATAACCGAAGTGTAACGAAGTAATATGACTCCTAATCACGTATTTGTTTGCAAATTTAGAGGAAATAACGAACCGAATAGCAAGTTTCCTCAAATGAAGACTTGCGTGCGTTGTACGCATTGTTTTCAGTGCGAGAGTGATAGGATTGCTCCTTTTGAGGCTAACCGAAGTATAACGAAGTAATATGACTCTTAATCACGTATTTGTTTGCAAATTTAGAGGAAATAACGAACCGAATAGCAAGTTTCCTCAAATGAAGACTTGCGT
>OX359267.1:24668497-24730997 GCA_947179155.2 Hedera helix
CCATCCTATCACTCTCGCAATCAAAATGATGCTTACAACTCACACCAGGCTTCATTTGAGGAAATCTTCTAATTGTTTAGTTATGTTCCTTAAATGTGCAAACAAAGAGGTGATTTGAAGTGATATTACATCGTTCTACTTTTGTTATCCCCAAAGGGGGCCATCTTATCACTGTTTCAATCAAAATGATGCATACGCCTTACGTCAACCTTCATTTAAGGAAATCCTCTAATTGTTTAGTTATTTTCTTTAAATTTGCAAATAAAGAGGTGATTTGGAGTGATATTACATCGTTTTACTTCTGTTATCCTCAAAGGGGGTCATCCTATCACTCTCACAATCAAAAAGATGCATACAACCCACACCGGCCTTCATTTAAGGAAACCTTCAAATTTTTTACTTATTTTCTTTTAATTTGCAAACAAATAGGTGATTTAAAGTCATATTACTTTGTTCTACTTTGGTAAGCCTCAAAAGGTGCAAGCGTATCCCTCTCGCAATCAAAATGATGCTTATGACTCACACCAAACTTCATCTAAGGAAATCTTCTAATTGTTTAGTTATTTTCTTTAAATTTGCAAACAAAGAGGTGATTTGGAGTGATATTACATCGTTCTACTTCTGTTATCCTCAAACGGGGTCATCCTATCACTCTCGCAATCAAAATGATGCTTCCGACTCACACCAACCTTCATTTAAGGAAATCTTCTAATTGTTTAGTTATTTTCATCAAATTTGCAAACAAATAGGTCATTCGGAGTCATATTACATCTTTCTACTTCTGTTATGCCCAAAGGGAGCCATCCTATCACTCTCGCAATCAAAATGATGCATACAACTCACACCGGCCTTCATTTAAGGAAACCTTCAAATTTTTTACATATTTTCTTTTAATTTGCAAACAAAGAGGTGATTTAGTGCCATATTACTTCGTTCTACTATGGTTAGCCTCAAAAGGAGCAAGCGCATCCCTCTCGCAATCAAAATGATGATTACAACTCACACAAGCCTTCATTTGAGGAAACCTTAAAATTATTTAGTTCTTTTCTTTCAATTTACGAACAAATAGGTGATTTAAAGTCATAGTACTTCGTTTTACTTTGGTTAGCCTCAAAAGGTGCAAGCGTGTCCCTCTCGCAATCAAAATGATGCTTACGACTCACACCAACCTTCATTTAAGGAAATCTTCTAATAGTTTTGTTATTTTCTTTAAATTTGCAAACAAAGAGGTGATTTGGAGTGATATTACATCGTTCTACTTCTGTTATCCTCAAAGGGGGGCCATCCTATCACCTCGCAATCAAAATGATGCTTACAACTCACACCGGCAATCATTTGAGGAAACCTTCAAATTATTTAGTTATTCTGTTTCAATTTGCAAAAAATTGGTGATTAAGAGTCATATTACTTCGTTCTACTTTGGTTAGCCTCAAAAGGAGCAAGCATATCACTCTCACACCAACCTTCATTTAAGGAAATTGTCTAATTGTTTTGTTATTTTCTTTAAATTTGCAAACAAAGAGGTGATTTTGAGTGATATTACGACATTCTACTTCTGTTATCCTCAAAGGCGGCCATCCTATCACTCTCGCAATCAAAATGATGCTTACGACTCACACCAACCTTCATTTAAGGACATCTTCTAATTGTTTAGTTATTTTCCTTAAATTTGCAAACAAAGAGGTGATTTGGAGTGATATTACATCGTTTTACTTCTGTTATCCACAAAGGGAGCCATCCTATCACTCTCGCAATCAAAATGATGCTTACAACTCACACCGGCGTTCATTTAAGGAAACCTTCAAAGTATTTAGTTATTTTCAATTAATTTGCAAACATATAGGAGATTTAGAGTCATATTACTTCCTTCTACATTTGTTAGCCTCAAAAGGAGTAAGCGTATCCCTCTCGCAATCAAAATGATACTTACGACTCACACCAACCTTCATTTAAGGAAATCTTCTAATTGTTTGGTTATTTTCTTTAAATTTGTAAATAAAGAGGTGATTTGGAGTGATATTATATCGTTCTACTTCTGTTATCCTCAAAGGAGGCCATCCTATCACACTCGTAATCAAAAAGATGCTTACAACTGACACCGGCCTTCATTTGAGGATACCTTCAAATTATTTAGTTATTCTCTTTCAATTTGCAAACGAATAGGTCATTTAGAGTGATATTACTTCATTCTACTTTGGTTAGCCTCAAAAGGTGCAAGCGTATCCCTCTCGCAATCAAAAAGATGCGTACGACTCACACCAACCTTCATTTATCGAAATCTTCTAAGTGGTTAGTTCTTTTCTTTAAATTTGCAAACAAAGAGGTGATTTGTAGTGATATTACATCGTTCTACTTCAAATATCCCCAGAACGAGCCATCCTATCACTCTCGCAATCAAAATGATGTTTACAACTCACACCGGCCTTCAGTTAAGAAAACCGTTAAATTATTTAGTTATTTTCTTTTAATTAACAAACAAATAGGTGATTTACAGTCATATTACTTCGTTCTACTTTGGTTAGCCTCAAAAGGAGCAAGCGTATCTCTCTCACAATCAAAATGATGCTTACAACTCACACCAACCTTCATTTGAGGTAATCATCTAATTGTTTATTTATTTTCTTTAAATTTGCAAATAAAGAGGTGATTTGGAGTGATATTACATCGTTCTACTTCGGTTATCCTCAAGGGGGGCCATCCTATCACTCTCGCAATCAAAATGATGCTTGCAATTCACACCGACCTTCATTTAAGGAAACCTTCAAATTATTTAGCTATTTTCTTTTAATTTTCAAACAAATAGGTGATTCAGAGTCATATTACTTCGTTCTACTTTGGTTTGCCTCAAAAGGAGCAAGCGTATCCCTCTCGCAATCAAAATGATGCTTACGCCTCACACCAACCTTCATTTAAAGAAATCTTCAAATTGTTTAGTTATTTTTTTAAAATTTGCAAACAAAGAGGTGATTTAGAGTGATATTATATCGTTCTACTTCTATTATCCTCAAAGGGGACCATCCTATGACTCTCAAAAACAAAATGATGCTTACAACTCACACCGGCCTTCATTTGAGGAAACCTTCTAATTATTTAGTTATTTTCTTTCAATTTGCAAACAAATAGGCGATTTAGAGTCATATTACTTCCTTCTACTTTGGTTAGCCTCAAATGGAGCAAGCGTATCCCTCTCGCAATCAAAATGATGCTTACGACTCACACCAACCTTCACTTAAGGAAATATTCTAAGTGTTTAGGTATTTTCTTTAAATTTGCAAATAAAGAGGTGATTTGGAGTGATATTACATCGTTCTACTTTTGTTATCCCCAAGGGGAGCCATCCTATCACTCTCGTAATCAAAATGATACTAATAACTCACCCCGGACTTCATTTAAGGAAACCTTCAAATTATTTAGTTATTTTTTTTTAATTTGCAAACAAATAGGTGATTTACAGTCATATTGCTTCGTTCTACTTTGGTTAGCCTCAAAAGGAGCAAGTGTATCCCTCTCGCAATCAAAATGATGCTTACGACTCACACCAACCTTCATTTAAGGAAATCATCTAATTGTTTAGTTATTTTCTTTAAATTTTCAAACAAAGAGGTGATTTGGAGGCGGCCATCCTATCACTCTCGCAATCAAAATGACGGTTACGACTCACACCAACCTTCATTTAAGGAAATCTTCAAAAGTATTTAGCTATTTTCATTCAATTTGCAAACATATAGGAGATTTAGAGTCATATTACTTCGTTCTACATTGGTTAGCTTCAAAAGGTGCTAGCGTAACCCTCTCGCAATCAAAATGATGCTTACGACTCATACCAACCTTCATTTAAGGAAATCTTCTAATTGTTTGTTTATTTTCTTTAAATTTGTAAACAAAGAGGTGATTTGGAGTGATATTATATCGTTCTACTTCTGTTATCCTCGAATGGAGCCATCCTATCACTCTCGTAATCAAAATGATGCTTACAACTCACACCGACCTTTATTTGAGGAAACCTTCAAATTATTTAGTTATTTTCTTTCAATTTGCAAACGAATAGGTGATTTAGAGTCTTCGTTCTACTTTGGTTAACCTCAAAAGGTGCAAGCATATCCCTCTCGCAATCGAAAAGATGCTTACGACTCACACCAACCTTAAGTTAAGGAAATCTTCTAAGTGTTTAGTTATTTTCTTTAAATTTAAAAACAAAGAGGTGATTTGGAGTGATATTACATCATTCTACTTCTGTTATCCCCAAAGCGAGCCATCCATTCACTCTCGCAATCAAAATGATGCTTACAACTCACACCGGCCTTCATTTAAGAAAACCTTCAAATTATTAAGTTATTTTCTTTTAATTGACAAACAAATAGGTGATTTACAGTCTTATTACTTCGTTCTTGTTTGGTTAGCCTCAAAAGGAGCAAGCGTATTCCTCTCGCAATCAAAATGATGCTTACGACTCACACCAACGTTCATTTAAGGAAATCATCTAATTGTCTAGTTATTTTCTTTAAATTTGCAAACAAATAGGTGATTTGGAGTGATATCACATCGTTCTACTTCTGTTATCCCCAAAGGGAGCCATCCTATCACTCTCGCAATCAAAATGATGCTTACAATTCACACCGGCCTTCATTTAAGGAAACCTTCAAATTATTTAGTTATTTTCTTTAAATTTGCAAACAAATAAGTGTTTTAAAGTCATATTACTTCGTTCTACTTTGGTTAGCCTCAAAAGGAGCAAGCGTATCCCTCTCGCAATCAGAATTATGCTTATGACTCACATCAGCCTTCATTTAAGGAAACATTCTAATTTTTTTATTATTTTCATTTAATTTGCAAACATATAGGAGATTAAGAGTCATATTACTTCGTTCTACATTGGTTAGCCTCAAAAGGAGCAAGCGTATCCCTCTCGCAATCAAAATGATGCTTACGACTCACACCAACCTTCATTTAAGGAAATCTTCTAATTGTTTATTTATTTTCTTTAAAAATGCAAACAAAGAGGAGATTTAGAGTGATATTACATCGTTCTACTTCTGTTATCCCCAAAAGGAGCCATCCTATCACTCTCGCCATCAAAATGATGCTTACAATTCACACTAACCTTCATTCAAGGAAACATTCAAATTATTTAGTTATTTTCTTTTAATTTGTAAACAAATATGTAATTTAGAGTTATGTTACTTCGTTCTACTTTGGTTAGCCTCAAAAGGAGCAAGCGTATCTCTCTCGCAATTAAATTGATTCTTACGACTCACACCAACCTTTATTTAAGGAAATCGTCTAATTGGTTTGTTATTTTCTTTAAATTTGAAAACAAAAAGGTGATTTGGAGTGATATTACGACGTTCTACTTCTGTTATCCTCAAAGGCGTCCATCTTATCACTCTCGCAATCAAAATAATGCTTACAAGTCACACCGACCTTCATTTAAGGAAATCTTCTAATTGTTTAGTAATTTTCATCAAATTTGCAAACAAAGAGGTGATTAGAAGTAATATTACATCGTTCTACTTCTGTTATCCTCTAAGGGGGCCATCCTATCACTCTCGCAATTAAAATGATTCTACTCACACCAACCTTCATTTAAGGAAATCTTTTAATTGTTTAGTTAATTTCTTCAAATTTGCAAACAAATAGGTGATTTGGATTGATATTACATCGTTCTACTTATGTTATCCCCAAAGGGAGCCATCCTATCACACTCGCAATCAAAATGATGTTGACAACTCACATCGGCCTTCATTTAAGGAAACCTTGAAATTTCTAAGTTATTTTATTTTAATTTGCAAACAAATAGGTGATTTAGAGTCATATTACATCGTTCTACTTCTATTATCCCAAAAGGGAGCCATCCTATCACTCTCGCAATCAAAATAATGCTTACAACTCACACCGGCCTTCATTTAAGGAAACCTTCAAATTTTTTACTTATTTTCTTTTAATTTGCAAACAAAGAGGTGATTTAGTGTCATATTACTTCGTTCTACTTTGGTTAGCCTCAAAAGGAGCAAGGGTATCCCTCTCGCAATTAGAATTATGCTTATGACTCACACAAGCCTTCATTTAAGGAAACTTTCTAATTGTTTTGTTATTTTCTTTTAATTTGCAATCATATAGGAAATTTAGAGTCATATTACTTCATTCTACTTTAGTTAGCCTCAAAAGGTACAAGCGGGACCTTCTCGCAATCAAAATGATGCTTACGACTCACACCAACCTTCATTTAAAGAAATCTTCTAATTGTTTAGTTATTTTTTTAAAATTTGCAAACAAATAGGTGACTTGGAGTTATATTACATCGTTCTACTTCTGTTATCCTCAAAGGGGGCCATCCTTAAACACTCGCAATCAAAATGATGCTTACAAGTCACACCGGCCTTCATTTGAAGAAACCTTCAAATTAATTATCTTATTTTCTATCAAATTGCAAACAAATAGGTGATTTAGAGTCATATTACTTTGGTTAGCCTCAAAAGGTATAAGCTTATCCCTCTCGCAATCAAAATGATGCTTACAACTCACACCAACCTCAATTTAAGGACATCTTCTAATTGTTTAGTTATTTTCTTCAAATTTGCAAACAAATAGGTGATTTGGAGTGATATTACATAATTCTACTTCTGTTATCCTCAAATGGGGCCATCATAACACTCTCGCAATCAAAATGATGTTTATAACTCACACCAACCTTCATTTAAGGAAATCTTCTGATTGTTTAGTTATTTTCTTTGAATTTGCAAACAAAGAGGTGATTTGGAGTGATATTACATCGTTCCACTTCTGTTATCCCCAAAGGGAGCCATCCTATCACTCTCGCAATCAAACTGATGCTTACAACTCACACCGACCTTCATTTAAGGAAACCTTCAAACTTTTTAGTTATTTTCTTTTAATTTGCAAACAAATAGGATATTTAGTTCCATATTAGTTCGTTCTACTTTGGTTAGCCTCAAAAGGAGCAAGCGTATCCCTCTCGCAACCAAAATGATGCTTACGACTCACACCAACCTTCATTTAAGGAAATCTTCTAATTGTTTAGTTATTTTCTATAAATTTGCAAATGAAGAGGTGATTTGGAGTGATATTACATTGTTCTACTTCTGTTATCCTCAAAAGGGGCCATCATATCACTCTCGCAATCAAACTGATGCTTACAACTCACACCGACCTTCATTTAAGGAAACCTTCAAACTTTTTAGTTATTTTCTTTTAATTTGCAAACAAATAGGATATTTAGTTCCATATTAGTTCGTTCTACTTTGGTTAGCCTCAAAAGGAGCAAGCGTATCCCTCTCGCAATCAAAATGATGCTTACGACTCACACCAACGTTCATTTAACGAAATCTTCTAATTGTTTAGTTATTTTCTTTAAATTTGCAAACAAAAAGGTGATTTGGAGTTATATTACATCGTTCTACTTCTGTTACCCTCAAAGGGGGCCATCCTATCACTCTCGCAATCAAAATGATGCTTACGACTCACGCCAATCTTCATTTAATGAAATCTTCTAATTGTTTAGTTATTTTCTTTAAATTTGCAAACAAAGAGGTGATTTGGAGTGATATTACATCGTTCTACTTCTGTTATCCCCAAAGGGTACCATCTTATCACTCTCGCAATCAAAATAATGCTTGCAACTCACATTTGCATTCATTAATGGAAACCTTCAAATTTTTTAGTTATTTTCTTTTAACTTGCAAACAAAGAGGTGATTTAGTGTCATATTACTTCGTTCTACTTTGGTTAGCCTCAAAAGGAGCAACCGTATCCCTCTCGCAATCAAAATGATGTTTACGACTCACACCAACCTTCACTTAAGGAAATCTTCTAATTGTTCAGTCATTTTCTTTAAATTTCCAAATGAAGAGGTGATTTAGAGTGATATTACATCGTTCTACTTCTGTTATCCCCAAAGGGAGCCATCTTATCACTCTCGCAATCAAAATGATGCTTACAACTCACATCAGCGTTCATTTAAGTAAACTTTCAAATTATTTAGTTATTTCTTTTAATTTGCAAACAAAGAGGTGATTTGGAGTGATATTACATCATTCTACTTCTGTTATCTCCAAAGGGAGTCATCCTATCACTCTCGCAATCAAAATTATGCTTACAACTCACATCGGCCTTCATTTAAGAAAACCTTCCAATTATTTAGTTGTTTTCTTTTAATTTGCAAACAAATAGGTGATTTAGTGCCATAGTACTTCGTTCTACTTTGGTTAGCCTCAAAAGGAGCAAGCGTATCCCTCTCGCAAACAAAATGATGCTTACGACCCACACCAACATTCATTTAAAGAAATCTTCCAATTGTTTAGTTATTTTCTTTAAATTTGCAAATAAAGAGGTGATTTGGAGTGATATTACATCGTTCTACTTCTGTTATCCCCAAAGGGAGCCATCCTATCACTCTCGCAATCAAAATGATGCTAACAACTCACACCAACCTTCATTTAAGGAAATCTTCTATTTGTTTAGTTATTTTCTTCAAAATTACAAACAAAGAGGTGATTTGGAGTGATATTACATCGTTCTACTTCTCTTATCCACAAAGGGAGTCATCATATCACTCTCACAGTCAAAATAATGCTTACAACTCACATAGGCCTTAATTTAAGGAAACATTCAAAATTTTTAGTTATTTTCTTTTAATTTGCAAACAAATAGGTGATTTGGTGTCATAGTACTTCGTTCTACTTTGGTTAGCCTCAAAAGGAGCAAGCGTATCCCTCTCGCAAACAAAATGATGCTTACGACCCACACCAACCTTCATTTAAAGAAATCTTCCAATTGTTTAGTTATTTTCTTTAAATTTGCAAATAAAGAGGTGATTTGGAGTGAAATTACATCGTTCTACTTCTATTATCCCCGAAGGGAGTCATCATATCACTCTCGCAATCAAAATGATGCTTACAACTCACACCAGCATTCATTTAAGGAAACTTTCAAATTATTTAGTTATTTTCTTTTAATTTGCAAACAAATAGGTGATTTGGAGTGATATTACATCGTTCCACTTCTGTTATCTCCAAAGGGAGCCATCCTATCACTCTCGCAATTAAAATGATGCTTGGAACTCACATCGGCCTTCTTTTAAGGAAACCTTCCGATTATTTAGTGGTTTTTTTTTAATTTGCAAACAAATAGGTGATTTAGAGTCATATTACTTCGTTATACTTTGGTTAGCCTCAAAAGGAGCAAACGTATCCCTCTCGTAATCAAAATTATGCTTATGACTCGCCCCAACCTTCATTTAAGGAAAAATTCTAATTGTTTTGTTATTTTCCTTTAATTTGCAAACATATAGGAGATTTAGAGTTATATCACTTTGTTCTACTTTGGTAGCCTCAAAATGAGCAAGCGTATCCCTCTCGCAATCAAAATCATGCTTATGACTCACACAAACCTTCATTTAAGGAAATCTTCTAATTGTTTAGTTATTTTCTTTAAATTTGCAGAAAAAATAGGTGATTTGGAGTGATATTACATCGTTCCACTTCTGTTATCTCCAAAGGGAGCCATCCTCTCACTCTCGCAGTCAAAATTATGCTTACAACTCACATCGGCCTTCATTTAAGGAAACCTTCTAATTATTTTGTTGTTTTCTTTTAATTTGCAAAAAAATAGGTGATTTAGAGTCATAATACTTCGTTCTACTTTGGTTAGCCACAAAAGGAGCAAGAGTATCCCTCTCGCAATCAGAATTATGCTTATGACTCACACCAGCCTTCATTTTTGGAAACATTCTAATTGTTTTGTTATTTTCTTTTAATTTGCAAACATATAGGAGATTTATAGTCATATTACTTCGTTCAACTTTGGTTAGCCTCAAAGGGAGCAAGCGTATCCCTCTCGCAATCAAAATGATGCTTACGACTCACCCCACCCTTCATTTAAGGAAATCTTCTAATTGTTTAGTTATTTTCTTTAAATTTGCAAACAACGAGGTGATTTGGAGTGATATTACATCGTTCTACTTCTGTTATCCCCAAAGGGATCCATCCTATCGCTCTCGCAATCAAAATGATTCTTACAACACACATCGTCCTTCATTTCAGGAAACCTTCAAATATTTTAGTTACTTGCTTTTAATTTGCAAACAAATAGGTGATTTAGTGTCATCTTACTTCGTTCTACTTTGGTTAGCCTCAAAAGGAGCAAGCGTATCCCTCTCGCAAACAAAATGATGCTTACGACTCACACCACTCTTCATTTAAGGAAATCTTCTAACTGTTTAATTATTTTCTTTAAATTTGCAAACAAAGAGGTGATTTGGAGTGATATTACATCGTTCTACTTTTGCTATCCTCAAAGGCGGCCAACCTATCACTCTCACAATCAAAATGATGCTTACGACTCACACCAACCTTCATTTAAGGAAATCTTCTAATTGTTTAGTTATTTTCTTTAAATTTGCAAACAAAGAGGTGATTTCGAATGATATTACCTCGTTCTACTTCTGTTATCCTCAAAGGGGGCAATCCTATCACTCTCGCAATCAAAATGATGCCTACAACTCTGAACGGCCTTCATTTAAGGAAACCCTTAAATTATTTAGTTATTTTCTTTTACTTTGCAAACAAATAGGTGATTTGGAGTCATATTACTTCGTTCTATTTTTGTTAGCCTCGGAAGGAGCAAGCGTATCTTTCTCGCAATCAAAATGATGCTTACGACTCACACCAACCTTCATTTAAGGACATCTTCTAATTGTTTAGTTATTTTCTTTAAATTTGCAAATAAATAAGTGATTTGGAGTAATATTACATCGTTCTACTTCTGCTATCCTCAAAGGGGGCCCTCCTATCATTCCCACAATCAAAATGATGCTTACGACTCACACCAACCTTCATTTAATGAAATCTTTTAATTGTTTAGTTATTTCCTTCAAATTTGCAAACAAAGAGGTGATTTGGAGTGATATTACATCGTTCTACTTCTGTTATCCCCAAAGGGATCCATCCTATCACTCTCGCAAGCAAAATGATTCTTACAACTCACATCGTCCTTCATTTAAGGAAACCTTCAAATTTTTTAGTTATTTGCTTTTACTTTGCAAGCAAATAGGTGATTTAAAGTCATTTTACTTCGTTCTAATTTGGTTAGCCTCAAAAGGAGCAAGCGTATCCCTCTCGCAAACAAAATGATGCTTACGACTCACACCACTCTTCATTTAAGGAAATCTTCTAACTGTTTAATTATTTTCTTTAAATTTAAAAACAAAGAGGTGATTTGGAGTGATATTACATCGCTTTACTTCTGCTATCCTCAAAGGCGGCTAGCCTATCACTCTCACAATCAAAATGATGCTTACGACTCACACCAATCTTCATTTAAGGAAATCTTCTAATTGTTTAGTTATTTTCTTTAAATTTGCAAACAAAGAGGTAATTTGGAGTGATATTACATCGTTCTACTTCTGTTATCCTCAAAGGGGGCCATCCTATCACTCTCGCAATCAAAATGATGCCTACAACTCACACCGGCCTTCATTTGAGGAAACCTTCAAATTATTTAGTTATTTTCTTTTAATTTGCAAACAAATAGGTGATTTAGAGTCATATTACTTCGTTCTACTTTAGTTAGCCTCAAAAGGAGCAAGCGTATCCTTCTCTTAATCAAAATGATGCTTTCGACTCACACCAACCTTCATTTAAGGATATCTTATAATTGTTTAGTTATTTTCTTTAAACTTGCAAATGAATAAGTGATTTGGAGTCATATTACATTGTTCTACTTCTGTTACCCTCAAAGGGGGCCATCCTATTATTCTCACAATCAAAATGATGCTTACGACTCACACCAACCTTCATTTAATGAAATCTTCTAATTGTTTAGTTATTTCCTTCAAATTTGTAAACAAAGAGGTGATTTGGAGTGATATTACATCGTTCTACTTCTGTTATCCCCAAAGGGAGCCATCCTATCACTCTCGCAATCAAAATGATGCTTACAACTCACACTAGCGTTCATTTAAGGAAACATTCAAATTTTTTAGTTATTTTCTTTTAATTTGGAAACAAAGAAGTGATTTAGTGTCATATTACTTCGTTCTACTTTGGGTTGCCTCAAAAGAGCAAGCGTATCCCCCTCGCAATCAAAATGATGCTTACGACTCACACTAACCTTGATTTAAGGAAATCTTCTAATTGTTTAGTTATTTTCTTTAAATTTGCAATCAAAGTGGTTATTTGGAGTGATATTACATCGTTCTACTTCTGTTATCCCTAAAGGGGGCCATCCTATCACTCTCCCAATCAAAATGATACTTACAACTCACACCAGCGTTCATTTAAGGAAACTTTCAAATTATTTACTTATTTCTTTTAATTTGCAAACAAAGAGGTGATTTTGAGTGATATTACATCGTTCTACTTCTGTTATCTCCAAAGGGAGCCATCCTCTCACTCCCGCAATCAAAATGATGCTTACAACTCACCACGGCCTTCATTTAAGGAAACCTTCTAATTATTTAGTTGTTTTCTTTTAATTTGTAAACAAATAGGTGATTTAGAGTCATATTACTTCGTTCTACTTTGGTTAGCCGCAAAAGGTGCAAGTGTATCCCTCTCGCAATCAGAATTATGCTTATGACTCACACCAGCCTTTATTTTAGGAAACATTCTAATTGTTTTGTTATTTTCTTTGAATTTACAAACATATAGGAGATTTATAGTCATATTACTTCGTTCAACTTTGGTTAGCCTTAAAGGGGGCAAGCGTATCCCTCTCGCAATCAAAATGATGCTTACGACTCACACCAACCTTCATTTAAGGAAATCGTCTAATTGTTTAGTTATTTTCTTTAAATTTGCAAACAACGAGGTGATTTGGAGTGATATTATATCGTTCTACTTCTGTTATCCCCAAAGGGATCCATCCTATCACTCTCGCAATCAAAATGATTCTTACAACTCGCATCGTCCTTCATTTAAGGAAACCTTCAAATTTTTTAGTTATTTGCTTTTAATTTGCAAACAAATAGGTTATTTAGAGTCATTTTAGTTTGTGCTACTTTGGTTTGCCTCAAAATGAGCAAGCGTATCCTTCTCGCAATCAAAATGATGCTTACGACTCACACCAACCTTCATTTAAGGACATCTTCTAATTGTTTAGTTATTTTCTTTAAATTTGCAAATAAATAAGTGATTTGGAGTCATATTACATCGTTCTACTTCTGTTACCCTCAAAGGGGGCCGTCCTATCATTCTCACAATCAAAATGATGCTTACGACTCACACCAACCTTCATTTAATGAAATCTTCTAATTGTTTAGTTATTTCCTTCAAATTTGCAAACAAAGAGGTGATTTGGAGTGATATTACATCATTTTACTTCTGTTATCCCCAAAGGGAGTCATCCTATCACTCTCGCAATCAAAATGATGCTTACAACTCACATCGTCCTTCATTTAAGGAAACCTTAAAAAAATTTAGTTATTTTATTTTAATTTGCAAACAAATAGGTGATTTAGTGTCATATTACTTCGTTCTACTTTGGTTAGCCTCAAAAGGAGCAAGCGTATCCCTCTCGCAATGAAAATGATGCTTACGACTCACACTAACCTTAATTTAAGGAAATCTTATAATTATTTAGTTATTTTCTTTAAATTTGCAATCAAATAGGTGATTTAGTGTCATATTACTTCGTTCTACTTTGGTTAGCCTCAAAAGGAGCAAGCGTATCCCTCTCGCAATGAAAATGATGCTTACGACTCACACTAACCTTAATTTAAGGAAATCTTATAATTATTTAGTTATTTTCTTTAAATTTGCAATCAAATAGGTTATTTGGAGTGATATTACATCATTCTACTTCTGTTATCCACAAAGGGGGCCATCGTATCACTCTCGCAATCAAAATGATGCCTACAACTCACACCAACGTTCATTTAAGGAAACTTTGAAATTATTTAGTTATTTCTTTTAATTTACAAACAAAGAGGTGATTTGGAGTGATATTACATCGTTCTACTTCTGTTTTCCCCAAAGGGAGCCATCCTCTCACTCTCGCAATCAAAATGATGCTTGCAACTCACATCGGCCTTCATTTAAGGAAACCTTCTAATTATTTAGTTGTTTTCTTTGAATTTGCAAACAAATAGGTGATTTAGAGTCATATTACTTCGTTCTACTTTGGTTAGCCGCAAAAGGAGCAAGTGTATCCCTTTCGCAATCAGAATTATGCTTATGACTCACACCAGCCTTCATTTTAGGAAGCATTCTAATTGTTTTGTTATTTTCTTTTAATTTGCAAACATATAGGAGATTTATAGTGATAGGGCTAAATTATACGATATTTTTATACCCGAATACTTAGTTTTTATATTTATTGTGTGCTTAAATATTTAATTATTTAGCTTAGTTTGGTTTTAATAGGTTTTATAGGGTTTTAGTTAATTTATGTTAATTTAGGTAATTTTATAGTATTTTTATATTTTCTTTTTGTAGGAAAATTAAAAGCTGAGGGCATATCTGTAAAATCTGCAAAAACCGGATGGCAAAAATGTAATTTAGCAAAGTTGGATGGCAAAATAGTAATTAAAACAGCTGGAACGCGGAGGGGCAAAGTTGTAAATAAACCGAAAAAGTTAACTGCGCGCATGGCGCGGGTAAGAAATGGCACGGAGTAATACGACGTCGTATGGAATGACGAAGGACGTGCGCAATGTGCGGTGAAGCTGAACAGTGGCAAGAAATTAATGAAACGACGCCGTTTTGATGCCAGTTGCACGTAATGCGCACGGGCGGCTGACGTTGGCGGTCACTGTAGCGAAGGTTGCGTTTGTTTAGCGCATTAATTCTGGAAACGAGATTATTTCAGGATTTTTACTACTTTTTGATTCCAAATTGGATTTTAATTCCAATTAGGGTTAGGAAAATAATTATTTTACTTTTCTTTTATTTTTAATTGTAAATCCTATTAGGGTTTAGACAAGTTAGGACGTTTATGGAGCATATAAATAGAGGGCTTGATACACATTGTAAAACACAACTCTTCTAATAGAATAAAAATTATTTCTTCTATTCTTTGATGCTCTCTACAATTATAAGTAGCTAAATTCTTTTTCTTGGTTTAAGTGATTGAAGCCATCAAGATTTATACACTGTGAGATCTAATTTATTTTAATTGTTCAATTTATATTTTGAGTATTGAATATTTTTCTGTGTTTACTTTTATGATTAATTCGTTTAATTGCTAGGGTGCACACTAGTTTATTATTCATTGAAATCTACTGCTAAATTAAATATCAAATCCGTAATTGTTTGGTCACTTTAATTTGCGAAGCAACTAAGGTTAATAATTATTTTGCTTATCAAAATATTGTTATATCTTAGGAAAAATATTCATCTAAATTAAATGCAGACGCTTGGATTGTGTTGTTTAGTTCAACGATCTCTCTAGTTTTTTATGATGCTACTAGGTTAAATCTTTAGCGCTTGTCTGAGATTATTTAGTAGTAAGGGTTATTTAGATCACTTGTTTTTGCTTAACTAAAATTAAGGAGATATAGGAAAATTATTCGAATGGAAGTAATTATTCTACGTTGAATATTTAAAATATGAATTGATTTATTCTTGCATCAGTGATTAGTTATAAATTCTTGATGGTGGATATTGACTTAAACCAAGGCTTTTTATTCTCATTCATTTCATTAAATTATTTACATACTTATTTTAGTTAATTTTATTTAAATTATTTCTTTGATTCAAAAACCCCCCAATTTTTATTTGCGAAAACATAAAATTAAATAATCATTCTCTGTGGGATCGACTCTTACTTGCACTACTACATATTTATTTTTCAAAAGTAAGATTTTATTTTTGGGTGCTTGCGACATCACACCATATAGTCATATTACTTCGTTCAACTTTGGTTAGCCTCAAAGGGAGCAAGCGTATCCTTATCGCAATCAAAATGATGCATACGATTCACACCAGCCTTCATTTAAGAAAATCTTCTAATTGTTTAGTTATTTTCTTTAAATTTGCAAACAAAGAGGTGATTTGGAGTGATATTACATCGTTCTACTTCTGTTATTCTCAAAGGGGGCCATCATATCACTCTCGCAATCAAAATGATGCTTACAACTCACACCAACACTCATTTAAGGAAATCTTCTAATTGTTTAGTTATTTTTTTCAAATTTACAAACCAAGAGGTGATTTGGAGTGATATTACATCGTTCTACTTCTGTTATCCCCAAAGGGAGCCATCCTATCACTCTCGCAATCAAAATGATGCTAAGAACTCACACCAGCCTTCATTTAAGGAAACCTTCTAATTATTTAGTTGTTTTATTTTAATTTGCAAACAAATAGATGATTTAGAGTCATATTACTTCGTTCTACTTTGGTTAGCCGCAAAAGGAGCAAGCGTATCCCTCTCGCAATCAGAATTATGCTTATGACTCACACCAGCCTTCATTTTAGGAAGCATTCTAATTGTTTTGTTATTTTCTTTTAATTTGCAAACATATAGGAGATTTATAGTCATATTACTTCGTTCAACTTTGGTTAGCCTCAAAGGGAGCAAGCGTATCCCTCTCGTAATCAAAATGATGCTTACGACTCACACCAGCCTTCATTTAAGGAAATCTTCTAATTGTTTAGTTATTTTCTTTAAATTTACACACAAAGAGGTGATTTGGAGTCATATTACATCGTTCTACTTCTGTTATCCTCAAAGGGGGCTGTAATGACCACGAATTTCATTAGTCATTGTAAATATACTTAATAAATATTTAGCAATGAAATTAAACTTTTTGTATTAATTAATTGTGCATTAGATAATTAAATAAATGTACTTATGTGCTTGTATATTTATTTAAAGAATTAAAGCAATGTGTATAATTAATTAAAGCAAATCTAATTGGATTATATTTTTAAATCCAAATGAGTTGATAAACTAGGTTAAAGATATTAACCTAGTAGCCCATGTATGTAATTTAATTACTAGCCCATGTAATTAATTAAACAAGCTCAATGCTTGATTTAATTAAATGTAACCTAGAATAATTAATGTAAGCCCAATGTGTTATTTAAATTGAGCCCAAACAATTTAATTGAATGAGCCCAATGAAAGTTATTCCCAAGCCCAATGTGGAGCCCAATAGGAGGTCAAACTTCGATCAATATATATATATATATATATATATATATATATATATATATATATATATATGTATTTATGCACATTTTAGCATTAAAAATAAAGGAAAAATAGCTTGAAAAAGCCAATTTGCTGAATTTTTGAGGGCCCCACTTGGATAACTTGATTTCCTAGATTGCTTGAAAATCCATCCATGTCATAAGTTGGCCAACAACTCTAGTCATTCCAAAAGTCTATCAACTAGTCATTCAATCAAATAGTAAATTAGTTTAGCCTTTAATTTCACCAACATGGGTGAATTAGCAAGCTAATGGAGGATTAGTGGTGGGCTATAAATAGAATGCTCCACACTTGGTATTGGTTGTTAGTTCATTTGCTAGACAATCCTAGAGAAAAGAGAGAGAGCTTTTGTGAGTTAAAAGAGAGATACACTTGTGGTTGAGTGAGGAAAAGCTAGAGGATGTCCAATAGCTACACAACCTACTTTGGTATAAGAAGAAGGAGAGCCAACAAATCACAAAGGTTTAAAATTTCTCTAAACTCCATCTTATTTCATTTTTGTAGTCTAGAAAGCTTTTGATCGGTTAAAATCTATTTTTAACCGATCAAAACTCGTTTTGATGATCTAGAAGTATTTAACTATGTAATATATGTATATTCATAGATCTATGTGTTTATAACATGTTTTGGTATGTTAGAAATACATAAAAATGGTAGAAAAGTTCATAACACAATTTTACCGGTAAACCCTAACTATGCATGCTAGGTTTATGGTTGTATTTTGAAATGTACAAATCGGAAAGTGGATCTTTATGGCTAGAAAGCTAGATCTATGAGTTTTAAGGATAAAACCTTTTTGAACTTTTCAAAAATAATGAATAACAAAGAAGTTATAGCTTTTACCAAAAAGGATGTCATTTTTCAACCCTAAGTGGTTCGATCCGTAAATTTCATGTAAAACGTTTTCAAAAAGACGATCGAACCATGGAATATTGTAAAACATTAAGTTAGGAACACATCAACACTGATTTGGTGTTATTTGGATGTGTAGATTTCATTTAATCAATATTTGATCAAAGGGTATCAAAACTGTCACAAAAAAATTAAAAAGTGGCCCTTACTGCAGTACAGCGCCGGGGCGCCATCTGCAGTTATAATCACTGCGCCGCGGCGCAGTGCACTGTTACCAGAAAAAAATAAAAAACCCGAACCGGTTCGGGTGGTGATTTGGAGTGATATTACATCGTTCTACTTCTGTTATCTCCAAAGGGAGCCATCCTATCACTCTCGCAATCAAAATGATGCTTACAACTCACATCGACCTTCATTTAAGGAAACCTTCTAATTATTTAGTTGTTTTCTTTTAATTTGCAAACAAATAGGTGATTTAAAGTCATATTACATCGTTCTACTTTGGTTTGCCTCAAAAGGAGCAGACATATCCCTCTCGCAATCAGATTTATGCTTATGACTCACCCCAGCCTTCATTTAAGGAAACATTCTAATTGTTTTGTTATTTTCCTTTAATTTGAAAACATATAGGAGATTTAGAGTTATATTACTTCGTTCCACTTTTGTTAGCCTGAAAAGGAGCAAGCGTATCCCTGTCGCAATCAAAATGATGCTTATGACTCACACCATCCTTCATTTATGGAAATCTTCTAATTGTTTAGTTATTTTCTTCAAATTTGCAAACAAAGAGGTGATTTGGAGTGATATTATATCGTTCTACTTCTGTTATCCCCAAAGGGAGCCATCATATCACTCTCGCAATCAAAATGATGCTTACAACTTATATCGTCGTTCATTTAAGGAAACCTTAAATTTTTTTAGTTATTTTCTTTTAATTTGCAAACAAATAGGTGATTTAGAGTCATTTTACTTCGTTCTACTTTGGTTTGCCTCAAAAGGAGCAAGCGTATCCCTATCGCAATTAGCATTATGCTTATGAGTCATAGCATCCTTCATTTAAGGAAACATTCTAATTGTTTTGTTATTTTCTTTTAATTTGCAAACAAATAGGTGATTTGGAGTCATATCACTTTGTTCTACTTTGGTTAGCCTCAAAAGGAGCAAGTGTATCCCTCTCGCAATCAAAATGATGCTTACGACTCACACCAACCTTCATTTAAGAAAATTTTCTAATTGTTTAGTTATTTTCTTTAAATTTGCAAACAAAGAGGTGATTTGGAGTGATATTACATCGTTCTACTTTTGTTATCCCCAAAGGGAGCCATCCTATCACTCTCGCAATCAAAATGATGCTTACAACTCACACCGGCCTTCATTTAAGGAAACCTTCAAATTATTTAGTTATTTTCTTTGAATTTGCAAACAAATAGGTGATTTGGAGTCATATTACTTTGTTCTACTTTGGTTAGCCTTAAAAAGAGCAAATGTATCCCTCTCGCAATCAAAAGGATGCTTACGACTCACACCAACCTTCATTTAAGAAAAATTTCTATTTGTTTAGTTTTTTTTCTGTAAATTTGCAAAGAAAGAGGTGATTTGGAGTGATATTACATCGTTCTACTTCTGCTATCCCCAAAGGGAGCCATCCCATCACTCTCGCAATCAAAATGATGCTCACAACTCACACCGGCCTTCATTTAAGGAAACCTTCAAATTATTTAGTTATTTTCTTTTAATTTGAAAACAAATTGGTGATTTATAGTCATATTACTTCATTCTACTTTAGTTAGCCTCAAAAGGAGCAAGCGTATCCCTCTCGCAATCAAAATGATGCTTACGACTCATACCAACCTTCATTTAAGGAAATGTTCTAATTGTTTAGTTATTTTCTTCAAATTTGCAAACAAAGAGGTGATTTGGAGTATAATTACATCGTTCTACTTCTGTTATCCCCAAAGGGAGCCATCCTATCACTCTTGCAAATAAAATGATGCTTACAACTCACACCGGGCTTCATTTAAGGAAACCTTAAAATTATTTAGTTATTTTCTTTTAATTTGCACACAAATAGGTGATTTAGATTCATATTATTTCATTCTACTTTGGATGGCATCAAAAAGAGCAATCCTATTATTCTCACAATCAAAATGATGGTTATGACTCACACCAACCTCTATCTAAGGAGACCTTCTAAATGTTTAGGTATTTTCTTTGAATTTACAAACAAATAGGTGATTTAGTGTCATATTACTTCGTTATACTTTGGTGAGCTTCAAAAGGAGCAATCCTATCATTCTGGCAATCAAAATGATGCTAATGACTCCCACCAGCCTTCGTTTAAGGAAACCTTCTAATTGTTTAGTTAATTCATCTTAATTTGCAAAGAAATAGGTGAGCTAGAGTGATATTACTTCGTTCTACTTCTGTTATCCTCAAAATTAGCAATCATATCACTCTCGCAATCAAAACGATGCTTACGACTCACACCAGCCTTCATTTTAGGGGAACCTTCTATTTGTTTAGTTATTTTGTTTTAATTTACAAACAAAAAAGAGATTTAGAGTCATATTACTTCGTTCTAGTTTTGTTTTCCTCCAAAGAAGCAATCTTAATACTCTCACAATCAAAATGATGTTTTCGACTCGGACCAGCCTTCATTTAGGGAAACCTTATAATTATTTAGTTATTTTCTTTTAATTTGCAAAAAAATAGGTAATTTAGAGTCATATTATTTCGTTCTACTTCTGTTAGCCTCAAAATTAACAATCCTATCACTCTCGCAATCAGAATGATGACTACGACTCACACCAGGCTTCATTTAAGGAAACCTTCTAATTGTTTATTTATTTCCTTTTAATTTGCAAACAATTAAGTGATTTAAAGTTATATTACTTCGTTCTACTTTGGTTTACCTCAAAAGGAGCAGGTGTATCCCTCTCGTAATTAAAATGATGCTTACGACTCATACTAGCCTTCATTTAAGGAAACCTTCTATTTGTTTAGTTCTTTTCTTTTAATTTACAAACAAAAAGATGATATAAAGTCATCTTACTTTGTTCTACTTTGGTTAGCCTCAAAAGAACCAATCTTACCCCTCTCGCAATCAAAATGATGCTTACAACTCGCACTAGCTTTTATTTAAGAAAACCTTATAATTATTTATTTAATTTGTTTTAATTTACAAGCAAATAGGTGATTTAGAGTCATATTAGTTCGTTTTACTTTGGTTAGCCTCAAAAGCAGCAAGCGTATCCCTCCCGCAATCAAAATGATGCTTACGACTCACACCAGCCTTCATTTAAGGAAACCTTTTAATTGTTTAGTTATTTTCTTTTAATTTACAGACAAAGAGGTGATTTTGAGTGATATTACTTCGTTCTACTACTGTTAACCTTAAAGCGAGCCATCCTATCACTCTTGCAATCAAAATGATGCTTACAACTCACACCATCCTTCGTTTTATGGAAGCCTTCTAATTATTTAGTTATTTTCTTTTAATTTGCAAATAAATTGGTGATTTAGAGTCATATTACTTCGTTCTACTTTGCTTAGACTCAAAAGGAGCAAGCATATCCCTCCCGCAATCAAAATGATGCTTACAACTCACACTGGCCTTCACTTAAGGAAATCTTCTAATTATTTAGGTATTTTCTTTTCATTTGCAAACAAATAGGTGATTTAGATTCATATTATTTTGTTCTACTTTGGTTGGCGTCAAAAGGAGCAATCCTACCATTCTCACAATCAAAATGATGGTTATGACTCACACCAACCTTTATCTAAGGAAATCTTCTAATTGTTTAGTTATTTTTTTTTGAATTTACAAACAAATTGGTGATTTAGAGTCATATTACTTCGTTTTACTTCGATGAGCTTCAAAAGGAGCAATCATATCATTCTCGCAATCAAAATGATGCTAACGACTCTCACTAGCCTTCGTTTAAGGAAACCTTCTATTAGTTTAGTTAATTTCTTTTAATTTGCAACGAAATAGGTGAACTAGTGTGATATTACTTCGTTCTACTTCTGTTATCCTCAAAAGGAGCAATCCTATCACTCTCGCAATCAAAATGATGCTTATGACTCACACCAGCCTTCATTTTATGGAAATTTTCTAATTATTTAGTTATTATCTTTTAATTTGCAAACAAATTGGTTATTTAGAGTCATATTACTTCATTCTACTCTGGTTAGCCTCAAAAGGAGCAACAGTATCCCTCCCACAATCAAAAGGATGCTTATAACTCACACCGACCATCATTTAAGGAAACCTTCTAATTATTTAGTTATTGTCTTTTAATTTGCAAACAAATAGGTGATTTAGAGTCATATTACTCCGTTCTACTTTTCTTAGCATCAAAAGGAGTAATCCTATAACTCTCGCAATCAGAATGATGACTACGACTCACACCAGGCTTCATTTGAGGAAACCATCTAATTGTTTATTTTTTTTCTTTTAATTTGAAAATAATTAAGTGATTTAGAGTCATATTACTTTGGTTTGCCTCAAAATTAGTAAGCGTATCCCTCTCATAATCAGAATTATGCTTACGACTCACACTTGCCTTTATTTAAGGAAACATTCTAATTGTTTAGTTACTTTCTTTTAATTTGCAAACATATAGGAGATTTAGAGCCATATTACTTCTTTGTACTTTGGTTAGCCTCAAAAGGAGCAAACGTATCCCTCCCGCAATCAAAATGATGCTTACGACTCACACCTGTAATATCCTAGATATTTATAAGAATTGTAAATAAGATTTGAAATAATTAATTAAATGTTATGGTTTAAAACCTAGAGTTGTCGAAGTGAGATGTGTAGAAAATGGGTAAACATTTTTTTTTAACATAATTTATTTATTAGAAATTAAATGTGGGAATATTTTAATGATGCATATAGAGAATTTATTAAGGAAATAAATTCAATTGAGAAGTGAATGTGATTATATTAGTATTTATATATATACCTAGAGTGGTGTTTATTAGTCAAACAAGATGATGTGTTAAGTAAATTAAATACTCAATAAAACTAATAAATTAATTAGTTTAAGTATGGATCAATAAGAAAAGTCATGTAATATAATTAATTGAGTTAATTATATGAGTCTTAAATTAAAGTTATGATTAACAAGTAGAGAAGTGGAATATTGTCTAGCATGACAATATTAAGAAGTTAATTAATTAAGTAATTAACTTAATTATTGAGTTGTTGTATATTGTCTATTAATGAATTTAAAATAAGCCCAATATGAAAATATTTGCTTGAAGGTGGGTAATTAAATAATAAGCCCAAATTTTATGTTGATTAATAGTCCAAGAGGTAATTAATATAAGTCCAATTAATTAATGTTGGCAAGTATTGTATATAATGGGGGTGGTAGTCCAATTAAATAAATTATCTAGCCTAAGTTATAACAGATGTGTGAATTGTGTTGGGTAGCCAAGTAATTAAATAAGAGAGTCAAATGCGAAGTAATTCATGTAGCCCAAACACATTATAGTCAAATGATGGTCAAAGTGTTGAAAAATTTCAAGTATTGATTTAGTGTAGAGAATTAACTAATATATGGTTAATTGAGTAACCCGAGGTGGTATAATAATTTAAGGCAAGTCTAATTGGATTATATTATGAATCCAAATGAGGTATTAAACTAGATCAAATTAATTAACCTAGTAGTCCATGTAATTAATTAAACCTTGATATATGTAATAATAAAACTAGGCTAAAGCTTGTTTTAATTAAATGTAGCATATGATAGTTAATGTTAGCCCAATAGAATAATTAAATGGATGAGCCCAATATAATAGATCCTAGAGTCCAATGTGGAGCCCAATTGATAGTCAAAGTTGTGGTCAATGAATATATATAAAAGTGTGTATATATATATATATATATATATATATATAGATGTATATATGTATAAATAAACATTAAAATTAAATCAAAACTTGAGCCAAAATGGAGCATTTGGCCAACAGATTTGGGGACCCCACATGGGGTGAATTGTTGCAATTGTTTTGCTTCTAAGTTACTCAACCTATTGTTTGTAAGCTAGCTTGATAGGAGTCATTCCATGGGTCATTCATGTAAGTTAAATCTCTTAAATCAAGGGTTAAAGATAGCTTAGCAAGTATTGGTGATATTGTAGACTTACAACCATTGTAAGTATAAATTTTGTTATTCTATAAATAGAAGAGTAGTAAGAAGAAGCTTGACTTTGTGCATTTGCTAGATTGATCTTATATTGTAGAGAGAAAAGTGAGTTGAGAGCTTAATACCTTAAGGGCTAGATGCTTCGGGTAGATCAAGGAGAAAAAGTGGAGATTCTAGCAACGCTCATCCCAAGATGATGAAGAGCATTCAAATCTAAGAGGTTGAAAAGTGTTTTATCTCTTTCTTAATTTTTTTATAGTCTATATAAGTTTTAAACGGTCAAAATATATTTTTAACCGATTAAAAGTTATTTTGATGCTCTAGAAGTCAAAATCTATGATATATAGGTAGATTCATGATTTAGTATGTTTAATACAAGTATTGGTATGTGTGGGATGCAAATAAATGGAAGGAAAGTTCATATATCGATTTACTGGTAAAATCCTAGATGGTTCGATCTTAAATTTCTTGTCAAAACGTTTTTAAAAATGTGATTGAACCATGAAATATTGTAAAATAAGAAGTTAGGAAGATGATAACACTAAGTTGGTGTCAAATGGATGTGTAGAGTTATTTTATTGAAGTGTGAACCAACAAAACCAAGGATTTGTGAAACTAGTTTTCACTTTATCTTTGTGAGCAGTTTTAGGTCCAGTTCCGTTCGGAATTTGGATTTATGATACAAAGAAAAATTGTAGAGGGTGAAATTCTAATGAGAATGGACTCAAGAATTACCATAAAATATTTTGAAATGAAGAAGTTATAGCTGTCGGAGCGACTGAAGGTCGAACAATCCAAATTAGGGTTTTCTGAAAATTGGCAGAGCGCCTAGGCGCTTGAAACCGTTGTCTCTGGGAGCATATTTGGTCCAAGTTGGGTCGGGTCAGTCCGGGTCGGATCGGGTTGAGTCGATCTGGGTTGGAGTTTTTATGAAAATTTAAGTTGAAATACATGTAAAATGAATGTGTTTGAATACTAAATCTATATATGTAGAATTTATTAGTGACTTAATGGTATCTAAATGTTTAAAATAAAAATTAAATTAACACAATTAAAAAGTTAACTATTGGTGTTGTTTGAAAAGTATTAAAATATTATTAAATGATGAATAATATTAGTATAAGATTAAAATGTTATTTAATGAGTAATAACATTGGTATATAATGAAAATGTTATTAAATAATTAATGATATTAGTACATGATTAAAATATTATTAAATGGTTAATAATATTATTAAGTGATTAAAATATTATTAAATTGTTAATAATATTAATAAGAAATTAAAATATTATTAAATGGTTAATAATATTATTAAATGGTTAGTAATGTTAATAAGAGATTAAAATATTATTAAATGGTTAATAATGTTAATAAGTGATTAAAATATTATTAAATGGTTAATAATATTAATAAGTAATTAAAATATTATTAAATGGATAATAATATTAATAAGTGATTAAAATATTATTAAATCGTTAATAATATTAATAAGTGATTAAAATATTATTAAATGGATAATAATATTTATAAGTGATTAAAATATTATTAAATAGTTAATAATATAACAAGTGATTAAAATATTATTAAATAGTTAATAATATTTGAATGTAGTTATATATTATCAAATGTAGATAATATTTTGAAGTATTTGGTACATTATAAAATGTCCAAATCATTAAGTTATGTAAAAGAATGAAGTTTAATTGAATTAAACCATTATAGATAGTCATTTGTGACTAATTTAGACAACTTATCAAAAGTGGGTCGTATAATGATGTGTAGTGAAAGTTTAAGTTGGTTAAGCGTACCCGATATGTCCAAAGTATATTTTTGGGCTAGGGTTTTTGTCCAGAACTTAAGGGTTCGTTTGTCGAACATCTTAAGAGTTAATAATTTAAAGTTAAGGTCTTAAGTTAAGACTAATTAATAGTCATTGTAACTAATGATTATATTAATTTTATTTATAAATTGTAGGTTGAACGAATGACGCAAATAAGCGTAATTAGTAGAAGCGAACCAGATAAGTTTTTCAGAACTTGCTCTTATGTGCATTGTTATGCTATAATACGATGTTAAATTATTAACATGAAGATATATTGATGATGTTCGTGATATGTGAACAAGATGAGGTATGATTACATGTGAAATATGTACTATTATGAAGAATGATTTGCTATATGTTAGTTGTTTATTATATGTGATGCATAAGAAGTATGAAACATTCATAAAATAAAAAGTATGAAATGCATGATTTAAGAATAAAATGCAGAGCATGTATAATATGTGAAGCATGTAATGTGTTATGTGTAGCTATTAAACTTAATGCGCCGTCATGCTCACTCTTGCTTAAAATCAACATTTTTCAGATAGTGCAAGTTATTCGAAGTTTTTGATAAAGATCAAGAAACAGAAATGCATACTACTTTCACTGAAGGTCTAAATGTCTATTGCAGATATTAGTCCGAATTGGACAGGTAAAATGATTGTGTAGTATAAAAATTGGTTGGTATGTAAAATGAATGTTAAATACTCAAAGTGATTGTAATAGAATGTCGTATCATGTATGATATTGAGACATACTAGGAATTTGAAAATATTGCGATTCTGGAATAGAAAGAGATGTTGTAAAATTGTAAAGAAATGATTATATATCAATTTTAATATTGTTATAAGTTATGTTTGATAAGGAAAATGTTGTATTAGTATTGAACCGGATTCGAAGTTTGAGGGACCCGGATTTGGGGTCGTCACAAAACCAGCCTTCATTTCATGAAATCTTATAATTGTTTAGTTATTTTATTTAAATTTGCAAACAAAGAGGTGATTTAGAGTGATATTACTTCGTTCTACTTCTGTTATCCTCAAAGGGAGCCATCCTATCACTCTCGCAATCAAAATGATGCTTACGACTCACACCAGCCTTCGTTTTATGGAAACTTTCTAATTATTTGGTTATTTCCTTTTAATTTGCAATCAAATTGGTGATTTAGAGTCATATTACTTCGTTCTACTTTGGTTGGCGTAAAAGGAGCAATCCTATCACTCTTGCAATCAGAATGATGACTACGACTCATACCAGGCTTCCTTTAAAGAATCCATCTAATTGTTTATTTATTTTCTTTTAATTTACAAATAATTAAGTGATTTAGAGTCATATTACTTTGTTCTACTTTGGTTTACCTCAAAAGGAGCAAGCGTATCCCTCTCGCAATCAAAACGATGCTTACGACTCACACCAAACTTCATTTAAGGAAACCTTCTATTTGTTTAGTTATTTTCCTATAATTTTGCAAATAAAGAGGTGATTTAGAGTCATATTACTTTGTTCAGCTTTTTTTAGCCTCAAAATAAGCAATCTTATCACTCTCACAATCAAAATGATGCTTACGGCTCGCACCAGCCTTCATTTTAGGAAACCTTCTAATTGTTTAGTTATTTTCTTTAAATTTGCAAACAATGAGGTGATTTGGAGTTATATTACTTCGTTATACTTCTGTTATCCTCAAAGGGAGCCATCTTATCACTATCGCAATCAAAAATGATGCTTACGACTCACATCAACCTTCATTTTATGGAAACTTTCTAATTATTTAGTTATTTTCTTTTAATTTACAAACAAATTGGTGATTTAGAGTTATATTATTTCGTTATACTTTTTGTTAGCCTCAAAAGGATCAAGCGTATCCCTCCCGCAGTCAAAAATGATACTTACGACTCACACTGACCTTTATTTAAGGAAACATCCAAATTATTTAGTTATTTTCTTTTAATTTGCAAGCAAATAGATGATTTGGAGTCATATTACTTCGTTTTACTTTGGTTAGCATCAAAAAGAGCAATCCTATGACTCCGGCAATCATAATGATGACTACGACTCACACCAAGCTTCATTTAAGGAAACATTCTAATTGTTTATTTATTTTCTTTTAATTTGCAAACAATTAAGTGATTTAGAATCATATTACTTCATTCTACTTTGGTTTACCTCAATAGGAGAAAGCGTATCCCTCTCCCAATCAAAATGATGCTTGCGACTCACACTAGCTGTAATGTCCTAGAATTTCCACGTCATTATTAATTAAATTATTAATTTAATTTCCGACGAGTTAGTTTTACGAGATTATTTAAATCTTTTTATGTGATTAATTAATTATGTGATTAAATGATTATGTAATTAATTACTAAAATTAATTAAAGGGGGTCACTAATATGTTATTTAAATTAGTGAACAAACCCTAAAGTTTTAATATCAAAATAATTGATAAGTTTCCTATTAATTAAATATTCAATTAAATTGAATATAATGAGTTAATTAAATATAATAAATTAATTAATATGATTATTAATTAATGTGAAATATTAATAATAATATTTATTAGTCCATTTAGTAATTTAATACTTATGGGTTAGAATATTTAATTATTTATTCAATCTAATTATTTATTTAATCATGGATTGAATAATTAATGTGTAAATTATTAAATTAGCCCAACATGGGTCAATTAGTAGCCCAAGTGTAGAATAATAAAATTTGACAATTTAGTAGCCCAAACAATTTAATAGAAGCCCAATTGGTATTTTAAATTAAAGCCCAATGATTGGCCCACTTGGAAAATACTTTATAAAACTTATTAATTATTTAAATGTAACATTTGACCATCATTTTGGGACAATAAAGAGACCCATCAGCCGACCATGCTTGGCAAGGTGAGAGAAAAAAATGATTTTGTTTTTATTTTGTTTTATTTTTCATTTATTTAATTAATGGATTGCTTGTTTGATTTTTCAAGTACTTGGACCATCCCTCTTTTCACCTAATGTGTCATTTAAACCATTCCATGTGTAAGTTGTCATCTAGGGGCATGGGCAAAATTTATTAGATATATTATGTGTATCTAATAATTTTGCAAGTATACTTGAAATTGGTAAAGCTTATTTCATTATTTTTTCAAAGTCCAAAAGAGAGAGCTAGAGAGCATTTGAGAGTGTAGAAAAATATTTTGAGAGCAAAATTATCAAGAGAAGGAGTTCTTGGTTTATGTCTTCAAGATTCACCACCTATTTTGGAAGAAAAAGGAAGATAGCCATTAAATCAAGGTAATGATTATTTTAAATAAAGTTTTATTTTTAAATTAAATAAATCATCATGTTAGTATAAACATGTTAATATAGTATTTAATGTGTAGTTGTAATATTTATGCCATGCTTGAGTTTAATATGCTTGGTTTGTATTTTGGTATCATTTGTATGCTAAAATATATGTTTAATAGTGTATAATCAAGTCTTGAAATATATGACCAAAAATATTTTTATAAAACTTAGATTTGATGTTCTAATATTATAGAACATTAAATCATGAGAAAAACAAAGTTTGAATCACTCAAAATGGAGTTATACACAAAAAGTTATGATTTATGGTAGTTTATGTGATGTAAAATTTTTTATAAAAAAATATGTTATTAAATCATGAAAAATTATTTTTTTCATGTTATAAATTAATATAAGGTGATTGGTAATTTTTTTGGATTTTTATTGAAGAGTTAAAGATTTATTGAAGGTATATTTTTATTTAAAATGTGTGTGCCGGAACACTGTTCACATTCTGTTGGAATAAAAAAAAAAAAAAAAAAAATAACACTGCCGCGCAATGCGCGAAGCACTGTTCACGCCAGACGCGGAGCCAAACGACGTCGTTTGGCGTAAGAAAATAAACCACGCCGCGCATTCGCGCGGAAGGCAGCAGAATGGATTTCAAAACGGCACCGTTTTGGGCCGTTCAGTTTATTACGCGCGCCATGCGCGGAAGACATTTCGGGAAAATTACAAAAATGCCCCTCCGTGTTTTTCTCGACGAAATTACCACTTTGCCCTCGGATCAGTTTTCTGATTATTTACGAAACTGCCATCGGTCCGGTTTTTCAACTTAATTACGAAAATGTCATTCGGGTAAATTTTAATTAATTTAAATATTTGAAAATTAATTTAAAATTTTAACAAAAATAATTATAATACAAAAATAATATTGGGGATGACATTTTTCATTAAGTTTAATATTTAAATATTTTAAAAATTAATCTAGTTAGCTAAATCATGGTTAAGTTAATAAATTTATTATTTATTTATTATTTTAAATGTTAATAATAAATAAAGATGATATTATTATTTAATTCCTATTAAATAATACTTAAAGAGAGATAAAATTTATAAATTAATTATTTATTATTTAAATATTATTAAATAATAAATAAGGATAATTAGGTAATTAATTATTATTTAATTAGCATTAAATAACGATTAATGAGAATTAAGTTATTAGGGTAATAATTTATTATTTAATTTAAATAATAAATAAGAATGATTTGATTATTATTTAACCTTAAATAATAATTAAAATTAATTAAATAATTAATTATTATTTAATTAACATTAAATAATAATTAAAGAGGATTAAGATTAGTAAACTATTATTTGATTTCCTTAAATTAAATAATAAGTAAGGTTAATTACTTAGTTAATTATGGGTTGATTAATATTAAATTAAAGAAGGTTAAAATTAAGTCAATAATTATTTATTATTTAATTATAATTAAATAATAAGTAAGTACAATTAGTTATTATTTATTTTAAATAATAACTAGAGTTAATTAATTAATTTTTATTTAATCAATATTAAATAGCAATTAAATAGAGATTGAGTTAATAAAATAAATTGAATTTAATTATACTTTAATTAAACAATGGTAATGAGTTGTTTAAAGGTTTAATAAGTGTCCAACGCTTAAGAAAAATATTTTCTAACTTATTAAATTATTAACCTAATTTGATTGAGGGTCTATAAGGTTAATAATATTATTTCGACTAACTTAAATTATGTGTTAGTACTTATATGATAAATAAGTACCTCAGCGAGCGTATAATTGTGCAAATACGTCGTACTAATTATTAGACCAACTTTATTAATGTTAGGTCTTTTCGAAGCCAGTTAGTTAAAGCTAGACATATATTGTAGCTGAGCAGACAGGCAAGTTCCTTATCTCTAAACTAATTTCATTGAGTAAAGTATTTATTTAAGCTTGAATTGTTATTTCCAAGCATGCTTTGAGTGGTTTAATTACTTTACAATTATTCCACATCGATATTATTGTTATTCGCACTTGTTGTACTTGAGATTGTACAGTCATTGACTTGTACTTAATTACTGTTCTACCGTTTAAAGAACTGTTCAAAGTAGGTCTAAGCCATTGTTCGGCTAGACATTATGTTAAAAGCTATCCAAATCATTGAAGATGCGGATTCTTAGACTATTATGAACACCCCTTTATTATAGGGGAGTACCCTGTATCTAATATCAGGTACAAAAATACGAAAATTAAATGTTATGCATACACATATTGTACTGAGGCTGATCCCCTCGGGTACATATTTCTGGTAGTAACCATTGAGTCAACCTGCTATTGACTACAGTGGATATTTATAGTTCATAGTCTAGTTGACTATCCTAATTTTAAAAGCAACTTATTATTCCTGCTTATGTTATTCACATTATTGAATTGTTCAGCTATTCCCTTTCATTCATGATATATTGTTCCTTGTTGTTATTTAAACTTGTTGGGTAAACTAGTTGCTCACTCTTGCTATATCATGAAACCTTATTGTAGTGCAACCCGAGACTTCGGGAAAGAACAAGGGTAAAGGAAAGATGAAGTAATAGACTTAGAGATGCAGCCCCGTAGTTAAATTAAATTAACTGTTATGTAATATAAACCCTAAGTACTTTATTAAGGGTATTTGTGTATTATTTTTGTAAGGTTATCGTATCTTGGGACTAGTAACACCTTTTGAATGAACAACATATGTTTATTATTCCGCATTTAGTTATTTTATGTTGTTTAGAGGTGAATGTTTGTATTGGATCGTGATGACCGGATCCGGGTATTTGAAACCCAAATTTGGGGGCGTCACACTAGCCTTCATTTAAGGAAACGTTCTATTTGTTTAGTTATTTTCTTTTAATTTAAAAACAAAAGGGTGATTTAGAGTCATATTACTTCGTTCAACCTTGGTTAGCCTCAAAACAAGCAATCTTATCACTCTCGCAATCAAAATGATGCTTACGACTCGCTCCAGCTTTCATTTAAGAAAAACTTCTAATTATTTGGTTGTTTTCTTTTAATTTACAAGCAAATAAGTGATTTAGAGTCTTATTACTTCGTTTTACTTCGGTTAGCCTCAAAAGCAGCAATCCTATCACTCTCGTAACCAAAATAATGATTACAACTCACACCAAGCTTCATTTAAGGAAACCTTCTAATTGTTATTTATTTCCTTATAATTTGCAACTAATTAAGTGATTTAGAGTCATATTACTTCATTATACTTTGGTTTGCCTCAGAAGGAGCAAAGTGTCTCCCTCTCGCAACCAAAATGATGCTTACGACTCACACCAGCCTTCATTTAAGGAAATCTTTTAATTGTTTAGTTATTTTCTTACTACGACTCAAACCAGACTTCATTTAAGGAAACCTTCTAATTGTTTAATTATTTTCTTTTAATTTACAAATAATTAAGTGATTTAAAGTCATATTACTTCGTTCTACTTTGGTTTACCTCAAAAGCAGCAAACGTTTCCCTCTCACAATCAAAATGATGCTTGCAACTCACACCAACCTTCATTTAAGGAAACATTCTATTTGTTTAGTTATTTTATTTTAATTTACAAACAAAAAGGTGATTTAGAGTCATCTTACTTCGTTTTACTTTGGTTAGCCTCAAAAGAAGCAATCTTATCACTCTCGCAATCAAAATGATGCTTACAACTCGCTCCAGCTTTCATTTAAGAAAAGCTTCTAATTATTTGGTTGTTTTCTTTTAATTTATAAGCAAATAGGTGGTTTAGAGTCATATTACATCATTTTACTTTGGTGAGGCTCAAAAGCAGCAATCCTATCACTCTCGCAGCCAAAATGATGATTATGACTCACACCAGGCTTCATTTAAGGAAACTTCTAATTGTTATTTATTTCCTTATAATTTGTAACTAATTAAGTGATTTAGAGTCGTATTACTTCGTTATACTTTGGTTTACCTCAAAAGAAGCAAAGCGTATCCCTCTCGCAACCAAAATGATGCTTACGACTCACATCAGCCTTTATTTAAAGAAACCTTCTAATTGCTTAGTTATTTTCTTTTAATTTGCGAACATATAGGAAATTTAGAGTCATATTACTTCGTTCTATTTTGGTTAGCCTCAAAAGGAGCTCACTCTTACAGTCAGAATGATAACTACAACTCACAACAGCCTTCACTTAAGGGAACCTTCTAATTATTTATTTATTTTCATCTAATATGGAAATAATTAAGTGATCTAGAGTCATATTACTGCCTTCTACTTTGGTTTACCTCAAAAGGAGAAAGCTTATCCCCCTCGCAATCAAAACGATGCTTACGACTCACAGTAGCCTCCATTTAAGGACAACTTATGTTTGTTTAGTTATTTTCTTTTAATTTGGAAACAAAAAGGAGATTTAGAGTCATATTCCTTCGTTCTACTTTTGTTAGTTTCAAAAGGAGCGATCCTATCACTCTCGTAATCAAAATGATGCTTCCAACTCGCACCAACCTTCATTTAAGGAAACCTTCTAATTATTTAGTTATTTTCTTTTAATTTGCAAACAAATAGGTGATTTAAAGTCATATTACTTCGTTCCACTTCAGTTATCCTCAAAGGGAGCCATGCTAACACTCTTACAATCAAAATGATGGTTACGACTCATACCAGCCTTTATTTTATGGAAACATTCTAATTCTATAGTTATTTTCTTTTAATTTGCAAACAAATTGTTGATATAGAGTCATATTACTTCATTCTACTTTGGTTAGCATAAAAAAGAGCAATCATATCACTCTCGCAACCAAAATGATGATTACAACTCACACCAGACTTCATTTAAGGAAATCTTCTAATTGTTATTTATTTCCTTATAATTTACAACTAATTAAGTGATTTAGATTCATATTACTTCTTTATACTTTGGTTTGCCTCAAAAGGAGCAAAGGGTATCCCTCTCGCAACCAAAATGATGCTTATGACTCACACCAGCCTTCATTTAAGTAAACCTTCTAATTTTTTAGTAATTTTCTTTTAATTTGCAAACATATAAGAGATTTGGAGTCATATTACTTTGTTCTACTTTGGTTTACCTCAAAAGGAGCAAGCGTATCCCTCCCACAATAAAAATGATGCTTACGACTCACAACAGCCTTTATTTAAGGAAATCTTCTAATAGTTTAGTTATTTTCTTTAACTTTGCAAACAAAGAGGTGATGTGGAGTTATATTATTTCGTTCTACTTCCGTTATCCTTAAAGGGAGCCATCCAATGACTATCGCAAACAAAATGATGCTTACGACTCACATCGACCTTCATTTTATGGAAACTTTCAAATTATTTAGGTATTTTCTTTTAATTTGCAAACAAATTGGTGATTTAGATTCATATTACTTCGTTCTACTTTTGTTAGCCTCAAAAGGAGCAAGCGTATCCCTCCTGCAATCAAAATGATGCTTACGACTCACACCGGCCTTAATTTAAGGAAACCTTATAATTATTTAGTTATTTTCTTTTAATTTGCAATCAAATAGGTGATTTGGAGTCATATTACTTCGTTCTACTTTGGTTAGCATCAAAATGAGTAATCCTATCACTTTTACAATCAGAATGATGACTACAAATCACACCAGGCTTTATTTAGAGGAACCTTTTCATTGTTTATTTATTTTCTTTTAATTTTCAAATAATTAAGTGATTTAGAGTCATAGTACTTTGTTCTACTTTGGTTTACCTGAAACAGAACAAGCCTATCCCTCTCGCAATCAAAACGATGCTTACGACTCATAGTAGCATTCATTTAAATAAACCTTCTATTTATTTAGTTATTTTCTTTTAATTTGCGAACAAAAAGGTCATTTAGAGTCATATTACTTCGTTCTACTTTTTTTAGCCTCAAAAGAAGCAATCTTATCACTCTCACAATCAAAATGATGCTTACGACTTGTACCAGCCTTCATTTAGGAAAACCTTCTAATGATTTAGTTATTTTCTTTTAATTTGTAAACAAATAGGTGATTTAGAGTCATATTACTTCATTCCACTTCTGTTATCCTCAAAGGGAGCCATCCTATCACTTTCTCAATCAAAATAATTATTACGACTCACACCAGCCTTCATTTTATGGAAACTTTCTCATTATTTAGTTATTTTCTTTTAATTTACAAAAAAATTGGTGATTTAGAGTCATATTAATTTGTTATACTTTGGTTAGCCTCAAAAGGAATAATTGTATCCTCCCGTAATCAAAATGATACTTACGACTCACACAGGCCTTCATTTAAAAAAACCTTATAATTATTTAGTAATTTTCTTTTAATTTGCAAACAAATAGGTGATTTAGTATCATATTACTTTGTTCTACTTTGGTTAGCGTCAAGAGGAGCAATCATATCAGTCTTGCAATCAGAATGATGACTATGACTCACACCAGGCCTTCATTTAAGGGCACCTTCTAACTGTTTATTTAATTTCTTTTAATTTGCAAATAATTAAGTGATTTAGAGTCATATTACTTCCTTAAAAGGAGCAAGCGTATCCCTCTCGCAATCAAAACGATGCTTACGACTCACACTAGCCTTCATTTAAAGAAACCTAATATTTATTTAGTTATTTTATTTTAATTTGTAAACAAAAAGGTAATTTAGAGTCATATTACTTCGTTCTACTTGTGTTCGCCTCAAAAGAAGCAATCTTATCACTATCGCAATCAAAATGATGCTTTCGACTTGCACCAGCCTTAATTTAGGGAAACCATCTAATTATTTAGTTATTTTCATTTTATTTGCAAACAAATAGGTGATTTAGAGTCATATTACGTCGTTCTACTTCAGTTATCCTCAAAGGGAGCCATACTATCACTCTCGCAATCAAAATGATGCTTACGACGCACACCAGCCTTTGTTTTATGGAAACATTCTAATTATTTAGTTATTTTCTTTTAATTTGCAAACAAATAGGTGATTTAGAGTCATATTACTTCGTTCTACTTTGGTTTGCCTCAAAAGGAGCAAATGTATCCCTCTCGTAATCAAAATAATGCTTACGACTCACACTGACCTTTATTTAAGGAAACCTTATAATTATTTTGTTATTTTCTTTTAATATGCAAACAAATAGGTGCTTTAAAGTCATATTACTTCGTTCTACTTTGGTTAGCATCAAAAGGATTGATCCTATCACTCTTACAATCAGAATGATGACTATGACTTACAATAGGCTTCATTTAAGGGAACCTTCTAATTGTTTATTTATTTTCTTTTAAGTTGCAAATAATTAAGTGATTTATAGTCATATTACTTCGTTCTACTTTGGTTTACTTCAAAAGGAGCAAGCTTATCCCACTCGCAATCAAAACGATGCTCATGACTCACACTAGCCTCCATTTACGGGAAACTTATATTTGTTAAGTTATTTTCTTTCAATTTGTAAACAAAAAGGAGATTTAGAGTCATATTACTTTGTTTTACTTTTGTTAGCCTCAAAAGAAGTAATCTTATCACTATCGCAATCAAAATGATGCTTACGACTCGCACCAGCCTTCTTTTAAGGAAACCTTCTAATTATTTAGTTATTTTGTTTAAATTTGCAAACAAATAGGTGATTTATAGTCATATTAATTTGTTCTACTTTGGTTAGCATCAAAAAGAGAAATCATATCACTCTCGCAATCATAATAATGACTACGACTCACACCAGGCTTCATTTAAAGAAACCTTCTAATTGTTTATTTATTTTCTTTTAATTTGCAATTAATTAACTGATTTAGATTCATATTACTTCGTTCTACTTTGGTTTACCTCAAAAGGAGCAAGCGTATCCCTTTCGCAATAAAAACGATGCTTGAGACTCACACCAGCCTTTATTTAAGGAAACCTATTATTTGTTTAATTATTTTCTTTTAATTTACAGACAAAAAGGTAATTTAAAGTCATATTACTTCTTTCTACTTTGGTTAGCCTCAAAAGAAGCAATCTTATCACTTTCGCAATCAAAATAATGCTTATGACTCGCTCCAGCTTTCATTTAAGAAAAGCTTCTAATTTTTTGGTTGTTTTCTTTTGATTTACAAGCGTAGGTGGCTTAGAGTCATATTACTTCATTTTACTTCGGTTAGCCTGAAAAGTAGCAATCATATCACTCTCGCAACCAAAATGATGATTATGACTCTCACCAGGCTTCATTTAAGGAAACCTGCTAATTATTATTTATTTTCTTTTAATTTTCAAATAATTAAGTGATATAGAGTCATATTACATCATTCTAGTTTGGTTTTCCTGAAAGGAACAAACCTATCTATCCCTCTCACAATCAAAACGATGCTTACGACTCACTGTAGCCTTCATTTAAAGAAACATTCTATTTGTTTAGTTATTCTCTTTTAATTTGCAAACAAATAGGTGATTTGGAGTCATTTTACTTCGTTCTACTTTAGTTAGCCTTAAAAGGAGAGATCCTATCACTCTCGCAATCAAAATGATGCTTACGACTCGCACCAGGCTTCATTTAAGGGAACCTTCTAATTGTTTTTTTATTTTCTTTTAATTTTCAAATAATTAAGTGATTTAGAGTCATATTACTTCGTTCTACTATGGTTTACCTGAAAAGGAGCAAGCGTATCCCTCTCGCAATCAAAACGATGCTTACGACTCACATTAGCCTTCACTTAAAGAAACCTTCTATTTGTTTAGTTATTTTCTTTTAATTTGCAAACAAAAAGGTCATTTAGAGTCATATTATTTCGTTCTACTTTTTTTATCCTCAATAGAAGCAATCTTATCACTCTCGCATTCAAAATGATGCTTACGACTTGCACCAGCCTTCATTTTGGGAAACTTTCTAATTATTTAGTTATTTTTTTTAATTTGCAAACAAATAGGTGATTTAGAGTCATATTACTTCGTTCTACTTCTGTTATCCTCAAAGGGAGTCATCCTATCACTCTCACAATCAAAATAATTTTTACAACTCACCCCAGCCTTCGTTTTATGGAAACTTTCTAATTATTTAGTTATTTTCTTTTAATTTGCAAACAAATTGGTGATTTAGCGTCATATTACTGCGTTCTACGTTGGTCAACCTCAAAAGGTGCAAGTGTATCCTCCCGCAATCAAAATGATACTTACGACTCACACCGGCCTTTATTTAAGAAAACCTTATAATTATTTAGTTATTTTCTTTTAGTTTGCAAAGAAATAGGTGATTTAGAGTCATATTACTTCGTTTTACTTTGGTTAGCGTTAAAAGGTGCAATCCAATCACTCTTGCAATCAAAATGATGCTTATGACTCACACCAGCCATCGTTTGATGGAAACTTTCTAATTATTTAGTTATTTTCTTTTAATTTGCAAACAACTTGGTGATTTAGAGTTATATTAGTTCGTTCTACTTTAGTTAGCCTCAAAAGGAGCAAACGTATCCCTCTTGTAATCAAAACGATGCTTACGACTTACACTACCCTTCATTTAAATAAACCTTCTATTTGTTTAATTATTTTCTTTTAAGTTGCAAACAAAAAGGAGATTTAGAGTCACATTACTTCGTTCTCCTTTTGTTAGCCTCAATAGAAGCAATCTTATCACTCTCGCAATCAAAATGATACTTACGACTCGCACCAGCCTTTATTTATGAAAAACTTATAACTATTTAGTTATTTTCTTTTAATTTGCAAACAAATAGGTGATTTAGAGTCATATTACTTTGTTCTACTTTGGTTAGTGTCAAAAGGAGCAATCCTATGACTCTCACAATCAGAATGATGGCTACTACTCACACCAGACTTCATTTAAGGAAACCTTCTAATTGTTTATTTATTTTCTTTTAATTTGCAAATAATTAAGTGATTTAGAGTCATATTACTTTGTTATACTTTGGTTTACCTCAAAAGGAGCAAGCGAATCGCTCTCGCAATGAAAATAATGCTTGACTCACACTGACCTTCATTTTAGGAAACCTTCAAATTGTTTAGTTATTTTCTTTTAATTTGCAAACAAAAAGGTGATTTAGGGTCATATTACTTCGTTCTACTTTAGTTAGCCTCAAAATAAGCAATCTTATCACTATCGCAATCAAAATGATGCTTACGACTTGCTCCAGCTTTCATTTAAGAAAACCTTCTAATTGTTTGGTTGTTTTCTTTTAATTTACAAGCAAATAGGTGATTTAGCGTAATATTACGTCGTTCTACTTCGGTTAGCCTCAAAAGCAACAATCCTATCACTCTCGTAAAAAAAATGATGATTACAACTCAGACCAGGCTTCATTTAAGGAAACCTTCTAATGGTTATACTTTGGTTTGCCTCAAAAGGAGCAAAGCATATCACTCTCTCAACAAAAATCATGCTTACGACTCACACCAGCCTTCATTGAAGGAAACCTTCTAATAGTTGAGTTATTTTCTTTTAATTTGCAAACATATAGGAGATTTAGAGTCATATTCTTCGTTTCACTTTGGTTATCCTCAAAAGGAGCAAGTGTATCCCTCCCGCAATAAATATGATGCTTACGACTCACATCAGCCTTCATTTAAGAAAATCTTCTAATTGTTTAGTTATTTATTTAACTTTGCAAACAAAGAGGTGATTTGGAGTGATATAACTTCGTTCTACTTCTGCTATCCGCAAAAGGAGCCATCCAATCACTCTTGCAATCAAAATGATGCTTATGACTCACACCAGCCATCGTTTGATGGAAACTTTCTAATTATTTAGTTATTTTCTTTTAATTTGCAAACAAATTGGTGATTTAGAGTTATATTAGTTTGTTTTACTTTAGTTAGCCTCAAAAGGAGCAAACGTATCCCTCCCGTAATCAAAATGATGCTTACGACTCACACATGCTTCATTTAAGGAAACATCCTAATTATTTAGTTATTTTCTTTTAATTTGCAAACAAATATGTGATTTAGAATCATATTACTTCGTTCTACTTCAGTTATCCTCAAAGGGAGTCATATTATCACTCTCGCAATCAAAATGATGCTTATGAATCACACCAGCCTTCGTTTTATGGAATCATTCTATTTATTTAGTTATTTTATTTTAATTTGCAAATAAATTGGTGATTTGGAATCATATTACTTTGTTCTACTTTGGTTAGCATAAAAAAAGAGCAATCCTATCACTCTTGCAATCAGAATGATGACTACGACTCACAACAGGCTTCATTTAAGGAAACCATCTAATTGTTTATTTATTTTCTTTTAATTTGAAAATAATTAAGTGATTTAGACTTATATTACTTCGTTCTACTTTGGTTTGCCTCAAAAGGAATAAGCGTATCCCTTTCGCAATCAGAATTATGCCTACGACTCATATTAGCCTTCATTTAAGAAAACCTTCTAATTGTTTAGTTATTTTCTTTTAATTTGCAAACAAAGAGGTGATTAAGACTGATATTACTTCGTTCTACTTTTGTTACCCTCAAAGGGAGCCATCCTATCACTCTCGTAATCAAAATGATGCTTACGACTTACACCAGCCTTCATTTTATGGAAACCTTCCTATTATTTAGTTATTTTCTTTTAATTTGCAAACAAATTGGTGGTTTAGAGTCATATTACATCGTTCTACTTTTCATTAGCCTCAAAAGGAGCAAGTTTATCCATCTCGCAGTCAAAATGATGCTTACGACTCACACCGGCCTTCATTTAAGGAAACATCCTAATTATTTAGTTATTTTCTTTTAATTTGCAAATAAATTGGTGATTTAGAGTCATATTACTTTGTTATACTTTACTTAGCTTCAAAAGGAGCAATCCTATCACTCTCGCAATCAAAATGATGACTACGACTCACACCAGACTTTACTTAAGCAAACCTTATAATTGTTTGTTTATTTTCTTTTAATTTGCAAATAATTAAGTGATTTAGAGTCATATTTCTTCATTCTACTTTGATCTACCTCAAAAGGAGCAAGCGTATCCTTCTCGCAATCAAAATGATGCTTACGACTCAGACTAGCCTTCATTTAAGGAAACATTCTATTTGTTTAGTTTTTTCTTTTTAATTTACAAACAAAAAGGTGATATAGAGTAATATTACTTCGTTCTACTTTGGTTAGCCTCTAAAGAAGCCATCTTATCATTCTCGCAATCAAAATGATGTATACGACTCGCACCAACTTTCATTTAAGAAAACCTTTTAATTACTTATATGTTTTCTTTTAATTTACAATCAAATAGGTGATTTAGAGTCATATTACTTTGTTTTACATTGGTTTGCCTCAAAAGGAGCAAACGTATCCCTCTCGCAATCAAAATGATGCTTATGACTCACAGCAGCCTTCATTTAAGGACACCTTCTAACTGTTTAGTAATTTTCTTTTAATTTGCAAATAAATAGGTGATTGAGAGTAATATTACTTCGTTCTACTTTGGTTAGCGTCAAATGGAGCAATCCTATCACTCTCGCAATTAGAATAATGACTACGACTCACACCAGGGTTCCTTTTAGGAAACCATCTAATTGGTTATTTATTTTTCTTTAAATTTATAAACAAAGAGGTGATTTGGAGTGATATTACTTCGTAATACTTCTATTGTCCTCAAAGGGAGCCATCTTATCACTCTTGTAATCAAAATGATGCTTACAACTCACACCAGCCTTGTTTTTTGGAAACTTTCAACTTATTTAGTTATTTTCTTTTAATTTGCAAACAAGTTGGTAATTTAGAGTCGTATTACTTCGTTATACTTCGGTTAGCCTAAAAAACAGCAATCCTATCACTTTTGCAATCAAAATGATGATTACAACTCACACCAAGCTTTATTTAAGGAAATCTTCTAATGGTTATTTATTTCCTTATAATTTGCAACTAATTAAGTGATTTAGAGTCATATTACTTCGTTCTACTTTGGTTTACCTCAAAAGGAGCAAGCGTATCCCTCTAGCAATCAAAATAACGCTTACGACTCACACTAGCCTTCATTTAAGGAAACCTTTTATTTGTTTAGTTATTTTCTTTCAATTTGGAAACAAAAAAGTGATTTAGTGGTATATTACTTCGTTCTACTTTTTTTAGCCTCAAAAGTAGCAATCTTATCACTCTCGCAATAAAAAATGATGCTTACAACTCGCACTAACCTTCATTTAAGGAAACCTTATAATTATTTTGTTATTTTCTTTTAATATGCAAAGAAATAGGAGATTTAGAGTTATATTACTTCGTTCTACTTTGGGTAGCATCAAAAGGAGTAATCCTATCACTCTCGCAATCAGAATGATGACTACGACTCACACTAGTCTTCATTTAAGAAAACCTTCTAATTGCTTATTTATTTTCTTTTAATTTTCAAATAATTAAGTGATTTAGAGTCATATTACTTCGTTTTACTTTGGTTTACCTCAAAAGGAACAAGCGTATCCCCATCGTAATCAAAATGATGCTTACGACTCACACTAGCCTTCATTTAAGCAAACCTTCTATTTGTTTAGTTATTTTCTTTAAATTTACAAACTAAAAGGTGATTTAGAGTCATATTACTTCGTTCTTCTTTGATTAGCCTCAAAAGAAGAAATCTTATCACTATCGCAATCAAAATGATGCATACGACTCGCACCAACTTTCATTTAAGGAAACCTTCTAATTATTTAGTTGTTTTCTTTTAATTTGCAAACAAATAGGTTATTTAGAGTCATATTACTTCGTTCTACTTTGGTTAGCATCAAATGGAGCATTTGAGGAAACCTTCTAATTGTTTACTTATTTTCTTTTAATTTGCAAATAATTAAGTGATTTAAAGTCATATTACTTCGTTCTACTTTGATTTACCTCAAAAGGAGCAGGCATATCCTTCTCGAAATCAAAATGCTGCTTACGACTTACACTATCCTTCATTTAAGGAAACCTTCTATAAATTTAGTTATTTTCTTTTAATTTACAAATAAAAAGGTGATATAGAGTCAAATTACTTCGATCTACTTTGGTTAGCCTCAAAAGAAGCTATCTTATCACTCTCGCAATCAAAATGATGCTTACGACTTGCACCAGCTTTCATTTAAGAAAACCTTCTAATTATTTAGTTGTTTTCTTTTAATCTCCAAGCAAATAGATGGTTTAGAGTCATATTATTTCGTTCTACTTCGGTTAGCCTCAAAAACAGCAATCCTATCACTTTCGTAATCAAAATGATGATTACGACACACACTAGACTTCATTTAACACTAGTACAAAACAGTAAAAAGATAACACCTAAAAAAAGTTGTAATTTTTCTCCCAAAAACGTCGAGGTTAATGGTGTCATCTATTTGACACATTTATACAACTCTTTAAAAACGTTGTAGTTTATCACATAACACAACGTTTTTTAACTAAAAAACATTGTAGATTTGTTTTAAATAAATATTAAGATGCTTGAAAACGTTGTAGATGTTATCATTCCACAACATTTTCTGAGTTAAAACGTTGTAGTTTGATACATCACACAACCTTTAGATTAATTTATACAACGTTTATAAGATGTCATCTATTGTAATACATTTAAACAACATTTTAAAAATGTTGTAGTTTAATTTTAAAATATCGTAATATATTATTGTTGATACATTACACAACGTTTAGGCTCATTTATATAACGTTTAAAAGGTGTCATCTCTTTAGCACATTTCTGGTTTAAAATATTGTAGTTTGTTACATCACACAACATTTAAGCAAATTTTTACAACATTTATAAAGTGTCATCTATTTGGGAACATTTAAACAACATTTTTAAACTGTTATAGTTTAACTGAAAAATGTTATACTTGTAAAACTGATGTAGTTTGTAGTTCACCCATATTTCAAAATACATACACAGTAGTGGTGCACCTGCAATGTTGCACATGTAGAACTGTTAATATTTTAATGCAATGATATATAGATAAAAAAAACTCTAAATTCTCATTTAAAGCCAAAATGTATCAACCATTCTCAGTTTCAAAATACATCCAATAATACCATACGTTTATAGTTTCAAATTACTACATCCACAAAATATACCAACTATCCACAAAATTTACCAAATTAATTGTGGTGCACTACTACCTAATCATGTGTAAAAAAGCCTTCTCCTAAAATACATTCATCTAAATTAACCTGTACATCCACCATTAACTCCCAAAATAAATATCTAAACCTGTACATCCACCATTAACTCGAGGCTTACATGTAGCTGCTCACATAAGTTGCCCAGTCACCCCGTACTTCGTCAATTTGTTCTTGTGTGTATGTTAATCCATTTGCCTTATCCCACTGAAATAAAATAAATAAAAGTTTAGTCTCCCACTTTAGACTAATTGGCCAAGTTTAGTACAAATTAGAATGTTAGCAAACCATGGCAGACCCATAAAAAAAACAGATAAAACAACAGTAGATATCCAACATAGCAGAACAAGCTGTTAACAAACTAACAAAACAAAAATAACTAAGACATCCATAACAGTAGGAAAGGAATCAACCAAGTCAAAACAAGTATATAACACCAAACAGATAATCCCATTGGCATCAAATTCAACTAAATCACTAAATTTGCTTTTCCACAAAAAATAATACAAATATAATTTGGCTATTAAGTGAAGTTTATAGAAAACTTTCTATTTGACCAGTAAAGATTTAAAAATAAATCATGCAAAAAATAAAGTTTAAAAAAATAACTAACCTTTGCTACAAAGTACAAATTACCATCCTCAACTATCTCATTCATAAAGCGCATCACAAAATACCCGCACTTCTTGTGTGTTGGTTGTACAGGGGTTCCCTAAACATAATTAGTAATTATGTCATGATAATTCAACAAAAATAACAAATGTCCATAAATAAACATTTTATGCTAATTACACACACACACACACACACACACACACACACACATAATCTAACATACCACTAAGAATCTCCATTGTGGTGATTTTCGTATTTGATTATTGCTTTGCCCATTGTGAGCTTTAGTGACACTTCATGAGCAAGAGGATGACACATATAACATCATGCACATAAAACCAGAGACACGATTTTGTAGAAGAATTTTTATTGTGAAACTTTCCAATTGAACTACTTTAAAAAAAAAAAGTAACTTGGAATAACATACATGTCCACATCTTGTTTCTACTCCTCATCGATTCCACAGTACTTGAGGGAATCCATGAAGTACACATCGTTACTATCCAGATTGACAATGGTCAACACCCAATGACATCTATACAAAAATCAACCTCAAACATATTTGTATAGTCAAACCAAAAAGTTTTTTATAATCAGGAGTTTTAATAAAAAAAAAAATGTAAAGAACTTTACCATTAATTCCAGGTCGAACAAAATATAATAAGTACTAACCCGGAGTTATAAGGTATCAGGAAAATTGTGCCAGGATGTGCTCTTGAAAACTGAGATGCTATGTAACGTGTTTTTTGAGAAAAACTTGCACAACCTTTAGCACCAACTCGAGCAGGGTCCACAAAAGTAATCATCATTAACATATTTGTCTTTTTCAACACATCATATAAGTACCTAATAATTGAGCATTGTTAAATCAGTTTTCTTTCACAATACCAAATAGGATTTATTTAATTATACCTCATGTACATCACTATGTAAGTGTCTGATATTTCTGACATGGCACCAACTTGTAAAATGTCTTCAATCAAAATATGGGTTGGACGAGCAAACCCAAAAACTTCCTCCTCCATCACAATTTTTATGGTGTCTCCCTTTAACTGGAGATCATTTTTTGCATATCCACAGAACACCTTTAATGAGCTTGGCATGGGGTGCACGTTATGCGATTCATTACTTGTCTTATCGAACTTTAAGCATTTTCCATGTTTCTAGATACAAACACAAGAAAATATATTAATGAAATCAATAATGTGTAAAACTCCAATCACAATTCCATGCATGACATATACCTTTAATGGTGGCATCCTTTTTGTTATCACTGTCTTTGTTATCAACATTCTATTCATCCTCCTCCTCATGAATTGGATTATCTAAGTTTTTTACAGCGGAACAACTTGCTTTATCTAAAACATGTGCACCATTAAGGGTAGGGGGAGTCAAGTGACCTGGGGGAATTATTTCACATGGGGCGTACACTTGCCATCAAGTTTTACCTCTATTTGAATAATCTTCTGCACCCAAAAATCTCGGTCTTCCGCTATAAGTTTTGCTGCCAAAGCTTGCCCCTTATCTCGCTCTTCTTCAAGAAGTTTTTTGACAGTTTGTTTAATGCTCTCGCTCACACTCTCTCTCTGGCGTCTTGGTTGGTTAAAGTAAGAACTTGGAGTCACATAGCTTCCCATACCTCTAACTCGTCCAGCACGCTCTAAAGTCCCCAATGCAATTGTGAGAATATCATGGCTGCCAATTACAGTCAACGAACCTTCACTAACTTTTTTCTTCACTTCATCCTAATGCATTAACAAATAATCACAGTAACAATAAAAAAAAATAGGTGTGCCACAAAGAAACCAAAATTTACAGCCCCAAAGAAAAAATTCAGAACATCAATTCATTTTCTTACTATTTCCTTTACTTTCTCAGTTATCTTCTCATCTGGAATATTCCCATACTTATCTTCACGGCCTTTTCTCCACAATGTTGCTCGATCTATGTCATCTTCAGCCAGTTTTTCCAACTATTTTATATAAAGAAACAATAATCTATCAAGCTCACTTAATATGGACAAATAATTAAGTAGTTTATAATTTTTTTTACTAACCAGTTCATCCTCCAATCTAGCATATCCTTTGCGTGACAAGCAATGATTATACTAATATTGTACATGTATTGCTTGTTGTTTCTTATGTAATTCCTACAAAGTATGAAGGGAAAAGTGATTATGTTCTTTGAAAAGCAATGATTTATTTGCAATAAAAATGGAGAAAAATGTACCCTAAACTCTTTTGTGAACCTATAGGCTACAAAGGCTCTCCAAGCATTAGGTTCAATAAAAGGATATTCTTCAGGGGGGTCACATAAGACTTCTTCTTAATTTTTGAAAGGATAAACATAGGTATTGGTCAGTCTAGACTTGAACTCTTACCATTTACATGTTGTTGATCTTAAAACCATTTTCCTGCTTTGAGGAGCTATCACAAACGCTATCTACGTACAAACAGATCACTCACAAATATCAATGCATGTGATAATGAAGAAAAATAACATCATATTTGGGGAATTTAATCATGACACATACCTCTATAGCTTCCCAAATCTTTTTTTTTTTTTTGTATCTAGCTCCACAGCTTTCCAATTTTTAATGTCAATTCGGACCTTTGTGCGTGCTAATACCCCAATGTAAGATTGCATTTCCTTTGTTGTCTTTCCACGAGGTTGCCCCTTTTTATTATACTCCACAACCTTTCTCACGCCTTGTACTTTTCGCTTCACTATTTGTTGTATTGTATTAAGACCTCGTTTTCTTTTTGCGGTACTAGAGCTTATCTTAATATCATCTTTCGGATTTTGAGCCTCTGAAGCAGCTGGCTGATTTTAACTAGTCGTGGCAAGTTGGTTATTTGCATCTTTTGAAATAGCTTTCTTTTTTGAAGGGGATGAAATAGCTTTCTTCTTTGAAGGGGATGAAATAGCTTTCTTCTTTTCTAGGGATGAAAATCGCTTAGTAATCATGGAGGAAGATTCTACAGGAAAATAAATAAAGTCGCTTAATTAGTTAAAAAAATGCATTCAGAATATAAACATTTTATTGGAAAATAAATAAGTTCATAGACAAACTAAATACAACTGCTAGAAAATAAACATTCTGCTGAAAAATACAATTGCAGGAAAATAAATATTCTGTTGGAAAATAAACTTAATGTTCTAAATACAACTGTTGGAAAATAAACATTCTGTTGAAAAATATAACTGCAGGAAAATAAATATTCTGCTGGAAAATAAACTCAATGTTCTAAATACAACTATTGGAAAATAAACATTCTACTAAAAAATACAATTGCAGGAAAATAAATATTATTCTGGAAAATAAACTCAATGTTTTAAATACAACTACTGTAAAATAAGCATTATGCTGAAAAATACAACTGCAGGAAAATAAATATTCTGCTGAAAAATAAACTTAATGTTCTAAATACAACTGCTAGAAAATAAACATTCTACTGGAAAATAATTGTTCATTCTGCTAGAAAATAATTCAGTACATTGAGTTATATTAAGTGCCACAAGAGTTCCTATTCCTAATCAATCCAAATATCCTCACAGTCAGCTCTCATGTATTGTGAGCTGTCTTCGTTCAATACATCATCAAATATCTCAACAAGTGGCATACCCCTTGTAAAGGGTTCGTGGTCAATTACAATGTCCCCTAGCTCATCATCATTGACGCAATCATTATAATCCCTATTTGGGGTTTATAATACAATTGACCACCTAAAATCTACAGGATCTTCAACATAAAAGACTTGTTTGACTAGGTTAGCCATAACAAATTGTTCATTTTTAAAGCCTATCCTAACAAGATTGGCCAAAGTAAATCCAAGTTCATCTACTTTAATGTCATTATTGTTCTCAACCCAATCACACTTAAACATAGGCACTCCAAACTTATGATAATCTAGCTCCCATATTTCCTGAATGACCCCATAGAAACTCATGTCTCCCACAATAGGATTTTTATCCTTTGCACTAGAAAGCTATATTGTCTTTGCCACTAGGTGCACTCCACTATTTTGAACAGCTCGCACATCATCACGTGACTTGGTGTTAAAGTGCAGCCCATTAACAATGTAGCTTTTATACTTTAGTACTTCCATACACGGCCCATCCGAAAGCCACCGCAAAGTCCCCGTTATGTCATTGGATGCTTATGTAAGTTCATGTGCAACCTGAATCCAAAATAATATAAATCAAGAAACAAGCAAGAGCAACCAGAAAACATTTACAAAGATAAAACACAATTTTACCCTTTTGCGAAACCAACCAATAAATTTTCGAATGTGCTTTTCTTGTAGCCACTTTATTCTTTTTTTGAATGCTGGATAAGTATTTCTCAGATGTATCATATGTTCACTACATGAAATAGAAGACAATCAAATTTTAGTGGTTGAATTATAAGATAGAATTCTTCTATCTTATATAGAAAAATGTTTAAATTACCTGATATATGGTTCAACTTCATCTGTGTTGTCTAATACACAAGAATGTACTTGGTCTAACATGTCACACTCTATAGATTCTACGGTAGCACCAGATAAGGGTTGTGTACGACCCATATTTTTCCTCGATGGGATCCCAATAGTACTAACATCAGATAAATGTTCCTCGCAAAACTCTGAAGCTTCTTCACCAATATAACATTCAGTCATGCAACCTTCAGGACGATTACGATTATGTATATACCCTTTTAATACTTGCATGAATCTTTCAAATGGATACATCCATCTAAAGTAAACTGGCCCACATAATCGAACTTCTCTAACAAGATGCACCACGACATGAATCATGATATAAAAGAATGACGGTGGAAAATACTTCTCAAGCAAACGCAAGGTTACCACTACATCAGCTTGCGTTTTATCTAGTTTTAAAATGTCGATGACTTTGTCGCATATCTCATTAAAGAAAAAACACAATGTGATTATTGAATACCTCACCGATTTTTCCAGCACCGAACGTAATGCAACAGGGAGCAATTATTGCATTAAGTTATGATAGTCATGCATAGAGTTTTAGGTCTTGCAATGATGCAAGAGTTTTGACATTAGAAGCGTAACCTTCTGGGACTTTCATGCCATATAAAGAATTACATACAACGCTTTTCTCTGTCCTCGATAGATTCCAAGTACTTGGAGGCAAACGTATCCTTTTTTTTTCCAAAATCTGGTCGTAAATAAGTCTTAACCCCCATTTCTAAAAGGTCCAATCGAGCTGCAACCCCATCTTTGTTTCCCCCCGAAATCTCCAATAATGTACCAATGATGTTATCACATAAATTTTTCTCAATATGCATAACAGGAAGACAATGTCTAATATGAAGAAACTTCCAATACTCTAGTTCAAAGAAGATTGACTTCTTCCTCCAACAAGGTCTGTTATCCTTGTCATCAACACCATGAGTCAAAGCATCAACCTTTCTAAATACTTCTTCTCCCGTTAGTGGCACAAGAGGTGGTCTAAATTCTTATTCTCCATTAAATGTTACTCGCTGCTTTTGAAATGAATGATCTTAAGGAAAGAATCTTTGGTGGCCAATATATCAAACTTTGTTACCATGTGCCAACCTATGGCTAGGTGTATCCTCGCCACATATAGGACATACTTTATAACCTTTTACAACACATCCAAATAAGTTCCCATAGGCAGGAAAGTTATTGATAGTCCACATTAATTGTGCTTTAAGCATGAAGTATTCTCCTTTAAATGCATCATACACCCCTGGAACCCCTTCCCATAAATATTTCAAATCATCAATCAATGGTTCCAAGTGGATATCTATATCATTACCGACTTGTTTAGGACCCGAGATCAACAAAGTCAACAACATGAACTTTCTTTTCATACATAACCAAGGCGGAAGATTATAAATAATCATTATAACAGGCCAACAATTGTATCTACTACTAAGAGAACCATGAGGATTGATCCCATCAGCTGAAAGAGCAAGTCTAAGGCTTCTAGGTCATTACCAAACTCCGACCACTTATCATCCACTAGCTTCCAAGATGGTGAATCTGATGGATGACACATATGACCATCGCTCATTTTATTATTTGCATGCCAAGTCAAACTCTCAGATGTCCTGCTAGATTTAAACATACGTTTAAACCTCGGGATAGGAGGAAAGTGTTGGTTTGCAAAAATATGGCATACATATAATCAAATTATATAAGCGCAACGGAAGCAAAAAATCAGATTTTAAAATTTTTGTACAAACCAATAACCTGGATCTTTCTTATGCGACTATTATTAATTGAAGAAGGATAAAAGAATTTATACCTTTGTAGAACCAAGCTTCCACGGGTACAAGTTCATCTCCCTTTAATCCTTCACGTTCATCTTCATAATTCACCGATTAGATTCCACGGATCAATGTTAGCTCCCCAAGTGTTGAGCCTCTAGAGGTGATCCACCAAGAGATCTATGAATTAAAGAAGTGGATTATGGTTTCTCCAAACCATGGGTGGCTAGCCCTAATTCTCTCTCTCTCTCTAACTCTTAGATCTAGAGAATTATGGAGTACTCTCTCTCTCCTAATGAAATAGTGTGTAACCTTGATCTATGATAAGACTCCTCTTATTTATAGATCTAGTCAACCCTCCTAAACTATTTAGGATTAGGGTTTTAATTTAATTCCCAATTTAATTAGGAACTAAATTAATTAATTACAATTTCTAAACTATTTAGGAACTTAATTATTTAATAATGAGAGTACTTCTTATTAATTAATTACTAAACCATTTAGTAACTTAATTAATTATTATAATTATAATTCCTAAACTATTTAGGAACTTAATTATTTAATAATAATATTACTACTTATTAATTAATTCCTAAACCATTTAGGAACTAAATAATAATACTAGTAATAATAATAATAGTAATAATAATAATAATAAGACTCCTCTTATTAATTTATAATTAGTATTTCTAAAATACTAAATTATAAATATTAAGTTATTTAATTTATTCTATCACCATAGTATAAATTAAATATACTTAATTTATTATTACAATTATGTCATCCACTTCTAAAATAAATATTACTCTTTTGCGGTGTGACCCTTTAGGTTCTCCATATTAAACCGGTTGTATAATAAATAAATTAGAACAATTCTAATTCATTTATTATGAATTAACTCTTTAATTCAGAATAAATAATTATTCCACAATAAGGGTAAGCCCCCTTAGCGATTAGTCGACTTTCCAGATAATATAGATTTCAACATTTAATCGTAAAAGAACCTTTCAGCAAATAGTTACCGTACAAATCAATCATTCTACCATACAATGTCCCAATCAAATATAAGACACAGAATTTCTGTCAAGTCTTATTTATTTGATTATATGCATTTCAATTCACAAATACACAACTCTAGTTAATGTAAATTAGAAACTCCTTTCTAATTCCATTCAACCCTGGCCAGGGATTTCTGAGTTGTCACTTATTGAATCGCATATGACATTCTCTCCCTTTACTGGAAGTGGTAGATCCTTTGTTGACCATTCATCTATCTCCATGTATACCTTATTATACCCAAGCACATCCTTTGATATACCAATAGGTCTTAAGGAATATGTCAAAGTATAACTTAGTACACACAAGATACTAAGATGATCTCAAGTCTAAGGATCACTTGTACGACTATCACATAAGGAACTCCTATTGACAGACGAGTAAAACTCCATTAGGTGTTCCTTGAGCGAGTCACGTTCAGTGAACTTATTCTCTAGTAAGCACCTACATACTTGCTTTAGTGTCTCTACACAAATGATTATGAGATCAATCATCCTCTTCATAAGAGCAAGCATAGTATGTACCAATCTATCCGGATCTACTAATCCCCTTTTTAGTGATCCAACGATTAGGAACAATTTTAGTTTTGAGTTATCTTGAATTTAGATCTCATTAGCATGATCCTCATCATGGTTCTAAAAGCATTGCTCGAAAACTATGGGTTTATCCATTTGATTAATTCAAGTAATTAATCATGAATAAAGAAATGCCTTGAAACTTTTATTAATAAATAAACAAGATTAAAAAATATATGCTTATCACATCAAATGTGATTGGCTTGAGGGCATACTACTTTCAGAAAGTACCACAACACCTTCACAGACACCCTTTCTCTTACATGCTCATTCTTATCCATCTTCCACCTTGAGAGACAACATTTTGGGCAATTAGTTGCATGGTCAAATTCCTTTTTATACAAGATGCAGTGATTAGGGCAAGCATGTATTTTCTCATAATCCATTCCTAAGGCATGTAAAGTCTTCTTTACCTTGTACAAGGAGCAAGGTAATTGGTTACCTTCTGGAAGAAGTTCAGTCAGAAAAATCAAGTGCTCTGTGAAACCAACATCACTCAACCCATGCTTCGCTTTCAAATTGTAGAGTCTAACAAGTGCAACTAACTTATTAAATTTACAACCACAGTACAAGGGCTCACCTCCATCCCCAATCACATTAAGAAACGCACACAGATCATTTGAGAAATCCCCAAAAGCATTAACTTCCATATCTACTATTTCAGAGACAAAGCCTTATTCAATAGTGCTTACAAAAGGTTCATTTGCATCTACATCTGACATATTAGGTTCTCCATGTCATATCCAAGTTTGATAACTAGTATCAACACCATTAAAATACAAGTGATCCCTTATAATTCCAACACCGAATTTTAAAATGTTTTCACATTTTATGCAAGGGCAATGAATAAGATTCACATTTCTCGCGTTCTCTATCGCAAACCTCAAGAATTCATCAACCCCTAGTTCATACTCTCGTGACCTTCTATCACCACACATCCATGACTTATCCATCTTAAAAAAACAAAACATGTCATGTATAGTCCAACACTAAATATAAAACACTAAATAAGCACTCAATTAATAATCAATTTGCTAAACTTGATAATCATGAATAAGAAACGCCTTAACTCACTCTTTCTGAAAAAACAGTCATAATATAAACAATCATTTTTATGCGGTTGCTAACTTGCCATAAAAATAATCCAGCATTGTAAGTATTAGCATGCCTAGTTGTATAAAATGTCAAAACATTATGCTGATGACTTTTCACAAACCTTACAAGTTATATATATATCAATATCCTTATGAGAAATACTTGAATATAACTTAATAATTAATTTGTCCTTATTAAAACTCTCTATGGAAATGAGTTGTTCAGGCTGTTTAATGAAATGAGTTGTTCAGACAGTTTAACGAAACTCTCTAGTCTGTACTTACATTGGAGTCGGTGTCCACTTTAACATCAGTTGTAATGTTTTTGTTCTTCAGTTGGGTGTTCACCTTGGCCAAAAACAATTCATCCCTTCAAGTTGCTGAAGGAGTAATGGTTGTCCTGGAATGCAGGGGTAAGATAACTAAAATTAAAACAAAGAAAAGTTGATTAAACAAAAAATGCCCAACAACTATAGCTCATAATAAAGGATCATAACTAACAAATGAAGCTAAAATAGTAAGCAATTGCATGCATAAGGGGGAACGTGACTATGGCATGACAAATACCGACCACATTTGAGGTTAAGACATTTCCCTATATACTTTACAATGTAAGCCATAAAGTTTTAACGAGATCTTGAATAACGACAATAATTAATTAAGTAATAATTGCATCAGCTGTACATAAAAATACCATGTTCATTTACAACTACGAGGTATTAAAATTCGTAAAGAATAATGGCTTTAAATGTATGGCAAAAATGCAACACACGTAGCACCAAGAGGATAAGTCTTAATATTAATTAATTGAATCGCTTTGGTGCATGTCAAATTTCATGTAGCTGTTATACCTATGAACCAATTCTCAGTTACAAAACCTACACACTACAACAATCATAGACAAGTACCAAATACTCAGAAATAAATTGAGTAGCACACTATCAAGGAAACTCTGTTATTTCAATCACTTTATAAGAATCCATATAGCTTAGACTAAAAGTTCCAAACTTTTATTTCTAAATTCCATCAACTTTTGTAAAACAAGCAAGCATAGATGCGAAGAATCAAAAATAAATAAAGTCATGCCCAATTAAACATGCATTTCTTCAAGGGAAACGACAAATAAACCAAATGCATTTTTTTCTCTAACGTCATTACGTCAAGCACAACAAGTTCTAATATATTATATTACTAGGGATAACTCGTGCCTGAAGGCACGGTGCAACTAATATAACAGTTGAATACTATATCCAATATTTTTAGATTGAAAATTTTTAAACTGTTGTGAACTCTCAGTTCCATAATAGAACTAATAGTCCAACCATTAATACAAAAAGATTGATACTCAATCCAGTCATAGTTTATTTTTTAGACAAATATTATTGTGCTTACTGTGACGACCTTAAATCCGGGTTTCATAACCTCGGGTTTGGTTCTCACAATATAATACATTACTAGGAATTAAATACATACATTGCATTTAAACTTTACGAAATAATACATATTGGTTCCTTACAAAAAGGTTACAATACCAGGGTCTATTAACCATAACATAAATAGTTCATATCATAAGGAATTACAAAAGATTTACCAACAGTAAATACATATTTAAACTGCTAATTAACATGCATAATTTAACTTAAGCTTTGGATTTCCCTTTTCCCTTGTCCTTCTTGGAACATTCGGGTCTAGCTAAAAATTGTTCATGATATAGCAAGGATGAGCAACTAGTTTGCTAAGCAAGTTAAGAGCAATCATAGAGATTTAATATATCATGAATGAATGAGAAATAACATCAATGGTTTCACTAATGGATAAAACAATTGTGAAATGTACAAGACTCAAATTTCATTGAATAAGAATATTTGAATCTTAAATGCTGAGTGGTCACCAAGGACCCTGAACTAACGAGGGTGTAATAGAGTTTCCTCTGACCCTTTGAGTAATTTGGTTTTCAAGGGGATCAGCCTATTCAACCCGCTGTATATGCATTACATTTAGTCATCTAGCGCCAAGATCGGTTTCCCGACATAAAATCCCCTAATGTAGGGTTGTTCAATTCTCAGACTTAATATAAAAAAATCCGCACCCAACAATGGTTTGGATAAGCTTTTAAAAGTATTCAAGTTATTGAATTTATAAACGCAATGTCTAGCTGAACTATTAGCTTTAGACATTTTTAATACAGTTTATGAATCGAGAACTATTAAGCTTCAAATACACTAAGTGCTATTTTAGAAACAATATGGATGTGTGATAATTTTGAATAATTAAACCACCTCAAGCTCTGACAATAAGTACAAGTATAGAAATTTGTTCAACAGTAATTGAGTAGGGTTAGAGAACTTGTCTTGTTTGCGACGTACTCCTAACCAAGTCAACTAATTCCCTTTGAATAGACCTAACAATTTAATCATGTTGATCTTTAGATTAGTATCATATACACATAAGTATGATGACCTTTATAACTCTTGCGAACCACATAGTTTAGTAATTATAGGTATTTAAACACTTAGAAAATATTATAACTACTTGATAATATTTCACCCACAAAGAACCTATATTAACTATTTCATATAGTTCATATCCTTATTTAATATTATTAATAATTTACTAATATTTTATTAGTCTTGTAATATTATTCATCATTTAATAATACCTTATAAATCATCTAAGATTAACTAATATTATTAATCACTTAATAATATTTTATTCATTATCTAATATTATTAACTATTTAATAATATTTTATGAAGTATCTAATATTATTAATCATTTAATAATATTTTATTAATTATCTAATATTATTACACATTTAATAATATGTTATTTATTAACGAATATTATTAATCATTTTAATAATATTTTATTTATTAGCTAATATTATTAATCATTTTAATAACATTTTATTTATTGTTATTATTGTTATTGTTGTTGTTGTTGTTATTATTATTATAATTATTATTATTATTATTATTATTATTATTGTTGTTATTGTTATTGTTATTGTTATTGTTATTGTTATTGTTATTGTTATTGTTATTGTTGTTGTTGTTGTTGTTTTTGTTATTATTATTATTATTATTGTTGTTGTTGTTGTTGTTGTTGTTGTTGTTCTTGTTATTGTTATTGTTGTTATTATTATTATTGTTATTGTTATTGTTATTGTTGTTGTTGTTGTTATTATTATTATTATTATTATTATTATTATTATTATTATTATTATTATTGTTATTATTGCGATGACCCCGAATCCGGGTCCCCCGAACCTCGAACTCGGTTCAATACGAGTATAACCTTTTTCTTATTGTTCATGAATTACAACAATATTATAATTGCTAAATAATCATTTATTTACAATTTTACAACATCTCTTTCTATTCCAAAATCGAAATCTTTATATATTCCTAGTATGTCTCAATATCATACTTGATACGACATTATATTACAATCAATTTGAGTATTTAATACTCATATAATATACCAACTAAGTCTTATGCTACAGAATCATTTACCTGTCCAATTCGGACTGATATCTACAATAGATATTTAGATCTTCAATGGAAGTAATATATTTTCCTGTTCCTTGTTCTTTATCGAGAACTTCAGGTAACTAGCCTTATCTGAAAATGTTAGTTTAGGCAAGAGTGAGCACGACGGCTCAGCAAGTTCAACAGCTACACATAACATATTACATGCTTCACATAAAATTTACAATTTATACTAACATCATGTTTTTCATGTATTTCAGTTTATGACATACTGCTCATGCATATCATGCCTTGCATTTAATCTATGCTTCATGTCTAACCTCTATCATGACATATAGTTCAATGCAGAACAATTTTCTTAAATCAACTACCGCATATCAACAGTTCAAATCAACTTATTGCACAAAGGCACATTAAAACATCTTTGCACATAACCACGTATGAGCACATCTCAGTTTAATAACAAACTTATAATTCATGCACATAATACAACACGTTCTGAAAAACTTGCCTGGACTTGTATAACCAGCTTACGTTAATCTTTCACGTTCCTAGCACCACCTACATGGTATGTGAGATCAACGGTGCACAATATCAGTCAAAGTTTGACTCAATACTAAATCTTATTTTAAAGATATTTATTTCTTCTTATCATCCCCTTTATTTAATAAGGTTAATTTCATATTTTAGTCTTTCTTTGACTTAACTCAGTGTTTCATATTCAACACCATAAATCTTTTGTTCAAAACTATGCAATTCTAACTATTAATGTCACTGTATTAAAACTTGGACCCTATATTTATTTAGGTCGATCCACCAATTAATCACTAATGGACCATACCCTTGGTTTAACTTAATCACATCATTTATCTCGATACTTATCATAATATTACCCACCTTGGATAATATTTTAAATTTTACTATCAATTAGTAATAACTTATAATGTTATTTAATTGTTAAATAACACTTCACATAATCATTATTATTATTAATTTATTTTTAATAATAGTTTACCTTAATCATTATTATTAATCTTTTAATAATAATTTAATTGCTTGCTAATATTATTACCCTTTAATAATATTTTAATTGACTTCTCATTATTATCAATTATTTTAATAATAATTTAATTGTTCATCAATATTATCAATCATTTAATAATATTTGAAATCCTCACGTATCATTAGTAATTATTTAATAACGATTCAACCCTTAACTATTATTACCCAATAGTTAATTACTTGTTAAACAATATTATTAATTCTTTAATAATATTCTAAATCTTTATTTATCATTATTATTTATTTAATAATGATTTAACTCTTAACTATTATTATTTAATAGTTAATTAAATGCTAAATAATATTATTAATCCTTTAATAATACTTTAAATTAATTACATATCATTGATAAGTCGATTTTATATCAATTTATTAGGTATTTTTATACTTAATTATTTGTGAGTTTTTAAGTATTTTTAGTATTTTATGTGTTTTATTTATTATTATGTGTTTTTAGGATTTTTAGTATTTTTATATTATTTTTATTTATTTTTAATTAATTTATATTTTATTTTGTAGGAAAAATAAGCTTGGGGGCAAATCTGTAAATTCTGCGAAAGTTAGGTGGCATTTTGGTAATTAACCAGCGGTGATGGCAATTCCGTAAATAAGCAGCTGGAACACGGAGGGACATGGGTGTAATTTCAGTAAAAGACAGTGGCAGAATCGTAAATTCCGGAAACTGGGCTGCGCGCATTGCGCGCGAGGAAATTATACCGCGTATGGAACGACGTCGTTTGGCAACGCAGTTGAAGAAAAAAAATAACGCCCGCGCAATGCGCGGACGTGGCGCTGACGTCATCCAATGCGGACGCGCGTTGACCGGTGGTTGACTTGAGCTAGTGACGCGTTTGGCTACGCGGTTTGGAAAGAGTAATTCCAACTAGGTTTAGGAGGTTTATGAAGCCTATAAATAGAGGGCTTGAGACACAATGTAACATACAACTTTTCTTAGAATAAAAATTTTCTCTTCTATTATTTAGTGTTCTTTATATTTATGAGTAGTTAATTTATTTTTCTTGGTTTAAGTGATTGAAGCCATCAAGATTTATCCACTGTGAGATCTAATTTATTTTAATTGTTCAATTTATATTTTGATTATTGAATATTCTTCTATGCTTAATTTTATGATTGATTTGTTTAATTGCTAGGAGTACTACTAGTTTATTATTCATATTAATCTACTGCTATTAATGAAGCAACTAAGTTTAATAATTGTTTTGCAGATCAAAAGATTATTTTATCTTAGGAAGAATATTCATCTAAATTAAATGCAAACAAGTGGCTTGTGTTGTTTAGTTCAACGATCTCTCTAATTCTTTATGCTGCTATTAAATTAAATCTTTAGCAAGTGTCGGAGGTTGTTTAATAGTAAGGGTATTTAGACCAAGTGACACTACTTATCTAAAATTAAGGAGAGGGGAGAAAAATTATTCCACCTGCGAGTAGTTCTTTCTACGGTGAATCTTCAAAATATGAATTGAGTTATTTTTGCATCAGTGATCAGTTGTAAATTCTTGATGATGGATGTTAACTTAAACCAAGGTTTTTTATTCTTATTTATTTATTTCATATTTATTTTAATTAGTTTTATTTAAATTATTTCTTTAATTAAAAAAAAACCCCAACTTTTGTTTGCAAAAACATAAGATTAAATTAATCATTCTCTGTGGGATCGACTCTTACTTACACTACTACATATTTATTTTTCCAAAATAAGATTTTATTTTTGGGTGTTTGCGACATCACACCAATCATTATTAATTATTGAATAATGATTTAATTCTTAACTATTATCATTTAATAGTTAGTCAATAATATTATCAATATATTTTAATTACTTAATAATCTTCTTTCGATTAAGTAATAATTTATTCCACTTAATTACCATTTAGTTATTATTTAATATGAATTAAATAATAATTAATTAACTAATTATCCGAACTCATTATTTAATATTAATTAAATAATAATTAATTAATTAATTAACCTTACTTATTATTTAATATTAATTAAATAATAAATAATTAGTTTATTAACCTTAATTATCCTTTAATTATTATTTAATATTAATTAAATAATAAATAATTAGCTTTCTAACTTTAATATTAATTTAAATAATAATTAATTATTTATTTAACTTTACTTATTATTTAAGTGCAATTAAATAATAAATAACTAACTTATTCATCTTAACATCATTTAATTATTATTTAATATTCATTAAATCATAATTAATTAATTACATAACTTCATATATTATTTAATATTTATTAAATAATATTAAATTAGATTATTAGCCTATTTATACACTAATAAATAGCTAATATATAGTGAATCACTCCAATAATTTCAAATTTTATTTTATAACACTTAATTAGCATGCCAATAGGTCAAATATTATTCTCATACTTATTAGCAATTTAGTAGGCTTTAATCCACCATTAATTCTAATAAATACCAAATTACAAACAAATTCGGATTTTAAATTTTGATAATTTTCTTTATAAAATTATAAGCATTTTCTCTTTTGGAACCAACCCAAGAACCGGCCTAAAAACGCCCGAACCGGCCCTACCTAGAAATCATGAAAAACCGAAAAAAACCGAACCGACCGGTTTTTTTAAAAAAATAGGCAGATTATTTTCTGAATTTTCCAAACTTGGGGTCTCCGACGGGAACTTGAATAAAATGAAATCCACAAGTCCGATTGAGCCTATTTGGTATCGATAGATTCGTAACTTCCCAAACTACATTTTTATGTCATCAAACATCAAATTTGGATTTGTTTTGGTCACGGAAATTGGCTCCAAACCGGACTATTGTGCACAGCCCTAAAACAATGGGGTGTTTTGGTAGAAAATCCATATCTTGCTCATTTTAAATCGGATTTTAGTCATTCAACTTGGAGAATCTTCATATTTCATGGATCTATCACCCAAAATTGACGGATCATAAATCCGACTTACGGATTGTGAACAGTAATTCCGTAAAGGGGCTGCTACGTATTAGATTAATTTGTTTTCGTCGGTAAAAATTTATTCAATGAGTTTGATGAAATTTTTCATCACAAACACATATAAAAACCCATGTTAAACCCATCAAACTATGAATATACATATATTACATAGCTAAAGACTTCTAGAACATCAAAACGTGTTTTGATCGGTTAAAAATACATTTTAACCGTTCAAATCATATCTAAACTATAAAAATGAACTAAAGAAGGTTTAGAACACTTTTTTTTAACCTTTTATACATGGATGCTCTCCTTCCTCTTGTCTTGATCTTGGATTGTGACTCTCTCTTGTCCATTCTCTAGCAAATTTACTTGGTGGATCATCAATCTCATAAGAGTAACTCTCTATATCTCTCAAGAAGCTCTCCCTTTTTCTCTTTAGAAAATGCTACAAATGACTAACCAACCTCACCAATAAATGGAACACTTCTATTTATAGCACAATGTTAATCCTTCATTAACCTCCTAATCAACTAGTGTTGGTGAAATTAGGAGCTTAAACTATATTACTATTGCATGGAATGACTACCATGAATGACCATTGGTGTGACATCCATCAAGGTTGCTTGTAAGCAACTTTTGGAGTGTAATTGAAGCCATAGGAAGTCCACACTCAACATTTCCATGTGGGCCCCCCTCAAAATTCGGGATTTGCAATTTATTATACCAATTTGGCTTTATTTTTATGTCCTATATCATTATATAAGTATCCATATATATATACACCAATATATGTATACATATTCACCTATACTTGTACATTGGGCTCCACTTTGGACCTTAGAATTAAATTATATTGAGCTCATTTATTTAATTTGGTTGGGCTCAATTTAATTGTTACATTGGGCTAACATTAAATACCCTATGTTACATTTAATTAAAACAAGCATTGGGCTTGGTTAATTATTACATAAATCAATGTTCAAATTAAATTATATGGACTACTAGGTTAATTAATTTAACTTAGTTTAATACATCAATTGGACTTATAATATAATCCAATTAGACTTACTTTTAATTATCCTAC
>OX359267.1:24735997-24948497 GCA_947179155.2 Hedera helix
CATTTCTGTTTAACAATTCATATTATAATCAATATATAACATTTGCATACTACATTCTCATAACTTTGAACACATAGTCATGACAACACACGTTTCATAACTGGATTTATATTCATAAACAACTTGCTTGATGCTTCGCATATTACATCACATGTAGCACATAAGTTACGATACATATAACTTTACACAACACTAGTACCTCCTTCCTTACAAGCAAAGAGGGTACATGATGCTTATAACAAAAATTTAGGGATTCTACCATATACACACATAATTATACATACATAACTATATATCTATTACATCTTCCTACAGAAGAATCCCACGTCTAACTGCATCATCGTACTCTTCATTCATTATAGCTATCATCTTCCATCGACTTAAGATATCCCTTGATTGATTACATTCTACAGGATAATAGTGTACCCTATCTTGCGCTCTCCCAAATGCTGTGCAAAAGGCATAGCTCATGTCCTCCATTTTTGCACCCATATTATCCATTCTGGCTTTCTTGGACCTCACTTCCTCTTCCAATAAATCTATTCTTCTCACTGCGTTAGTCCCAGCACGCTCATTCATGGCTATCTCAGCATTGGCTTCCCTAAGCTTTGCTTCCAAAATTTCCTTGTCATTCTTCAACTCTTGTATCTTCTGTTCAACTTGCCCCAATTTATCTTCCAGCTCCATATTTTTATTAGTCAATACTTGAATTGTTGTTTCATTTTGTTCTGCAGTTGTCTATCGTTCAGCTGCTTGAGTTTCTAGTTCCAAAATCCTATCGACAAACTCACTGTTCTGTTGTATCAGGCCGGTTACCCATTCCCGATCTGCTTCTCTCTGCTCAGATGAAGCATTCTCCGGTAATGCCCCATCTGAGTCTCCCTCTAACTTTTATGGATCCTCTTCCTGTTCACTACCTTCAGTTGGTACTGTCGTCATTACATCTATTTGGATATCTCTAGGTTCCTCTTCTCCTGCAGCCCGACTGGACTCTCCAATCTTTGGCATGCTATAAAATCATAAGAACAACTATTTCAGTTCACTGTAATTTTCCTTATTCTTAAAGCACATAGCATGTAACACATAACATATAGCACATATTGTGGAAAATTGTACCCTCAACAACTTCCACCGTTCGCTTCTTAGAACTCTAAATGAGTTTTACTATATCCCTTAAAGTCACATTCCTAATTCCCTACCTACGGTTTATAACATATCTGCTCTGATACCAACCTGTGACGCCCCCAAATTCGGGTCCCTTGTACCACGGGTTTGGTGCTCACGTGACTACTCTACACTGTCATCTCATACATCCAATTTGAATAAAATAATAATAAGAACTTTATTTACATTCAACCATAACTAATCCCAGGTTCTGCGTACTTTTATACATACAAACTATCGTACCTGACGTATTACAAAATATAATAATATTTACACAATAATAGTACATCTACTGGTGGTTAGCTTTTCCTTTACCCTTATCTATACCCGACCCCTCGGTCTTCTCTGGCTTAGCTGAAATATCATGAATGAAAGAAAGAGTGAGCTTAAAATAACTCAGCAAGTAAATAACACAAAATAACATGATATTTCGAAATGAAAAATATAAATCATTTACAAGGAAATGGAGATATTTATATCAACACTGACTTTTGGCATTTCAACAGATGATGAGGGAATTATAACATAAGATGAACATAACTATCTGGAAACATGGAATTTTAATTGCTGTATGGTCACAAGACCAAGAACACGTTAAGAACAATATCAATCATTAAGACTGATACTGCCCAAATTAGTTATAATGCGTTAAGAACAATCTCAATCACAAAGACTGACATTGCCCAGGAGGTAATAACACCAATTTAGATGCGTACTCTGGGTGATCAGCCCATCGTACTTTATATTGTGCACAACAAACATCTAACGACGCAACCACGTCATAATTATTTCATTTCCTTTATCCTTTATTCCCCTTTTTTATTAGGGTTGTTCTGTTACAGCATAACATAGAGTCCGCACCCCCACAATGTGGATTGGAGAACATAACAATCAAAAGCTGAATTTAACATGAAATATTTCACGTGTCTAGCCATAATCAAAATTCTCATCAACCTTTCCAATATAGTTCAGCAAGGAATGAACTTTAAATGGTAGTACAAATACACAACATGAATGTTTATTCAAGAACTGCAATTAAAAGTTCAGTCAGAAAACTTGCCTTGGTCCTCGTCTATCACAATTGGTAAAATATTATCCCTTTTATAACCTACATGACCATGATATTGGTTCATGCATTAGTTATATACACATGCATGCCATAACTTGCTAAACAAGCTACCTATTAGCTATACATAACCCTAATCACATAACACATTGTTTATTTAAGCTTTAATATCTACCATATTGATTATCTTTATCAAATTATGGTGTACATATATATATTTCTATCATTAAATATTAAAACGTTGCATTTTGGAATCAAAATAATTTATTTTTTAAAAACAAGACACGGCGCCCCGGCGGAGAACACTGCGCCCCCAGCGAAAACTTCTCGGCCAGACAACGTCCTGGCGCGCCTTGATCTCGCCCCGGCGTGGTCCAAACAGAAGCATTGCGCCCCGGCGCAGTACTGGTTTTTCAAAAAAAAAAAATTCTTTCCAAAAACTAAGCTAACTTTGGCCCTAATGTGAATTTCCCAATTCCAACATTTCACATAGCACATATAACAAGTAATTGACTTGCGTGGGTCTTCGAAATATTTAAAAATCATCATTTGACCCTAATATACCATATAATTCATTTTAGTTGTCGGTTAACGTTTTAAAATGTTCGAATCGATCAATTATTGCCATATGGACCAAATGGCTCCCAAATTGATTCTAACACATGTATCTACGTATAACTTACATGTTTGGCCTCGTTTGACACTCAATTAGCCAAAATGACCAAAAATTACATATTGGTTGCATTATATCAATTTTTCAATTTCCACAACTTAGACCAAACTTCATTCTTGGTACTCTATACTTCACATGCATTACCACACACACATCTAGCAACATGATATGCTCACATAACTTCTATATGTATCTTCCAATGCACTTTACAGATTATAATTTGATTTCTCCAAAAACTATAGCCTAATATTCAATTCTCTTTCATAAAACATGGTTATTAAATCATCTAGGCTCCTTTGATGCTTTCTAACCTATAATAATGCATGTATCACGTATTTTCACCTTCTCAAACTAGGTTTTCATCATATTTAGTAACATATAACGCTTAATCATGCTTTAAATCATAACTTTAAACTTCAATATTTATATGAATAGTACACCACCTTTGTCTAGCCAACTTATGCTTAGGGTTTCGTAACAATTCAACCATATGGCACATAAATCACATAATCATAACATATATCACCAAGATAAATGCATGGTTTCATCTCTTCTTGCATGTAGGCACATAGATGACAAATTTAGATGCTAGAACATATTTTCTACCTTCTTTTTGCTACTCTTCTCCTTGCTAGGAACCTTACAAGTGTTGGATGATCCACTTTTGATGTTTATTTCACCTCTCTTGGACTTTCTCTTGAATCCTTCAACTTTTCCTTGAAACCCTAGCTCCTCTCTTCTTTTCTCTCTTGGACTCTCGGTTGAGCAACTTGAAAGAGAGAATGATGTAACTTGATACTTGAAATTATATGCATGTATTCTTATATAAACCTCCAACACTTAACTCACCTTGATTACATTAACCCTTGCATGGTTAGGGGTATAGGAGTCCTTTTGCACAACCAACTAAGGATAAGTTGGACAATTTTCACAAAAATGATACCTTAGTCATTATTCATATTGCCAAAAGCATCATAGTCTTTTGTCAATTCTCTAAACAATTAAATTTTCATAAAATTTCCTAAAAATCAATTTTTTTGCTCATTTTGATTTCAATTAAACTCCAATTTGATCCAAACTTGTTTCATAAATCTTACATTTAATTCTACCATCTAATAGTCCATAATCCACTTGTCCCAATTTGCTTGTCACACCTCAAAAGATTTAATTTCTATTAATAACTCATTCGAAAATTTTAATATTCATTTAAAAATTCTAATTTTATATATTTCAAAATGTGTATCATTACAATGCGAGTCTACGATGATTGATGAGCCGATGATTGTGACAACCCAAAATCTGAGTTATTTAACCTTGGGTTTGGTTCTCACTGTACAATACCTACCAACAAATAAATACATATATTGCATTTAAACTTCACGGAATAATACAAAATGTTCCTTATAAAAAGGTTACACTTCCCAAGGTCGATTAACCTTAATCGTAACATTACATATCTTAAGGGAAATACAAAAGATTTACAAAAGAAATTACATAACAGTAACTTAATCTAGCATGCATTAACTAAACTAAGCGTTTACTTTCCCCTTGCCTTTGATATATAAGCAACTAAATGACTCAACAAGTTTATAAGCAACAACATATGATATATCATGATGAAAAGGGAAATATCATCAGGGCTTTCAACAATGAATAACAATTGTGAATGAAATCAAGAATCAATGTTTCATTATAAGAAGGGATTGACTCTTTACTACTGAGCGGTCTTTAATGACCATGAATTACTACTAAGGTAGAACAGACATACATATATCTGACACCTCGAAAAACAGGACACTTGAGGGGATCAGCCTCTCGTATCCTATGTATATGCATAACATTTAGATTTCTTGCGCAAATTCGATTTTTCGACAAATAAAAATCCCCTTTAACTAGGGTTGTTTATTCTCAGTCTTACTATAAGAATCCGCACCAACCAATGGTTTGGATAAGCTTTTAAAATATTCAATTTGATGAATTTAGACATGCATTGTCTAGCTGAAACAATTAGCTTAGACATTCTTAAACAATTCTTAAATTACGGAACTATAACATTTGCAAAGGCACTATGTGCGAATACAATACAATAATGATGTGAAGTAATTTTTGATAATTAATTCACTCAAAGGTCTGTCAAATAACTACGAGTGTAGATACTTGCTCAACAATAATTGAATTGCTCAATGTAAATAAGGTTGAAGAATACTTGCAACAATAAATACAAGTTAGGGTTAAGAAGAACTTGTCTCGTGCGTGGTCTACTGCTAACCAATTCAATTTAATTCTCTTTAAATAAACCTAATAATTAATCAAGTTGATCTTCAAATTAGTATCATATACGCATTCATATGATAACCTCTATACATGTTATATCTAACCACATAATTAAATAATTAAGGGTATATTAAACATTTAGAAAATATTATTATTACTTGATAATATTTTAATCACATAAAACCAATATTAATTACTTAATATAGTTCAAACTCTTATCTAATATTATTGATAATTTAATAATATTTTATTAACCTTCTAATATTATTAATCATTTAATAATATCCTATTAATTATTTAATATTATTAATCATTTAATAATATTTTATTCATTATCTAATATTATTAATCATTTAATAATATTTTATTCCCTTATTAATATTATTAATTATTTAATAATATTTTAATCATTATCTAATATTATTAATCATTTAATAATATTTTATTACTTTATTAATATTATTAATCATTTAATAATATTTTATTCATTATCTAATATTATTAATCATTTAATAATATTTTATTCCCTTATTAATATTATTAATTATTTAATAATATTTTAATTATTATCTAATATTATTAATCATTTAATAATATTTTATTGCTTTATTAATATTATTAATCATTTAATAATATTTTATTCATTATCAAATATTATTACTTATTTAATAATATTTCATTGACTTAATAATATTATTACCAATGTAGTAACATTTAATCATTTACAAATGTTATAATCATTTAATAATCTTTTAATCACATATTAATATTATTAACCACTTAATAATATTCTATAACAAACAATACCAATAGTTAACTCTTTAATTGTGTTAATGTTAGCCTTTATTTTACGTATTTAGCTACCAATTAGTTACTAATAAACTTCATATATTGGTTTAATATCCAAACACATTCATTTTATATTTAATTTAACTTAATTTATCAAAAAAAAACTCGACCCGACTCGAACAACTTGGACATTCTGTTTTGAATACCCCGGCGCTCAACTGGGCGTCGTGGCATCCAAAACAGAACACAAGCCCTAAAATGGGCTGTTCGACCTCTAGTCACTCCAACAGTCATAAGTTATTCATTTTAAAATATTTTGGGGTGATTCTTGAGTCCATTCTCATTAGAATTTCCCCCTCTACAATATCTCTTTAGATCACAAATTCAAATTCTGAATGTAACTAGACTCAAAACTGCTCACAAGGATAAGGTGAAAACTAACTTCATAATTTCCTTGGTTTTAATGGTTCAAACATGAATTAAATAAACTCTCCACATTCAAATGACACCAACTTAGGGTTCAATCACTCAAATTCTGAATGACACTTCCTAACTTCTTTTTCTACAATATTTCATGGTTCAATCACATTTTTGAAAATGTTTTACACGAAATTTAAAGATCGAACCACTTAGGGTTTAAAAATAACCTACTTTGCGGCAAAAGTCATAACTCTTTTGTTTTTCATTATTTTTGAAAGCTTCAAGTTGGGTTTTCTTTAAAACTCATGTATGTAACTTTCTAACCATAAAAATCCATTTTTCAACTTGTACATTTCTAACTACAACATAAAATATCACATGCTTGACTAGGGTTTTACCCGTAAAGCTTAATATGGACCTTTCTACTATTTTTATGCATTCCACACATACCAAAACATGATATACACACATCAAACTATAAATATACATATATAACATATTTTAAGAGTTCTAGACCATCAAAACAACTTTTGATCGGTTAAAAATATATTTTTGACCATAGAAAACATATATAGACAATAAATATGAACTAAGAAGAGTTGAGAGTACTTTTGAACCTCTTGGATTTGAATGTTCTCTTTCTCTTGGCTATGAACTTTGATAGAGACTCCACCTTGATAAATCTCTAGCAATTTCTCACAACTCACAAGTGTTTCTCTCTTTTTCTCTCAAATGCTCTCACTTTCTTCTCTCTAGAATTCTAACAAATGAACTAACAAACATCACCAAGTGTGTGGAGTGTCTTATTTATAGCCAAATGCTAATCATCCATTAGCTCTCTTAATTCACCAATGTTGGTGAATTTAGAGCTTAATCTAGCTTACTGTTGCATGGATGGACATTATGATTGACTAGGTGATTAACTAGGGTTGTTGGCCAAACTTGTCATAGTGTAAATTAGAAGCAACATGAAAATCAAGCAACCCATGTGAGCCCCCCTTCAAATCTTAGCAAAATGGCCTTTTCCAAGCCATTTTTCCTTTAATTTTTTTACTTTAATTATACATATATACATCTATATATGTAAATTCATATATGTAATAATTTTGACCAATTTTGACTTCCTATTGGGCTCCACTTTGGACTCTAGGATTAAATATATTGGGCTCATCCATTTAATTGGTTTGGGCTCAATTTAATTAACACATTGGGCTAGCATTTAAATAACTATGCTACCTTTAATTAAAATAAGCATCGGGCTTGTTTAATTAATTACATGGACTAAGGTTTAATTTAATTACTTGGGCTACTAGTTAAATTTAATTGATCTACTTTAATAACTGATTTGGATTTAAAATATAATTCAATTATATTTGCTTTAGTTAATTATAATTTGTTGCTTCATTGCTTTAAATAAATATACACATACACTAGTATATATATTTAATTATCTAATTGACAATTGATTAGTAAAACTTTTTTAATTCATTGCTAATTATATAATAATTATAATTACAATGTTTAATGAAATTCGTGGTCATTACAATGATCGACCGATCATTTAGGTCGCGACCATCGATAAGATGATGCGAGTCTATGATAGCGTTAGGGTTTGGTCCGTTCGGACTTGGGATTGGGAATTTGGGACTGACTGACAGTTTCGTGATTTCGAGTCTAGATTGAGCGAGAAGGGGAGAGAGCTAAGTTAAGGATGAGTGAGGTATATGAGTTCGATCGGGGACGAGAGAGAGCTGTTTCACTTGTGAGGATGAGTGAAGTAAATAATTTCTTTAATTTGGATCGGGGAAGTTTTCCTTTACTTGTTATGAAATTTGTTCAATTAATAATGACAAACTATATATATATATGCTCCGTGTTTTAATTTCAAGTTTTCACTTCCGCGTTATTTTTTCAAGCTCCGTATTTTTTAAATAGATAATGTTTTCCTTAAGAAAATATTATAACTTTAAAACCAAATATTGCCCCTTATAACTACATAACGCTTTTACATATGTATCTATATCGTTTTTTGAAAAAACGTTGTGAAAAAAAAAACACCACGGCATTTTTTATAAAAACCTTGTTGTTTAAGTGTTATCTTTTTACTGTTTTGTAGTAGTGTAAGGTAGCCTTCTAATGGTTATTTATTTCCTTGTAATTTTCAACTAATTATGTGATTTAGAGTCATATTACTTCGTTCTACTTTGGTTTGCCTCAAAAGAAGAAAGCGTATCCCTCCGTAATCAAAATGATTCTTACGACTCACACCAGCATTCATTTAAGGAAACCTTTTAATAGTTTAGTAATTTTCTTTTAATTTGCAAACAAATAGGTGATTTAGAGTCATATTACTTCGTTCTACTTTGGTTAGCATCAAATGGAGCAATCATATTACTCTCGCAATCAGAATGTTGACTACGACTCACACCAGGCTTCTTTTAAGGAAACCATCTAATTATTTATTTATTTTCTTTTAATTTGCAAACAAAGAAGTGATTTGGAGTGATATTACTTCGTTCTACTTCTGTTATCCTCAAAGGGAGCCATCACTTTCGCAATCAAAATGATGCTTATGACTCACACCGACCTTCATTTAAGGAAACCTTCTAATTATTTTGTTATTTTTTTAATTTGGAAACAACTTGGTGATTTAGAGTCATATTACTTCGTTCTAATTTTCATTAGCCTCAAAAGGAGCAAGTGTATCCCTTCCGCAATCAAAATGATGCTGACGACTCACACCAGCCTTCATTTAAGGAAATCTTCTAATTGTTTAGTTATTTTCTTTCAATTTGAGAACAAATAGGTGATTTAGAGTCATATTACTTCGTTCTACTTTGGTTAGCGTCAAAAGGAACAATCATATAACTCTCGCAATCAGAATGATGACTACAACTCACACCAGGCTTCATTTAAGGGAAACTTCTAATTGTTTATTTATTTTCTTTTAATTTGCATATAATTAAGTGATTTAGAGTCATATTACTTCGTTCTACTTTAGTTTACCTCAAAAGGAGTAAGCGTATCCCTCTCGCAATCAGAATAATGCTTACGACTCACATTAGTATTCATTTAAGGAAACCTTCTAATAGTGTAGTTATTTTCTTTTAAATTGCAAACAAAGAGGTGATTTCGAGTGATATTACTTTGTTCTACTTTTGCTATCCTCAAAGAGAGCCATCCTATCACTATCACAAATAAAATGATGCTTACGACTTACACCAGCTTTCATTTTATGGAAACTTTCTAATTATTTAGTTATTTTCTTTTAATTTGCAAACAAAATGGTGATTCAGAGTCACATTACTTCATTAAACTTTTCGTTAGCCTCAAAAGGAGCAAGTGTATCCCCCTCGCAATCAGAATGATGCTTAGGACTCACACCGACCCTCTTTTAAGGAAACCTTCAAATTATTTAGTTATTTTCTTTTAATTTGCAAACAAATAGGTGATTTAGAGTCATATTACTTCGTTCTACTTTGGTTAGCGTCAAAATGAGCAATCCTATCACTCTCGCAATCAGAATGATGACTACGACTCACACCAGGCTTCCTGTAAGGAAACCATCTAATTGTTTATTTATTTTCTTTTAATTTGAAAATAATTAAGTGATTTAGAGTCATATTACTTCGTTCTACTTTAGTTTGTCTCAAAAGGAGTAAGTGTATCCCTCTCGCAATCAGAATTATGCTTACGACTTACACTAGTCTTCATTTAAGGAAACCTTCTAATACTGTAGTTATTTTGTTTTACTTTGTAAACAAATAGGTGACATGGAGTGATATTACTTCGTTCTATTTTTGTTATCCCTAAAGGGAGCCATCCTATCACTCTCGAAATCAAAATAATTCTTACGACTCATACCAGCCTTCATTTTATGGAAACTTTCTAATTATTTACTTATTTTCTTTTAATTTGCAAACAAAAAGGCCATTTAGAGTCATATTACTTCGTTTTACTTTTGTTAGCCCCAAAAGAAGCAATCTTATCACTCTCGCAATCAAAATGATGCTTACGACACGCACTAGCCTGCATTTGAGGAAACCTTCTAATTATTTAGTTATTTTATTTTAATTTACAAACAAATAGGTGATTTAGAGTCATATTACTTCGTTCTACTTTGGTTAGCCTCAAAAGGAGCAATCCTATTACTCTCGCAATTATAATGATGACAATGACTAACACAAGGCTTGCTTTAAGGAAACAATCTAATTATTTATTTATTTTCTTTTAATTTGAAAATAATTAAGTGATTTAGAGTCATATTACTTCGTTTTACTTTAGTTAGCCTCGAAAGGAGTAAGCGTATGCCTCTCGCAATCAGAATAATGCTTACGACTCACACTAGTCTTCATTTAAGGAAACCTTCTAATACTATAGTTATTTTCTTTTAATTTGCAAAGAAAGAGGTGATTTGGAGGGATATTACTTCGTTCTACTTTTTCTATCCTCAAAGAGAGCCATCCTATCACTCTCGCAAACAAAATGATGCTTACGACTCACACTAGCCTTCATTTTATGGAAACTTTCTAATTATTTAGTTATTTTCTTTTCATTTGCAACCAAAATGGTGATTTGGAGTCACATTACTTAATTAAACTTTTCGTTAGCCTCAAAAGGAGCATGTGTATCAGTCTCGCAATCAGAATGATGCTTACGACTCACACCGGCCTTCATTTAAGGAAACCTTCAAATTATTTCATTATTTTCTTTTAATTTGCAAACAAAGAGGTGATTTAGAGTCATATTACTTCGTTCTAGTTTGGTCAGCGTCAAAATGAGCAATCATATCACTCTCGCAATCAAAATGATGACTACGACTCACACCAGGCTTCCTTTAAGGAAACCATCTAATTATTTATTTATTTTCTTTTAATTTGAAAATAATTAAGTGATTTAGAGTCATATTACTTCGTTTTACTTTAGTTTGCCTCAAAAGGAGTAAGTGTATCCCTCTCGCAATCAGAATTATACTTACAACTCACATTAGTCTTCATTTAAGGAAACCTTATAATACTATACTTATTTTCTTTTAATATGCAAAGAAAGAGGTGATTTGGAGTGATATTACTTCGTTCTACTTCTGTCATCCTCAAAGGGAGCCATCATATCTCTCTCGCAATCAAAATAATGCTTACGACTTACACCAGCCCTCGTTTTAAGGAAATTTTTTAATTATTTAGTTATTTTCTTTTAATTTGCAAACAAAAAGGTGATTTAGAGTCATATTACTTCGTTCTACCTTGCTTAGCGTCAAAAAGAGCAATCCTATCACTCTCGCAATCAGAATGACGACTACGACTCCCACCAAGCTTCCTTTGAGGAAACCTTCTAATTGTTTATTTATTTTCTTTTAATTTGCAAAAAATTAGCTGATTTAGAGTCATATTATTTTGTTCTACTTTGGTTTACCTCAAAAGGAGTTGTCGTATCCCTTTCGCAATCAAAATGATTCTTGCGACTCACACTAACCTTCATTTAAGGAAACCTTCAATTTGTTTAGTTATTTTCTTTTAATTTACAAACAAAAAGCTGATTTAGAGTCATATTACTTCGTTCTACTTTGGTTAGCCTCAAAAGAAGCAATCTTATCACTCTTGTAATCAAAATGATGCTTACGACTCGCACCAGCTTTCATTAAGAAAACCTTATAATTATTTGGTTGTGTTCTTTTAATTTACAAGCAAATATGTGATTTAGAGTTATATTACTTTGTTCTACTTTGTTTTTCCTCGAAAGGAGTAAGCGTATCCCTCTTGCAGTCAGAATTATGCTTACGTCTCACACTAGCCTCTCATTTAAGGAAACCTTATAATTGTTTAGTTATTTTCTTTTAATTTGCAAGTAAAGAGGTGATTTGGAATGATATTACTTCGTTCTACTTCTGTTATCCTCAAAGGGAGCCATCCTATCATTGTCGCAATCAAAATACTGCTTACGACTCACACCAGCCTTTATTTAAGGAAACATTCTAATTATTTAGTTATTTTATATCAATTTGCAAGCAAATAGGTGATTTAGAGTCATGTTACTTCGTTCTACTTTAGTTAGCGTCAAAATGAGCAATCATATCACTCTCCCAATTAGAATGATGACTACGACTGGCACCAGGCTTCCTTTAAGGAAACCATCTAATTGTTTATTTATTTTCCTTTAATTTGAAAATAATTAAGTAATTTAGGGTCATTTTACTTCGTTCTACTTTGGTTTGCCTCAGAGGGAGTAAGCATATCCCTATCACAATCAGAATTAGGCTTACGACTCACACTAGCCTTAATTTGTAGAAAACCTTCTAATTGTTTAGCTATTTTATTTTAATTTGCAAACGAAGAGGTGATTTGGAGAGATATTACTTTATTCTACATCTGTTATCCTCAAAGGGAGCCATCCTATCAATCTCGCAATCAAAATGATGCTTACGACTCACACCGGCCTTCGTTTTATGAAAACTTTCTAATTATTTAGTTATCTCGAGTTATATTACTTTGTTCTACTTTTGTTAGCCTCAAAAGGAGCAAAAGTATCCCTCCCACAATCAAAATGATGCTAACGACTCCCACCAGCCTTCATTGAAGGAAATCTTCTAATTGCTTAGTTATTTTCTTTTAATTTGCAAACGAATAGGTGAAGTAGAGTGATCATACCTGTTATCCACAAAAGGAGGAATCCTATCACTTTTGCAATCAAAATGATACTTATGACTCACACTAGCCTTCGTTTTATGGAAACTTTCTAATTATTTAGTTATTTTCTTTGAATTTGCAAACAAATTGGTGATTTAGAGTCATATTACTTCGTTCTACTTTTCGTTAGCCTCAAAAGGAGCAAGCATATCCCTCCCATAGTCAAAATGATGCTTACGACTTACACCGGCCATCATTTAAAGAAACCTCATAAATATTTAGTTATTTTCTTTTAATTTGCAAACAAATAGGTGATTTACATTCATATTACTTCGTTCTACTTTGGTTAGCGTCAAAAGGCGCTATCCTATCACTCTCGCAGTCAGAATGATGACTACGACTCACACCAGGCTCCATTTAAGGAAACCTTTTAATTGTTTATTTATTTTCTTTTAATTTGCAAATAATAAGGTGATTTAGAGTCATATTACTTCGTTCTCCTTTGATTTACCTCAAAATGAGCAATCCTATCATTCTCGCAATCAGAATTATGCTTACGACTCACACTAGCCTTCATTTAAGAAAACCTTCTAATTGTTTAGTTATTTTCTCTTAATTTGCAAACATATAGGAGATTTAAAGTCATATTTGTTTGTTCTACTTTGGTTTGCCTCTAATGGAGAAAGCGTATCCCTCCCACGATCAAAATGATGCTTACGACTTACATCAGCCTGCATTTAAGGAAATCTTCTAATTGTTTGGTTATTTACTTTAAATTTGCAGACAAAGACGTGATTTAGAGTGATATTACCTCATTCTACTTCTGTTGTCCTCAAAAGGAGCCATCCTATCACTCTCGCAATGAAAATGATGTTTACGACTCATACCAGTCTTCGTTTTTTGGAAACTTTCTAATTATTTAGTTATTTTCTTTTAATTTGCAAAGAAATTGGTGATTTAGAGTCATATTACTTTGTTCTACTTTGGTTTGCCCCAAAAGGAGTAAGCGTATGCCTCTCGCAATCAGAATTATGCTTACGACTCACACTATCCTTCATTTAAGGAAACCTTCTAATTGTGTAGTTATTTTCTTTTAATTTGTAAACAAAGAGGTGATTTGTAGTGATATTACTTCGTTCTACTTCTGCTATCCTCAAAGGGAGCCATCATATCACTCTTGCAATTAAAATTATGCTTACGACTCACACCAACCGTCGTTTTATGGAAACTTTCTAATTATTTAGTTATTTTCTTTTAATTAGCAAAGAAATTGGTGACTTAGAGTCATATTACTTCATTCTACTTTAGTTTACCTCAAAAGGAGTAAGCGTATCCCTCTCGCAATCAAAAATATGCTTACGACTCACAATAGTCTTCATTTAAGGAAACCTTCTAATTGTTTTTTTTATTTTCTTTTAATTTACAATCACAAAGGTGATTTGGAGTGATATTATTTCGTTCTACCTCTGTTATCCTCAAAGGGAACCATCATATCACTCTCACAATCAAAATGATGCTTACGACTCACACCTGCCTTCGTTTTATGGAAACTTCCTAATTATTTAGTTTTTTTTTTTAATTTGCTAACAAATTGGTGATTTAGAGTCATATTACTTCAATCTACTTTAATTAACCTCAAAAGGAGCAAGCATATACCTCCCGCAATCAAAATGATGCTTACAACTCACATCGTCCTTCATTTAAGAAAACCTCCTAATTATTTGGTTATTTTCTTTTAATTTACAAACAAATAGGTGATTTAGAGTCACGTTACTTCATTCTACTTTTGTTAGAGTCAAAAGGAGCAATCCTATCACTCTCGCAATCAGAATAATTACTACGACTCACACCCGACTTCATGTAAGGGAACCTTTTAATTATTTATTTATTGTCTTTTAATTTACAAATAATTAAGTGATTTAGAGTAATATTACTTCGTTGTACTTTGGTTTGCCTAAAAGGGAGTAATTGTATCCCTCTTGCAATCAGAATTATGCTTACGACTCACACTAGCCTTCATTTAAGGAAACCTTATAATTGTTTTGTTATTTTCTTTAAATTTGTAAACAAAGAGGTGATTTGGAGTGATATTACTTCGTTCTACTTCTGTTATCCTCAAACGGAGTCATGCTATCACTCTCGCAATCAAAATGATGCTAACGACTCCCACCAGCCTTCATTTAAGGAAATCTTCTAATTGTTTAGTTATTTTCTCTAAATTTTGAACAAAGAGGTTATTTAGAGTGATATTACTTTATTATACTCTTGTTATCCTCAAAGGGAGGCATCCTATCACTCTCCCATTCAAAATGATGCTTACGACTCACACCAGCCTTTGTTTTATGGAAATTTTCTTATTATTTAGTTATTTTCTTTTAATTTGCAAACAAATTGGTGATTTAGAGTCCTATTGCTTCATTCTACTTTGGTTAACCTCAGAAGGACCAAGCGTTTGCCTCCCTCAATCAAAATGATGCTTACAACTCACACGACCTTCATTTAAGGAAACCTTATAATTATTTAGTTATTTTCTTTTAATTTGCAAATAAATATGTGATATTGAGTCATCTTACTTCGTTTTACTTTTTTTACCGTCAAAAGGAGCAATCCTTTCACTCTTGCAATCAGAATGATAGCTACGACTCATACCAGCTTTCATTTCAGGAAACCATTTAATTGTTTATTTATGTTCTTTTAATTTGAAAATAATTAAGTGATTTAGAGTCATATTAGTTCGTTCTACTATGGCTTGACTCAAAATGAGTGAGTGTAACCCTTTCGCAATCATAATTATTTTTACGATTGACACTAGCCTTTATTTAAGGAAGCCTTCTAATTGTATAGTTTTTTTTTCTCTTAATTTGTAAACAAACAGTTGATTTGGAGTGATATTACTTTGTTCTACTTTTGTTATCCTCAAATGGAGCCATCCTATCACTCTCGCAATCAAAATAATGCTTACAACTCACACCGGCCTTCATTTAAGAAAACCTTTTAATTATTTAGTTATTTTCTTTCAATTTGCAAACAAATAGGTTATTTAGAGTCATATTCCTTCGCTCTACGTTGGTTAGCGTCAAAAGGATCAATCCTATCATTCTCGCAATCAGAATGATGACAACGACTCACACAAGACTTCATTTAAGGAAACCATCTAATTGTTTAGTTATTTTCTTTTCATTTGCAAACAAATAGGTGAACTAGAGTGATCATACTTTTTTATACTTTTCTTATCCTCAAAAGGAGCAAGCGTATGCCTCCCACAATCAAAATGATGCTTACGACGCACATCAGCCTTCATTTAAGGAAATCTTCTAATTGTTTAGTTATTTCCTTTAAATTTGCAAACAAAGAGGTGATTTGGAGTGATATTACTTCGTTCTACTTCTGTTGTCCTCAAAGGCAGTCATCCTATCACTCTCGCAATCAAAATGATGCTTACGACTCACACCAACCTTCGTTTTATGGAAACTTTCTAATTATTTAGTTATTTTCTTTTAATTTGCAAAGAAATTGGTGATTTAGAGTCAAATTACTTCGTTCTACTTTGGTTTACCTCAAAAGTAGTAAGCGTATCCCTCTCGCAATCAGAATTATGCTAACGACTCACACTAGCCTTCATTTAAGGAAACCTTCCAATACTTTAGTTATTTTCTTTTAATTTGTAAATAAAGAGGCGATTTGGAGTGATATTACTTCGTTCTACATTGGTTAGCGTCAAAAGGAGCAATCCTATCACTCTCGAAATCAGAATAATTACTACGACTCACACCCGACTTCATTTAAAGGAACCTTCTAATAGTTTATTTATTTTCTTTTAATTTCCAAATAATTAAGTGATTTAGAGTCATATTACTTCGTTCTATAATGGTTTACCTCAAAAGGAGCAAGCATATCCCCCTCTCAATCAAAACGATGCTTACAACTCACACTAGCCTTCATTTAAGGAAACCTTCTATTTTTTAGTTATTTTCTTTTAATTTGCAAATAAAAAGATGATTTAGAATCATATTACTTCGTTCTACTTCAGTTACCCTCAAAAGTGGTAATCATATCACTCTCGCAATCAGAATGATGACTACGACTCTCACCAGGCTTCCTTTAAGGAAATCATCTAATTGTTTATTTATTTTCTTTTAATTTGAAAATAATTAAGTGATTTAGAGTCATATTACTTCGTTGTACTTTATTTTTGCCTCAAAAGGAGTAAGTGTCCCCCTCTCGCAATCAAAATTATATTTACGACTCACACTAGCGTTCATTTAAGGATACATTCTAATTATTTTGTTATTTTATTTTAATTTGCAAACAAAGAGGTGATTTGGAGTTATATTACTTCGTTCTACTTCTGTTATCCTCAAAGGGAGCCATCCTATCCCTCTCACAATCAAAACGATGCTTACGACTCACACTAGCATTCATTGAAGGAAACCTTATATTTGTTTAGTTATTTTCTTTTAATTTGCAAACCAAAAGATGATTTAGAGTCATAATACTTCGTTCTACATTGGTTATCCTCAAAAGCAGTAATCATATCACTCTCGCAATCAGAATGATAACTACAACTCACACCAGGCTTCCTTTAAGGAAACCATCTAATTGTTTATTTATTTTCTATTAATTTGAAAATAATTAAGTGATTTAGAGTCATATTACTTCGTTGTACTTTGGTTTGCCTCAAAAGGAGTAAGTGAATCCCTCTCGCAATCAGAATTATGCTTACGACTCACACTAGTCTCCATTTAAGGAAACCTTTTAATTGTTTTGTTATTTTCTTTTAATTTGCAAAAAAACAAATGATTTGGAGTGATATTACTTCGTTCTACTTTTGTTATCTTTAAAGGGAACTATCCTATCACTCCCGCAATCAAAATGATGCTTACGACTCACACCGGCCTTCATTTAAGGAAACCTTCTAATTATTTAGTTATTTTCTTTCAATTTACAAACAAATAGGTGATTTAGAGTCGTATTACTTCGTTCCACTTTGGTTACCATCAAAAAGATCAATCCTATCATTCTCGCAATCAAAATGATGACTACGACTCACACAAGGCTTCATTTAACGAGGCCATATAACAGTTTATTTATTTTAATTTAATTTGAAAATAATTAAGTAATTTAGAGTCATATTACTTCGGTCTACAATGGTTTGCCTCAAAAGGAGTAAGTGTATCCCTCTTGCAATCAGAATTATGCTTACGACTCACATTAGCCCTCATTTAAGGAAACCTTCTAATTGTTTAGTTATTTTCTTTTAATTTGCAAACAAAGAGGTGATTTGGAGTGATATTACTTCGTTCTACTTCTGTTATCCTCAAAGGGAGCCATCCTATCACTCTCGCAAGTAAAATGATGCTAACGACTCCCACCAGCCTTCATTTAAGGAAACCTTCTAATTTCTTAGTTATTTTCTTTTAATTTGCAAACAAATAGGTGAACTAGAGTGATCATATTTCGTTATACTTTTGTTATCCTCAAAAGAAACAATCCTATCACTCTCGCAATCAAAATGACGCTAAGACTCACACCAGCCTTCATTTAAGGAAATCTTCTAATTGTTTTGTTATTTTCTTTTTATTTGTAAACAAAGGGGTGATTTGGAGTGATATTACTTAGTTCTACTTCTATTATCCTTTCTAGGGAGCCGTCATATCACTCTCGCAATCAAAATGATGCTTACGACTCACACCGACCTTCATTTAAGGAAACCTTCTAATTATTTAGCTATTTTCTTTCAATTTCAAACAAATAGGTGATTTAGAGTCATATTACTTCGTTCGACTTTGGTTAGCATCAAAAGGATCAATCCTATCATTCTCGCAATCAGAATGATGACAACAACTCACACAAGGTATCATTTACGGAAACCATTTAACAGTTTATTTATTTGCTATTAATTTGAAAAATAATTAAGTAATTTAGAGTCATATTACTTCGTTCTATAATGGTTTGCCTCAAAAGGAGTAAGTGTATCTCTCTCGCATTCAGAATTATGCTTACGACTCACACTAGCCTTCATTTAAGGAAACCTTCTAATTGTTTAGTTATTTTCTTTTAATTTACAAACAAATAGGTGATTTAGAGTGATATTATTTCGTTCTACTTTTGTTGTCCTCAAAGGGAGCCATCCTATCACTCTCGCACTTAAAATTATGCTAACGACTCCCACCAGCCTTCGTTTATGGAAACCTTCTAATTCCTTAGTTATTTTCTTTTAATTTGCAAACAAATAGGTTAACTAGAGTGATCATACTTCGTTATACTTTTCTTATCCTCGTAAGGAGCAATCATATCACTCTCGCAATCAAAATGATGCTTACGACTCACACCAGCCTTTATTTAAGCAAATCTTCTAATTGTTTAGTTATTTTCTTTAAATTTGCAAATAAAGAGGCGATTTGGAGAGATATTACTTCGTTCTACTTCTATTATCCTTTTTAGGGAGCCATCCTATCACTCTCGCAATCAATATGATGCTTACAACTCACACCGGCCTTCAGTTAAGGAAACCTTTAAATTATTTAGTTATTTTCTTTTAATTTGCAAACAAATAGGTGATTTAGAGTCATATTACTTCGTTCTACTTTGGTTAGCGTCAAAAGCTGCAATCCTATCACTCTCGCAATCAAAGTGATGAATACAACTCACAACAGGCTTCATTTAAGGAAACCTTCTAATGGTTATTCATTTCCTTATAATTTGTAATTAATTAAGTGATTTAAAGTCATATTACTTCGTTCTACTTCGGTTTACCTCAAAAGGAGCAAGCATATCCCTCTCGCAATCAAAATGATGCTTACGACTCACATTAGCCTTCATTTAAGGAAACCTTCTATTTTTTTTAGTTATTTTCTTTTAATTTGCAAACAAAAAGGTGATTTAGAGTCATATTACTTCGTTCTACTTTTGTTAGCCTCAAAAGTAGCAATCCTATCACTCTCGCAATCAAAATGATGATTACGACTCGTACCAGCCTTCATTTAAGGAAACCATCGAATTATTTAGTTATTTCCTATTAATTTGCAAACAAATAGGTGATTAATAGTCATATTACTTTGTTCTACTTCGGTTAGCCTCAAAAGTAGCAATCCTTTCACTCTCGCAATCAGAATGATGACTACGACTCATGACTCACACTAGCCTTCATTTAAGAAAATCTTCTAATTGATTAGTTATTTTCTTTAAATTTACAATCAAAGAGGCGATTTGGAGTTATATTACTTTGTTCTACTTCTGTTATCTTCAAAGAGAGCCATCCTATCACTCGAGCAATCAAAATGATGATTACGACTCACATCAGCCTTCGTTTTATGGAAACTTTCTAATTTTTTAGTTATTTTCTTTTAATTTGCAAATAAATTGGTGATTTAATTTCATATTGCTTCGTTCTACATTTCGTTAGCCTCAAATGGAGCAGGCGTATCCCTCTCACAATCAAAATGATGCGAACGACTCGCACCAGCCTTCGTTTAAAGAAGTCTTCTAATTGTTTAGTTATTTTCTTTTAATGTGCAAACAAATAGGTGAACTAGATTGATATTACTTCGTTTTACTTCTGTTATCCTCAAAAGGAGCCATCCTATCACTCGCGCAATCCAAATGATGACTATGACTCCCACCAAGCTTCATTTAAGGAAACCATCTAATTGTTTATTTATTTTCTATTAATTTGAAAATAATTAAGTGATTAAGAGTCATATTACATCGTTCAACTATGGTTTGCCTCAAAAGAAGTAACTGTATCCATCTCGCAATCAGAATTATGCTTTCCACTCATACTAGCCTTCATTTAAGGAAACCTTCTAATTATTTAGTTATTTTCTTTTAATTTGCAAGCAAAGAGGTGATTTGGAGTGATATTACTTCGTTCTACTTTTGTTATCCTCAAAGGGAGCCATCCTATCACTCTCGCAACCAAAATGATGCTTACAACTCACACCGGCCTTCACTTAAGGAAACCTTATAAATATTTAGTTATTTTCTTTCAATTTGCAAACAAATAAGTGATTTAGAGTCATATTACTTCGTTCTACTTTGGTTAGCATCAAAAGGATCAATCCTATCACTCTTGAAATCAAAATGATGACTACGACTCACACCAAGCTTCATTCAAGGAAACCATATAATTGAATTTTTTTTTCTTTTAATTTGCAAATAATTAAATAATTTAGAGTCATATTACTTCGTTCTACTAAGGTTTGCCTCAAAAGGAGTAAGTGTATCCCTCTTGCAATCAGAATTATGCTTATGACTCACACTAGACTTCATTTAAGGAAACCTTCTAATTGTTTAGTTATTTTCTTTTAATTTGCAAACAAAGAGGTGATTTGCAATAATATTACTTCGTTCTACTTTTGTTATCCTCAAAGGGAGTCATCATATCACTCTCACAATCAAAATGATGCTTACGACTCACACCAACCTTCGTTTTCTGAAAACTTGGTGATTTAGAGTCATATATCTTTTTATTTGCAAACAAATTGGTGATTTAGAGTCATATTACTCCGTTCTGCTTTTGTTAGCATTAAAAGAAGCAATCTTATCACTCTCGCAATCAGAACGATGACTACGATCCACACCAGGCCTCCTTTAAGGAAAAAATCTAATTGTTTATTAATTTTCTTTTAATGTGAAAATAATTAAGTAATTTAGAGTCATATTACTTCGTTCTACTTTGGTTTACCACAAAAGGAGTAAGCGCATCCCTCTTGCAATCAGAATTACGCTCACGACTCACACTAGCCTACATTTAAGGAAACCTTCTAATTGTTTAGTTATTTTCTTCTAATTTGCAAACAAATAAGTGATTTAGAGTCATATTACTTCGTTCTACTTCGGTTAGCCTCAAAAGCAGTAATCCTATCACTCTCGCAATCAGAATGATGACTACGACTGACACCAGGCTTCATTTAAGAAAATCTTCCAATCGTTTGTTTATTTTCTTTTAATTTGAAAATAATTAAGTGATTTAGAGTCATATTACTTCGTTCTACTATGGTTTTCCTCAAAAGGAGTATGTGTATCCTTCTCGCAATCAGAATTATGCTTTCGACTCATACTAGCCTTTATTTAAGGAAACCTTCTAATTATTTAGTTATTTTCTTTTTATTTGCAAGCAAAGCGGTTATTTGGAGTGATATTACTTCATTCTACTTTTGTTATCCTCAAAGGGAGCCATCCTATCACTCTCACAACCAAAATGATGCTTACGATTCACACCGGCCTTCACTTAAGGAAACCTTCTAATTATTTAGTTATTTTCTTTCAATTTGCAAACAAATAGGTGATTTAGAGTCATATTACTTCTTTCTACTTTGGTTAGCATCAAAAGGATCAATCATATCACTCTTGAAATCAGAATGATGACTACGACTCACACCAAGCTTCATTCAAGGAAACCATCTAATTGATTATTTTTTTTTCTTTTAATTTGCAAATAATTAAGTGATTTAGGGTCATATTACTTCGTTCTACTAAGGTTTGCCTCAAAAGGAGTAAGTGTATCCCTCTTGCAATCAGAATTATGCTTATGACGCACACTAGACTTCATTTAAGGAAACCTTCTAATTGTTTAGTTATTTTCTTCTAATTTGCAAACAAATAGGTGATTTAGAGTTATATTACTTTATTCTACTTTGGTTAGCCTCAAAAGCAGTAATCCTATCACTCTTGCAATTAGAATGATGACTACGACTCACACCAGTCTTCATTTAAGGAGTGCGTTTTATACTCCATCTCAACCCACCACATGACAACTGTTTCACTTTTTTTTTTTTTTTTTTTTTTTTACTTCAGGTAAGGTCAATTTAATAATCCCAGAAAAATTACCTTAATCATTTCTCCACATTATATTTACCTTATATTCGCTTCAAGTAATGTTCAAATAAGATATTGAATTAAAAACATATCTTATAAGCATTTAACCAAATAAATTTTCTCCAAATTAAAATTAGTTCAAACATATGGATATGTGCAAATAATAAAATAAAAGATTTCAAACAAAGTACTGACCAACAAAAATGTCAAAATTCAAATTATGCAAAATTTATCAATTTTTCAAGAGTTATTAAATAAAAATCAAAAATTTATCATCGGTTAAAAATTAAAATTCAAATAAAAATATTGCTCAACTGACTCAATCCTAGAAAACTATCCCATTTTCATAGGCCGGTTACACTTAGCACGTGCAATAAGCCTTTAAACCCAAAGATTACCCCAAGTGGACGAGTTTTGTCTTGTGAGGGTTTACAGTGAATATACCCACAAAATTTCAAAAATTTCAAATTTTTTTATTTTTTTTATTAAAATAAAAATAAAAATAAATTAATAAAATAAAATAATCTAAAACCCTTCCCCCACACTTAAAACTTACATTGTCCCCAATGTAAAGTAAAAATGCAAAGATAAGGCACATACAACTAACATATAACAATTAAAAAATATATATATATAAAAAGAAAAAAATAAGTATACTCCCCTTTGGGTTGCCTCCCAAGCAGCACGCCTTTGTTTATTGGCATTCATTCGACAACTTTCTGCTCTCAATCTTAGTAAATTGGATCTGTCAACTCTAGGATCTCCACGTTTTCCACTTGATGACCATCCTAGAATGGTTTGAGTCGATGGCCGTTCACTTTGAATATTTTTCCAGTACTCAGATTATGGATTTCTACTACACCATAAGGAAAAATATTAACAACAATAAATGGACCTTCCCACCGAAAACAATGTTTACCTGGATATAATTTCAATCGGGAATTGTATAGGAGGACTTGTTGACCCACTGTAAAGGTTTTCTTTAAATTTTTCTTGTCGTGGAATGCCTTTGTCTTTTCTTTATACAATTTTGAGCTTTCATATGCTTCATTTCGGAGTTCTTCAAGCTCTTGTAACAGCAATTTCATGTGCTCTCCTGCTTGATCTAGGCTCATATTACACTGCTTGATCGCCCAGAAAGCTTTGTGTTTTAGTTCCACTGGCAGATGACATGGCTTCCCGAACACAATCTTGTAGGGTGACATCCCTATAGGAGTTTTAAATGTTGTCCTATACGCACATAGTGCATCTTCCAGTTTCAGACTCCAATCCTTTCTGTTTGGCTTGACAACCTTCTCTAAAATGGACTTGACTTCACGGTTAGACACTTCAGCTTGGCCATTACTTTGTGGGTGATAGGTTGTAAAGACTCTATGTATAACATTATACTTCTTAAACAGAGCCACTATCATCTTATTGCAGAAATGAGTTCCTTTGTCGCCGATAATAGCCCTTGGAGTTCCAAACTTGACAAAGATGTTAGACTTGATAAAATCTGCAACAACTTTAGAATCGTCAGTCCTGGTGGCTTTAGCTTCCACCCATTTTTAAACATAGTCAACAGCCAAAAGAATGTAAACATTATCATAAGAAGCAGGAAATGGTCCCATAAAATCAATACCCCAAACATAAAAAATTTCAACAATTAAGATAGGGTTTTGTGGCATTTGATTTTTACTTGATATATTTCCTGTCATTTGGCAATTTACACATGATTTACAAAACATATAAGAATCTTTAAAAATAGCTGGCCAAAAGAATCCAGATTCTAAAACTTTATGGGTTGTTCTTTTAGTTACGAAATGTCCTCCACAAGCATAAGAGTGATATAAAGTAAGAATAGATAAAAACTCACTATCAGGCACACACCTTCTAACTACCTGATCAGAACAAAATTTCCACAAGTACAGATCATCCCACACATAATATTTTGCATCTTGTTTTAGCTTTTCTTTTTGGAGTTTAGAAAACTCACTAGGCATATAAGCACTAACCAAATAGTTAACGAGATTTGCATACCAGGGTACCGAATTTTCAATGGAAAAGAGATGCTCATCTGGAAAAGAATCTTGTAATGGTAGAGAGTCTTCCTCCTTAATCAGCCTGCTCAAATGGTCTGCCACCAAGTTTTCTGCTTCTTTCTTATCTTTGATTTCTAAGTCGAATTCTTGGAACAGTAGGATCCATCTAATAATCCCCGATTTTGAATCCTTCTTGGTTAACAGGTACCTGAGCGCTGCATGGTCAGAATAAATTACAATTTTAGTGCCAAGAAGATAAGATCTGAATTTTTCTGAAGCGAAAATAACATAGAGTAATTCTTTTTCCGTTGTTGAGTAGTTAATCTGAGCAGCGTTCAAAGTTTGGGAAGTGTAATATCCCAAATATTTAAATGAATTAGAAATAAAATATTTAATATTTAATAAAGGTTGGAGTTTGATAACCTAGTAGTGATAGATAAATAGAGGTCCAAATTAAATTTAACGGACTAACTTAGATATGGTGATATCAAAATTTTTGATAAGTTAGCAAGTAAAGTGATAATTCAATAAACTTGACTAACAGCAAGTCTAATTAAATTAAGAGAATTAATTAGTGGAGTTATGTAATTATGCGACGTGGTTGCGTGTAAATTAAATATGTATTTATATGAATATATATATATGCGTGCAGATTTAGTAACATAATTTAATGGTTAATTAAATTGTGATAAATAGATAGATTAATATTAAATTAATCCGAATTGAATTAAAAGGTTTATTGTGGAATTAATTTTATTCATTAATCAACAATTATGCAAATTGTTGATAAATTATTTGTGAGGAATAATTATGTAATTTATATAATTATAAATTATATAAAGTAGTTGAATTAATTAAGGGAGAATGGTAATTGTATATATGTACAATATTTAATTTCATATATATGTATATATATATAAAGGGATTAAATTAATTGAGTAATTTTAAATAATAATTGAATATATTAAATGAATATATTCTATAATTAAATAAATCATTGTAAATGATTTATGGGAGTGAGAAATTTAATTATACAATTATTTGTGTAATATTAATTAAATGATTTAATAAATTATTTAAATAAGAAATTGAGTAAATATATTATTATTTTAATGTATTTTCGGGTAAATGGAATTATTTCCATAATTGATGAGAAATAAATTATTTAATGTAAATGTATTAAATAAATTAATTTATGGCCTAAATAATATATATTAAATTATATATTGTATTTATTTTAATTTCATAATTTATTGTGAAATTATTTTCGAGGTAAGGTAATGTGTATAAATAATATATATAGATTATATATATTATTCTTAGCAAACACACTCTAAAGTTTTAATATCAAAATAAATTGACAAGTTGTCATTAATTAAATATTCAATTAAATTGAATATAATGAGTGAATTAAATTTATAAATTAATTAATATGATAATTAATTAATGTAAATAATGTAAAATATTATTAATAATATTATTAGCCCATTTAGTAATTTAATACTTATGGGTTAGAATATTTAATTATTTATTTAATCTAATTATTTATTTAATCATGGATTGAATAATTAACGTGTAAATTATTAAATTAGCCCAACATGGGTCAATTAGTAGCCCAAGTGGAGAATAATATAATTTGACAATTTAGTAGCCCAAACAATTTAATAGGAGCCCAATTGGTATTTTAAATTAAAGCCCAATGATTGGCCCACTTGGAAAATAGTTAATTTAACTATTATTAATGTAAAAAGTAAATTGTGACCATGATTTTGGGACAAAGAAGGATGCTATCAGCCGACCATGATGTTGGGAGAAGAGAGAGGAAGTTGATATTTTTTTTTTTTATTTAATTAAAAGGATTGCTTGTTTTATTTTCAAAGGACATGAGCACCATTCTTCTTTTCACCCACTTTGTCCTTAGCTAAAATTCTTGCACAAGTCTCCATCCACTCTCATGATGGTAAATTTTAATAGATATAGATTTTATATCTATCCAAATTGTAAGTATACTTACAATTTAGGAGTTTTGTTATTCATTTTCTATCTTTCATCTTCTAAGTCTTGAGAGCAAAATATTGAGAGGATAAATATTTGAGAGAGATTTTTGGGTAGAGCTTCAAGGAAGAAGAAGAAATCATAAGTTAGTTCATGCCATTTACAACCTATTTTGGAAGAAAAATGAAGATAGCCATTAAAATGAGGTAATGGTTATTTTAAATGTAGTTTATTTTTTTTTATAAATTATCATGTTGGTATAAATATGTTAATATAGTTAATAATATATGGTAGTAATATTTATGCCATGCTTGAGTTGAATATGCTTGGTTTGTATTTTGGTGTATTTTGTATGCTAAAATATGTGTTTAGTAGTGTATAATCAAGTCTTGAAATTTATGACCAAAAATAATTTTTATAATATTTAGATTTAATGTTATAATATTATAGAACATTAAATCATGAGAAAAACAAAGTTTGAATCACTCAAAATGGAGTTGTACACAAAAAGTTATGATTTGTGGTAGTTTATGTGATGTAAAAATTTTTATAAAATTTTTTAAATATTAAATCATGAAAAATTAAACTTTGATGTTATAAATTGATATTAAGTGATTGGTAATTTTTTTGGATTTTTAAAGCTTACTTGAAGGTATAATTTTTACTAAAGTGGTGTATTAAAGTTACTGTTCACAATCTGCTTGGAGGAAGAAAAAAAACACTGGCCGCGCAATGCGCGGACCACTGTTCATCGCCAGACCGCTGCAATACAACGCCGTTTTGGCGTAGCGAAATCAGTCCCCGCGCGTTACGCGCGGAATCCAAAAGAGAGTGCTCCAAAACGGCACCGTTTTGGAGCCGGTTAAAGTTAGTCTCGCGCAATGCGCGGGCGACAGTTTCCGACTGAAATTACAGTTTTGCCCCTCCGTTCGATTTTCTGATTAATTACGAAATTGCCATCGGTCCGATTTTTCAGTTTATTTACGATTTTGCCATTCTGGATAATTTAAATTAATTTAAATGTTTAAAAATTAATTTAAAATTATAACAAAAATATTAATAGTACAAAATTGATATTTAGGTATTGAATATTATATTTTCCAAATATAATAAGTATTTAGGATTAATATTTAAATGTTGTAAATATTAATCTAGTTAGTTTAATATTATATTTTTTTAAATATAATAAGTATTTAGGGTTAATTTTTAAATGTTGTAAATATTAATCTAGTTAATATTATATCTTCTGAATTTATGATTAAACTAATTATTATTTAATTAATATTAAATAATAAATAGGGATGATAAATTAATTAATTATTATTTAATTACTATTAAATAATAATTAAAGACAACTAAGATTGAGTATTTAATTATTTATTATTTGATTAACTTTAAATAATAAATAAATTCAGTTAGTTATTATGTATTATTAAATAATAACTACTGATAGTTGAGTATTTACTATATAATTTTATTATTTATTATTTAATTAACTTTAAATAATAAATGAATCTTGTTAATTAGTTATTATTTATTCTTAAATAATAACTAAAGATATTTGATTATTTTTTTATATAATATAATTATTTATTATTTGATTAATTTTAAATAATAAATAAATCTAGTAAGTTATTATTAAATAATAACTAAAGGTAGTTAATTACTTACTATTTAATTAATATTAAATAGTAATTAAATGAAATAAAGAAAATGTCTTTTAACTCTTTTGTTTAAACAATTATAATAAATTGTTTAATAGTTTAATAAGTGTTTAACACTTGAGAAAATTATTTTCTAAACTTATTAAATTATTAACCAAATATGATTGAGGGTCTATAAGGTTAATGATATTGTTTTGACTGATGTATATCATGTGTTAGTACTTATGTGCTAGATAAGTTCCTTAGTAAGCGTATAGTTGTGCAAATACGCCGTATTAATTATTAGACCAACTTTATTGATATTAGGTCTTTCAAAGCCAGTTAGTTAAAGCTAGACATTTATTGTAGCTGAGCAGACAGGCAAGTTTCCTAAACCCTACTCAATTTATATTCGAGCAGGATACATTATTTTATTGTTCAAGTTCCTAACTCAAACTCAAGTTGTTACGTTTCAAGTATGTTATGGTTTAATTCTGTATAATTATTCCACCTCTTTAAATTGTTGATTCGCACATAGTGCTTGTTGCATGTGTTCATCAGGTATGAAAGGCTGATCACCTTCATTACCATAAGGTTCAGTTAAATGTGTTCATGGTCATTATTGACACTCAACATTAATTAATTTAGTCATTCAATTATTGAGATTATGACTCGTACTCTTTCACAATTATTATATTGTTGAAAATTCAAAAGCTTATTCTTTCTTTCAATCATGATATATCGTTATCGTATTTAAACTTGCTGAGCAAAGTCGTTGCTCACTCTTGCTATATCATGATAACAAATTTCAGAATAATACGAATGTCCAAGGAGAGACGGAGACAGAAGCAACAGACAAGATTATAGTGTTATGCATTATAACTAAATTGTTATATGATGTAAGTAATTTTGTAAACCTTTTTATGAATTTAAAGGTCTATATGTAAGTTAAGGTTAGAAACCTTGGGAAATATTGTAGAATAAACAATTTATGTTTATATATTCCGCATTAGTTATAGAACGTGTATGAAGATGATGTATCGTGACGTACCAAGTCTAGGGTTAAAGGAACCCGGATTTGGGGTCGTCACAAGTTGGTATCAGAGCTGATAGGTTATAGTTCTTAGGTAGCAGTACCTTAGGCTATAATCATGGAAAGATAATGAAGACAGTGAAAGGATAAACTTAGATAGAGTTTATAAATGAACATATACAGTTCATAAATGAGGAAATAAATCTATATAGATACATAGATATATGAAAAGATTCAAAGAAGGATATTCAATGAGTGTAATCCAAATAAATGGAATAAGAATCAGGGAACACTTGATTCAAGAATTTAAAAAGAGAAGGATCGTACAGTAAAATGATCAAAGATGAATGCTAAGATGATAGAATTAAACGATCCTAGAATAAAGGAGAAATAGTACAGTGAAATCAATTGTGTTATAAGATCACGATGATCATAGTAAAATCATGGAATGACAAATGGTCTGTTAAATGATTAAGAGGTTGTGTTGATAGCATGGTGCTATAACAATGAAGATACTGAAATAGTAACAAGTGGATTCTTGAAGTGTTGAGTGTGATAAGGTATGAATTGACAAAATTCATATCAAGTTAAGAGAAGTTAGAGGTTTGTAGGTTTTTAATTGAGGACTCATATTAGTGGCTGAGTTGTACAATTCCTTGTATGGGCGGGGAATTAGTGCTTGGTTTTAGAACCGCTTAGCTTTCTATATTGATACAGTGGTTGAGTTGAACAGTCCTTTGTATGGGCAGGGGATTTGTTCTTGGTTTAACGACCGCTTAACTTCCTATATTGATTAGTGGCTGAGTTGACCAATTTCTTGTATGGGCAGGAGATTGTGTTTGGTTTGACGACCACTTGGCTTCCTATAATGATAATCAACTGAAACCTGGTGTCGCGCTATTCACTATATGTATGTTGAGAAGGTGATTCTTTTCTCATGTGTATAACGGATTGGTAGAGGATGTTAAGATAAGTTCGTGTTCTGAGAACTGACACGCATAGTAAGTTCGTGACTCATAGTCATGTGGTGGAGCCCCTCAGCGAATGGGCGACTTTGGCCTGACTAGGACAAGTTCCTCAAACCATATGATTGTGGTAAGTTGCTGAGCCCAAATACGTGGTAAATTTGATGAACAGTAGGTATGGATAGAGTTAAGTAGTCAGGTTAATGCTATAATAGATATAGTTATTAAGCTGGAAAAGAATGTGGAGGAAAAATTTGAGGTGTTTTGAGGTTTTAGAATATTCCAAATCTTCTAGCTATGCTAGACTTTGAAATTCTTAAAAATCGTGCCAAATTCGCACTTTTGTGCTTTTGAAAAGACAAATGTATTTTTGAAATCATTAATGCATTTAGTGCAGAGATGATAACCGATGAAGTCATCAATGCAGAGTAACCTAGTGTTGGATGTATTTTTAAGCCCACTATGGTATGATGTAATATGACAAAGTCAAAATGATTTTTAGTATTTTGAAACGTTTAAAGAAGAGTCTATGCTAATTGTTTCGGCAAGACAAATTGATTTGAAAATATCAAAATGTATTTATAAAATCATCACACGCCATTAAAGCCATGGTGCAGAGATGAAAAGACGGAATCCTCAACGCACTGTTGCAACGGTGCGGTATCATAAAGAATAAATGAATTTTTGTTATTTTAACTAATCTGAAATGATTTTTGAGTCGTAATATACGAACAGTTCAATGATGTGAGTCTATGTCATTTATTTTGACTAGACACTTTTTGGTCAGAAATGACTCGAGTTTTATTTTTTAATCCAACTTATGCTGGAACGGAATTTTGTAGTAAGTCTGAGGTGAACAACCCCATAATGGGGGATATGTCAGAGCCATGAATAAAGAACCCGCGAGGGGGCGCCCAACAGTGGTGGCATGCTGATATGGGTTGGTAAATCCAAAGAGTTCGACCCCGTGAGAAGTCGTTGTGCACAACGCAGAAGTACGATAGACTGATCACCTAGCGTACACCTATGGAATGTTTTCAGTCTTTGTGATTGATAAACACTCTGTTTATAAGTATTTACAGGGATAAATACTATTTATTCGGAATTCAGTTAATTCCATGTTCACAGTCTTGATGACCCCTCAGCATATTATGAAAGTTTTAATGAATATTTTGATTTTCAATTTATTCTTCTGTAAGATATTGATTTTCAAATTATTCTTCTGCAAAATATTTCATTGTTCTGGAATTATGAGTTTAGAAGTATGAACTTCCTAGAAAAGGGTGGTCATAGAATTTGATGAGTAAAGAGTTATACTCAGAGATGAAAATTGGTAGAAATGTGTATGAGCTAATTTCGGGGACGAAATTTTTAGAAGAAGGGGTGAATGTAATATCCCAGATATTTAAATGAATTAGAAATAAAATATTTAATATTTAATAAAGGTTGGAGTTTGATAACCTAGTAGTGATAGATAAATAGAGGTCCAAATTAAATTTAACGGACTAACTTAGATATGGTGATATCAAAATTTTTGATAAGTTAGCAAGTAAAGTGATAATTCAATAAACTTGACTAACAGCAAGTCTAATTAAATTAAGAGAATTAATTAGTGGAGTTATGTAATTATGCGACGTGGTTGCGTGTAAATTAAATATGTATTTATATGAATATATATATGCGTGCAGATTTAGTAACATAATTTAATGGTTAATTAAATTGTGACAAATAGATAGATTAATATTAAATTAATCCGAATTGAATTAAAAGGTTTATTGTGGAATTAATTTTATTCATTAATCAACAATTATGCAAATTGTTGATAAATTATTTGTGAGGAATAATTATGTAATTTATATAATTATAAATTATATAAAGTAGTTGAATTAATTAAGGGAGAATGGTAATTGTATATATGTACAATATTTAATTTCATATATATGTATATATATATAAAGGGATTAAATTAATTGAGTAATTTTAAATAATAATTGAATATATTAAATGAATATATTCTATAATTAAATAAATCATTGTAAATGATTTATGGGAGTGAGAAATTTAATTATACAATTATTTGTGTAATATTAATTAAATGATTTAATAAATTATTTAAATAAGAAATTGAGTAAATATATTATTATTTTAATGTATTTTCGGGTAAATGGAATTATTTCCATAATTGATGAGAAATAAATTATTTAATGTAAATGTATTAAATAAATTAATTTATGGCCTAAATAATATATATTAAATTATATATTGTATTTATTTTAATTTCATAATTTATTGTGAAATTATTTTCGAGGTAAGGTAATGTGTATAAATAATATATATAGATTATATATATTATTCTTAGCAAACACACTCTAAAGTTTTAATATCAAAATAAATTGACAAGTTGTCATTAATTAAATATTCAATTAAATTGAATATAATGAGTGAATTAAATTTATAAATTAATTAATATGATAATTAATTAAAGTAAATAATGTAAAATATTATTAATAATATTATTAGCCCATTTAGTAATTTAATACTTATGTGTTAGAATATTTAATTATTTATTTAATCTAATTATTTATTTAATCATGGATTGAATAATTAACGTGTAAATTATTAAATTAGCCCAACATGGGTCAATTAGTAGCCCAAGTGGAGAATAATATAATTTGACAATTTAGTAGCCCAAACAATTTAATAGGAGCCCAATTGGTATTTTAAATTAAAGCCCAATGATTGGCCCACTTGGAAAATAGTTAATTTAACTATTATTAATGTAAAAAGTAAATTGTGACCATGATTTTGGGACAAAGAAGGATGCTATCAGCCGACCATGATGTTGGGAGAAGAGAGAGGAAGTTGATATTTTTTTTTTTATTTAATTAAAAGGATTGCTTGTTTTATTTTCAAAGGACATGAGCACCATTCTTCTTTTCACCCACTTTGTCCTTAGCTAAAATTCTTGCACAAGTCTCCACCCACTCTCATGATGGTAAATTTTAATAGATATAGATTTTATATCTATCCAAATTGTAAGTATACTTACAATTTAGGAGTTTTGTTATTCATTTTCTATCTTTCATCTTCTAAGTCTTGAGAGCAAAATATTGAGAGGATAAATATTTGAGAGAGATTTTTGGGTAGAGCTTCAAGGAAGAAGAAGAAATCATAAGTTAGTTCATGCCATTCACAACCTATTTTGGAAGAAAAATGAAGATAGCCATTAAAATAAGGTAATGGTTATTTTAAATGTAGTTTATTTTTTTTTATAAATTATCATGTTGGTATAAATATGTTAATATAGTTAATAATATATGGTAGTAATATTTATGCCATGCTTGAGTTGAATATGCTTGGTTTGTATTTTGGTGTATTTTGTATGCTAAAATATGTGTTTAGTAGTGTATAATCAAGTCTTGAAATTTATGACCAAAAATAATTTTTATAATATTTAGATTTAATGTTATAATATTATAGAACATTAAATCATGAGAAAAACAAAGTTTGAATCACTCAAAATGGAGTTGTACACAAAAAATTATGATTTGTGGTAGTTTATGTGATGTAAAATTTTTTATAAAATTTATTAAATATTAAATCATGAAAAATTAAATTTTGATGGTATAAATTGATATTAAGTGATTGGTAATTTTTTTGGATTTTTAAAGCTTACTTGAAGGTATAATTTTTACTAAAGTGGTGTATTAAAGTTACTGTTCACAATCTGCTTGGAGGAAGAAAAAAAACACTGGCCGCGCAATGCGCGGACCACTGTTCATCGCCAGACCGCTGCAATACGACGCCGTTTTGGCGTAGCGAAATCAGTCCCCGCGCGTTACGCGCGGAATCCAGAAGAGAGTGCTCCAAAACGGCACCGTTTTGGAGCCGGTTAAAGTTAGTCTCGCGCAATGCGCGGACGACAGTTTCCGGCTGAAATTACAGTTTTGCCCCTCCGTTCGGTTTTTTGATTAATTACGAAATTGCCATCGGTCCAGTTTTTCAGTTTATTTACGATTTTGCCTCTGGATAATTTAAATTAATTTAAATGTTTAAAAATTAATTTAAAATTATAACAAAAATATTAATAATACAAAATTGATATTTAGGTATTGAATATTATATTTTCCAAATATAATAAGTATTTAGGATTAATATTTAAATGTTGTAAATATTAATCTAGTTAGTTTAATATTATATTTTTTTAAATATAATAAGTATTTAGGGTTAATATTTAAATGTTGTAAATATTAATCTAGTTAATATTATATCTTCTGAATTTATGATTAAACTAATTATTATTTAATTAATATTAAATAATAAATAGGGATGATAAATTAATTAATTATTATTTAATTACTATTAAATAATAATTAAAGACAACTAAGATTGAGTATTTAATTATTTATTATTTGATTAACTTTAAATAATAAATAAATTCAGTTAGTTATTATGTATTATTAAATAATAACTACTGATAGTTGAGTATTTACTATATAATTTTATTATTTATTATTTAATTAACTTTAAATAATAAATGAATCTTGTTAATTAGTTATTATTTATTCTTAAATAATAACTAAAGATATTTGATTATTTTTTTATATAATATAATTATTTATTATTTGATTAATTTTAAATAATAAATAAATCTAGTAAGTTATTATTAAATAATAACTAAAGGTAGTTAATTACTTACTATTTAATTAATATTAAATAGTAATTAAATGAAATAAAGAAAATGTCTTTTGACTCTTTTGTTTAAACAATTATAATAAATTGTTTAATAGTTTAATTTAACACTTGAGAAAATTATTTTCTAAACTTATTAAATTATTAACCAAATATGATTGAGGGTCTATAAGGTTAATGATATTGTTTTGACTGATGTATATCATGTGTTAGTACTTATGTGCTAGATAAGTTCCTTAGTAAGCGTATAGTTGTGCAAATACGCCGTATTAATTATTAGACCAACTTTATTGATATTAGGTCTTTCAAAGCCAGTTAGTTAAAGCTAGACATTTATTGTAGCTGAGCAGACAGGCAAGTTTCCTAAACCCTACTCAATTTATATTCGAGCAGGATACATTATTTTATTGTTCAAGTTCCTAACTCAAACTCAAGTTGTTACGTTTCAAGTATGCTATGGTTTAATTCTGTATAATTATTCCACCTCTTTAAATTGTTGATTCGCACATAGTGCTTGTTGCATGTGTTCATCAGGTATGAAAGGTTGATCACCTTCATTACCATAAGGTTCAGTTAAATGTGTTCATGGTCATTATTGACACTCAACATTAATTAATTTAGTCATTCAATTATTGAGATTATGACTCGTACTCTTTCACAATTATTATATTGTTGAAAATTCAAAAGCTTATTCTTTCTTTCAATCATGATATATCGTTATCGTATTTAAACTTGCTGAGCAAAGTCGTTGCTCACTCTTGCTATATCATGATAACAAATTTCAGAATAATACGAATGTCCAAGGAGAGATGGAGACAGAAGCAACAGACAAGATTATAGTGTTATGCATTATAACTAAATTGTTATATGATGTAAGTAATTTTGTAAACCTTTTTATGAATTTAAAGGTCTATATGTAAGTTAAGGTTAGAAACCTTGGGAAATGTTGTAGAATAAACAATTTATGTTTATATATTCCGCATTAGTTATAGAACGTGTATGAAGATGATGTATCGTGACGTACCAAGTCTAGGGTTAAAGGAACCCGGATTTGGGGTCGTCACAGGAAGCATAGTAGATGGCATGCACAACTTTGTTCACTCGTTGGCCCAAGACAGCTCATACGACATAGTTGCTAGCATCACACATGATCTCAAATGGCAAACTCCAATATGGTGGTTGTATGACTGGTGCGGAGGTTAATAATTTCTTCAACTTGTTAAATGCCTCCTTGCAATCGTCATTGAATTGGAATTGCACATCCTTTTTTAGCAATTCGCACAGCAGTAGGGCTATCTTTGAGAAGTCCTTGATAAATCTATGATAGAATCTTGCATGACTAAGAAAAGAACGGATCTCTTGTACACTGGCAGGATAAGGTAAAGCAGAAATAAATTTTATCTTAGCTCTATCGACTTCTGATCCTCTAGCAAAAACTACATGACCAAGTACTATACCTTGCTCTACCATAAAATGACATTTTTCCCAATTAAGAACAAGATTAGTTTCTAAACATCTATCGAGTACACGAGTTAAATTTTCTAATCATGCATCCAAAGAATCACTATAAATTGTAAAATTATCCATAAAAACTTCAATACATTTCTCAAGAAGATCGAAAAATAGACTCATCATACATCTTTGGAAAGTACCTGGTGCATTGCACAATCCAAAAGACATCATTCGATAGGCAAATGTACCGAATGGACATATGAAAATGGTCTTTTCCTGGTCTTCCGGTGCTATCACAATTTGGTTATAACTTGAAAAACCATCTAGAAAGCAATAATAAGTATGACCAGCTAATCTTTTCAACATTTGATCAATAAAGGGGAGAGAGAAGTGATCCTTTCTAGTTACAGCATTTAACTTCCTATAATCGATACATACTCTCCATCCTGTTTGCATCCGTGTGGGCACTAACTCATTATTATCATTTTTAACAACAGTTATACCATATTTCTTTAGAACTACCTGTATTGGACTTACCCATTGACTATCAGAGATAGGATAGATAATACCTGCATCGAGCAATTTGATCACCTCTTTTTTCACTACCTCCATCATGGGTGGATTCAATCTCCTTTAAGCCTCTTTTGTCGATTTAGCTCATTCCTCCAAAAGTATCTGATGCATACACACAGCCGGACTTATGCCTTTGATGTCTGCGATAGTCCAACCAAAGACTGTGATGTGGTCCCTCAAGACTCAAAGCAGTATATCTTATTGAACTTTGGTTAGATTGTTAGCAATGATCACTGGCAGGGTGTCCTCCTTCCCTAGGTATGCATACTTCAAATGTGTCAGCAACGGCTTCAATTCCAATGTGGGCGCCTGCACAATAGAAGTTAACAGTTTTTGATGAGTCATGGGTAATTGAATAGATGAAACTACATACTTAGCTGAAATTTTTGGCAATGAATGCAAGGCAGCTATTGTCTCTTTCAATTCTTGTGTTTGCTCAATCTCCTCCTCTTTGTTCACCTCCAAACTCTTTGTGATGGCAACCTCCAAGCTATCCTTATACACTTGGTCGAATGAATCATGCACTAATGAATCAATGACGTTAATGGCAAAAACAGGATTGATATTGCTAGGATACCTCATGGCCTCATAGATATTGAACTGAATTTTCTAGCCATCGAACAACATGGTCAAGGTTCTATTGTGCACATCAATCATGGTTCGTGCTGTCTTCAAAAATGGCCTCCCTAACAGTATATGAGAGGGATTTGGAGATGTATCATCCTCCATATCCACGATGTCAAAATCTATAGGAAATATAAGCTCATTGACATGCACCAACACATCCTCAATTACCCCTTCGGGGTAAGTGTTAGTATGGTCCGCCAATTGAATAATAACACCAGTATTTTTCAAAGGTCCTAGATTTAAAGAAGCATAAATAGATAATGGCATGACATTGATTGAAGCTCCTAAATCTAGCATGGCTTTCTCAAATATAGTATTACCTATTTTTCATGGGATAGTGAACATACCTGGATCATTGCATTTAGGGGGCATCTTTCTTTGGAGGACCGCTGACACGTTCTCTCATACCATCACTTTTTCATCATCTTGCAATATTTTTTTACTCGTGCATAATTCTTTTAGAAATTTGGCATATCTTAGAACTTGCTTAATCGCATCGAGTAATGGAATATTCACCTCTACCTTCCTGAAAGTATCCAATATCTCCTTCTCTTGCTCATCTTTCTTTGAAGTTTTGTGATTCCTGAGAGGGAAATGTAAAGGATTAGTCTTAAGCTGAACAGAGGTTTAGGAATTACCTGTGATGTCTCTGCCTCCTCCTTAGCTTTGTCCTCATCAAGCTCAATAGTAGCTTTTGGTGTATCCAATTGTTTGCCACTCCTCAAGGTGATAACACTTGCATTATCTTTAGGGTTGACAATAGTTTGAGATGGTAAACTTTCCTGAGCCTTGAGCTTGCATTTGGCCAACAGTTGTAGTCAACTGACTAATCTAATTTTCTAGATTATGGATGGAAGTTTGTGTTTGGCTCATGAAAGTTTTGAACATGTCTTCTAAATATGCCCCATAATTTACATGTGTTCTTTGACGAGGTGGATATTGCTGTTGAGGTTGTTGGAATCCTTGTTGTCTATTTGGAAAAGCATTCTGTGGCGGTGGTGGTGGCCTATTTTCTCCATAGCTCAGATTGGGATAATCCCTCCATCCTGGATTATTTGTGTTAGAATATGGATCATATCTGCATTGAGGCTATCATTGGAAGTTCCCCACTCCATTGGCTTGTTTTGTGGTGTCATCCTCTTATAATGTGGGGTAAGCATCTGTTGCATGATCCGATGACAAACAAATCCCACAACTCTTTGCAATAGGTGTATTTCCCGCGGACATCTTTAAAACTAAAACAGTTAAATCTGACAATTTTTGCTCAATATTGCCTGTGTTCATCTCATTGACCCTCTTTGGTGAGTGATCCACCCTAGTTCCATACTGTTGTGAGTTAGCTGCCATATTTGCAATCAAGTCCTTTGCAACGTCGGGAGTCTTGTCAACTAGTGCTCCACCACTTGTAGCATCGATCATACATCTATCCATTGTCAATAATCTCTCATAAAAATATTGGATAAGATGTTGTTCATCGATTTGGTGTAGTGGACAACTTGAGCACAGCTTCTTGAACCTTTCCCAATACTTGTACCGAGTCTCTCCATTGTACTGTCGGATGGCGCATATCTCCTTCCTTATGTTGGCAACTCTTGAAGCAGGAAAGTATTTCTCCAAGAATAGTCTTTGCATGTCACTCCATGATTGTATTGAACCTGAAGGGAAAAAGTACAACCAATCCTTTGCTAGGTCCGCCAAGGAGAAAGGGAATGCTCTCAGCTTGATGTGCTCCTCATTGACTCCTTGTGGTTTCATGGTTGAACATACTACATGGAACTCCTTTAGATGCTTGTATGGATCTTCACTTGCAAGACACGAAAAGTAGGCAAAAGATGAATTAGTCCAGATTTAAGTTCAAAAGAAGCATCTAAAGTAGGATACTCAATACACAATGGCTGTTGATTTAAATTAGGAGTAGCCAACTCCTTTAAAGTCCTGTTGTTGTTATGATTTACAACCATCTTCTCCTCTTCGGAATCGCTAGGTGAACTATTGGAATAGAGTTCAGGTGCAACGTTAAGGTCTGGTGAGGATATGAAAGCTTCTTCCTCAACTACTCTCTTAGTTTGACAAGTCTCTCTTCTTAACCTTCTTACAGTTCTCTCGATTTCTGGATCAAAATTCAATTCGCCAGATTGAGATGATTGGGTCATACACTACAAAACAAAGAAAACAAACTAAATAGTTAACTAAAGAAAACAAATATAAATAAAACAAATAACATTCCCCGGCAAAGGAGCCAAAATTTGGGATGCTATCGTAGGTACCCAAAAATAAAATCTTACTTTGAAAAGTATTAATGTAGTAGTGAAAGTAAGAGTCGAACCCATAGAGAGTGAATTGTTTTAAAAAATTCTAATGTTTTCAAAAATATCTAATTAAATGGGGGATTTTGAATTATTAATTAAATAATTAAAATTCAAACAAATAAAACTAAATAATAAATAAAGATGAGAAAAACTAATTAAAATATACTTCAGTTCCTTAGTTCAGTATCCACTTCTTTTAATCAACAAATTAATCAAGTTATTATTATCTTTTTCGTCAATTGAAATTAATAATCTTAGATAACCGACAATCGCCAAGCAACCCGAAATCCTCCTTAAATTATAAATCTAATGCAGCAATTGCTTACAAAAGACCCTAACTATCATACAACCTAGAACTATCAGTCTAGATTTAATATAACAGTTGCATTAAAAATTAGAGAATTAGATTATTCCAAGTAACAATCATAACATCGCAGATTATTTAACTTGCCATCTTGATAATCATAACAATATTCAAAAGATTGTCCACAATCAAATATTATTAATTGCTACTTATGATCAGATAAATTATCGTTTGCTTAATATCAAATCTTAATCTAGCATATGATAAATTATTGATTAACTTAACAGGCCCTTATCAAATTAATCAAGCAAATATCATTAAACAATTAACACAGATTATCAAGAATAAATCTCATGCATGAAGGAATAGATTATAAAACTCAATTAAAACGTCAATTAAAAATAAGGTTCAACATCCCTTTAGAATTGAAAATAAAAACTTAGCCTGACATGCTTCAAAATAATCTCCACTATTTGAAAAGCTCTCTCCAAGAATCTAAAAGAAAGATCTCCCAAAAACTTACAATGAATAATGAGAGATTGACCCTCTATTTATAGGTTACAAAATCCTCTTAACCCTAATAGGATTTATTATTTCCAAACCCTAATAGGATTTAAAATACAAAATAATAAAATATAAAAATTATGTTTATTTTTCTAATTCCAAATTGCATTTGGAACTTATTAATAAATCATTGCTAGAAATCACATGCGGAATAAGGAAGAAATCTGCTGCAAAACTGGTGAAAGAGATTCTGCCGGGACCCATGTGTAAAGTAGAGAGAAAGAAACAGCAGTAGCCACGCCAGCCATGCGTATTCCCTCCGGCTCAGCCCCGCGCATTGCGCGCTTCTTTATTTTATACAGCCGACCGCGCATTGCGCGGTGTCTTTTTCCTTATTAATCTGCTTCCGCACATGGCGCGTTTTCTTGCCACGATCATCTCGCGCCAAAACGGTGTCGTTCCCTATTGCTCCGGTTGTTCATACGCGCATGACGCCAACTGCCAATTCCAGCTTATTTACATAATTGCCCCTGACAGCTTTAATTTAATTCCTTTGTCCTACAAAATAAAATAAAATAAATAAAAATAATAAAAACACATAAATAAAAAGAAATATAAAAATACTATAAAATTACTTAAATTAACATAAATTAACTAAAATCCTATAAAACCTATTAAAACAAAAACAAGCTAAATAATTAAGCATTTAAGCACACAATAAATATAAAACTAAGTATTAGGGAATAAAAATATCGTATAATTTAACCTTATCAGCAATCCTATCATTCTCGCAATCAAAATGATGATTACTACTCACACCAGGCTTCATTTAAGGAAACCTTCTAATGGTTATTTATTTCCTTATAATTTGCAACTAATTAAGTGATTTAGAGTCATATTACTTTGTTATACATTAGGTTAACTCAAAAGGAGCAAGCGTGTCCTTCTCCCAATCAAAATGACGCTTACGACTCGCACCAACCTTCATTTAAGAAAATCTTCTAATTGTTCAGTTATTTTCTTTAAATTTCCAAACAGAGAGGTGATTTAGAGTGATATTACTACGTTCTACTTTTGTTATCCTTAAAGGGAGTCATCCTATCACTCTCGCAATCAAAATGATGCTTACGACTCACACCAGCCTTCATTTAAAGAAACCTTCTATTTATTTAGTTATCTTCTTTTAATTTGCAAACTAAAAGATGATTTAGAGTGATATTACTTTGTTGTACTTTTGTTAGCCTCAGAAGAAGCAATCTTATCACTCTCGCAATCAAAATGATGCTTACGACTCGCACCAGCTTACATTTAAGAAAACCTTCTAATTATTTGGTTGTTTTCTTTTAATTTACAAGCAAATAGGTGATTTAGAGTCATATTACTTTGTTCTACTTCGGTTAGCCTCAAAAGCAGCAATCATATCACTCTCGCAATCAAAATGATAATTATGACTCACACCAGGATTCATTTAAGGAAACCTTCTAATGGTTATTTATTTTCTTATAATTTGCAACTAATTAACTGATTTAGAATCATGTTACTTCGTTAAACTTTTGTTAGCCTCAAAAGAAGCAATGTTATCACTCTCGCAATCAAAATGATGCTTACGACTCGCACCAGCCTTCATTTAGGGAAATCATCTAATTATTTAGTTTTTTTTCTTTAAATTTGCAAACAAAAAGGTGATTTAGAGTCATATTACTCCGTTCTACTTCAGTTAGCCTCAAAAGAAGCAATCCTATCACTCTCGCAATCATAGTGATGACTACGACTCACACAAGGCTTCCTTTAAGGAAACCATCTAATTGTTTATTTATTTTCTTGTAATTTGAAAATAATTAAGAGATTTAGAGTCATATTACTTTGTTCTACTTTGGTTTGCGTCAAAAGGAGTAAGCATATCCCTCTCGTAATCAGAATTATGCTTACGACTCACACTAGCCTTCATTTAAGGAAAGCTTGTAATTGGTTACTTATTTTCTTTTAATTTGCAAATAAAGAGGTGATTTCGAGTGATATTACCTCGTTCTACTTCTGTTATCCTAAAAGGGAACCATCATATCACTCTCGCAAGTGTCGACGCCGGGATTTTCGTCGTCTCGTTTTTTATTATTAAAATGTCCCTTTCCAATTTTAGCCTTTTGATTTAAAATGTGATTTTGAAAAGGGTCGGCTTATGTGTCGACGGGGTTTGAAAGATCGATTTTATGATGAGCCAATTGACCAGAGTCGCCAGTTGGTATATTTTGAAATGGATGTACCAACTCATCCGAATTTTTGTTTTCGTAATCGTAATGGCTCATATGTGACTCCGATTTAAATGGTCCGCAAACCGAAATTCATAGAGTTCGGGGGCTTGCTTAAGCGAGGGGAAGGTGTTAGGCACCCCCCGACTTCCGTGAAATACGGTTACCGCAATCTCGATGTTTTCCTATCCTTTTAATTCCTAAAAATGTGTGTGTGTGTGTGTGTGTGTGTGTGTGCGTGTGTGCCTAAATGAATGTCGTTGAAATGCTTTACTTTGAAAGTGCTTCAGAATCTCGTTAACCCTATGCACGAAGGATTTTACTTAATCGAAAAGTTCATTTTTATTGCTTTTTTGTTTCGATAATAAAACCGATGATATTTTGTAAAACATATTTTCAAACCCTTCATCAAATAGGAATAGAGCTCATCCGACACTTACAACTTTATTTTAGCCTACGGACGATCTAATATCCTAATTTGCTTGATTTTATGAAAAGCTTTATCGTTTCATTCCAAAATCATTTTCTCGCGTCAAAAGGGAAAACCAAGCATTAAAATGGCGTTGGAGTTATTCATGGGCATGTGAGCCATCCAAATAACCCCAAACGCCCACAATCGCACATTTCACTATCACGGGGCCTTAAACCCGATTTTCGATCCGACATCGCTTCAAGGCCCAAAAATTTACATATTTACAATAAAAGCGCATCGCAATCGCTACATACGTAAAAGCTATGAAACACACTAAAAGGATATCATCGGGAGATTAGGAGGAGATTTCATCCGCAATAAATCCTCTCTAACCATCCCTAATCCATAGATCTACAATATATTGACTACATTGGATCTAACTTCAAAATACACCGAATCAAACTACTTAAATAGCAATGCACCAAATATTTTCGGATCTAACAGTAGATCCACCCAACAAATGCAATAAAAAACGAAATGAAACTAGATCTAATTAAATGAAATCACAAATACTATAAACTCGGATTTTTCACCTTTCAAATGATGAAATACATGCTTCGACACTTGGAAATCGCTTAGAATACAATATATGAGGTTAAGATCTAACCAAAAATGGATGGATCTCACATTTCTCTCTCTTTTTCTCTCTTTTTTCTCCCCATCTCTCGCTCCCGTAGCCTTTCTCTCTCTATTTTTTCTTTTCCGCCCGCGTCTCCGAAAATGAAACTGGAAATGACGATTTAGCAACTTCAGATCTTGGCCGCAGATGCAACTGCGGCCAGCCGCAGGTGCAGCTGCGGCTGGCTCCGGTGTTTTCCTCGATTTCCGCATCTGATGTCGGTCTTTCATTTTTTCGCTAGAAGGCTTGTATTTTGCAATCCGGAAATCCCTGGAAAACGTGCCATATTGTTCTGGGAGGCTAGTTCGGAGGGCTGCGACTTGATATAGCATTTGCTAACTGTGCTTGGCTTCCAGGGGGCGCTGCCCCCTTTCCATCGAGACCCCGAACATCGTAAGCGTAGTGGCCATTTGTCGTCTTTGGTGATTCGATCAAGTTCTTCTGGATTAGCTTTTTGCCTTGCCTGATGCTCGTTGTTTGTTGTGGCGGCTTTGACCGTAAGTTGTTGGGGTGGCTTCGTGTTGGGGTCCACCTTCCTTTTCGCTCGTCGGGTCAAATGACGATTCTGCCCTCCTGCCAGGGTTAGTAGAGAAGTGCAAAATTTGGGTGTCTACAGCAAGGATTATCATGCTTACCACTTACACCAGCCTTCATTTTATGGAAACTTTCTAATTATTTAGTTATTTTCTTTTAATTTGCAAACAAATTGGTGATTTAGAGTCATATTACTTCATTATACTTTGGTTAGCCTCAAAGGGAGTAAGTGTATCTCTCCCGTAATCAAAATGATGCTTACAACTCCCACCGACCTTCATTATTTAGTTATTTTCTTTTAATTTGAAACCAAATAAGTGATTTAGAGTCATATTACTTCATTCTACTTTTGTTTAGCGTTAAAAAAGCAATCCTATCACTCTCGCAACTAGAAGGATGACTACGACTCACACCAGGCTTTATTTATGGAAAAAATCTAATTGTTTAGTTATTTTCTTTTAATTTAAAAATAATTAAGTGATTTAGAGTCATATTACTTCGTTTTACTCAGGTGTGCCTATAAAACAGTAAGTGTATCCCTCTCACAATCATAATTATGCATACAACTCTCACACTAGCCTTAATTTAAGCAAACCTTATAATACTTTAGTTATTTTCACTTAATTTGCAAACAAAGAGGTGATTTGGAGTGATATTACTCCGTTCTAATTTTGTTATCCTCAACGAGAGCCATCATATCACTCTCGAAATTAAAATGATGCTTACGACTCACACCAACCTTCGTGTTATGGAAAATTTCTTATTATTTAGTTTTTTTTTAATTTGCAAACAAATTGGTGAGTTAGAGTTATATTACTTCGTTCTACTTTGGTTAGTGTCAAAAGGACCAATCCTATCACTCTCGCAATCAGAATAATGACTACAACTCACACTAGGCTTCCTTTAAGGAAACCATCAAATTATTTATTTATTTTCTTTTAATTTGAAAATAATTAAGTGATTTAGAGTCATATTACTTCGTTCTACTTTGGTTTACCTCAAAAGGAGTAGGCGTGTATCCCTCTTGCAATCAGAATTATGTTTATGACTCACACTAGCCTTCATTTAAGGAAACCTTATAATACTTTAGTTATTTTCATTTAATTTGCAAACAAAGAGCTGATTTGGAGTGACATTACTTCGTTCTAATTTTGTTATCCTCAAAGGGAGCCATGTTATCACTCTCGTAACCAAAATCATGCTTACGACTCACACTACCCTTCGTTTGATGAAAACTTTCTAATTATTTAGTTAGTTTCTCTTAATTTGCAAACAAAATGGTGATTTAGAGTCATATTACTTCGTTCTACTTTTCGTTAGCCTCAAACGGAGCAAGCGTATCCCTCTCTCAAGCAAAATGATGCTTACAACTCACACCGGCCTTCATTTCAGGAAACCTTCTAATTATTTAGTTAGTTTCTTTTAATTTGCAAACAAATAGGTGATTTAGAGTTTTATTACTTCGTTCTACTCTAGTTAGCGTCAAAAAGAGCAATCCTATCACTCTCGCAATCAGAATGATGACTACGACTCACACTAGACTTTATTTAAGGAAATCTTCTAATTGTTTATTTATTTTCTTTTAATTTGCAAGAAAATAAGTGATTTGGACTCATATTACTTCATTCTAATTTGGTTTGCCTCAAAAGGAGCAAACGTATTCCTCTCACAATCAAATGATGCTTGCGACTCACACTAGCCTTCATTTAAGGAAACCATCTATTTTTTTAGTTATTTTCTTTTAATTTACAAACAAAAAGGTGATTTAGAGTTATATTACTTCGTTCTACTTTGCTTAGCCTCAAAAGAAGCAATCTTATCACTCTTGCAATCAAAATAATGCTTACGACTCGCACCAGCTTTCATTTAAGAAAACCTTTTAATTATTTGGTTTTTTCAATTAATTTATACGCAAATACGTGATTTAGAGTCATATTACTTCGTTCTTCTTTGGTTAGCCACAAATGTAGCAATCCTATCACTCTCATAATCAAAATGATGATTATGACTCACACCGGGCTTCATTTAAGGAAACCTTTTAATGGTTATTCATTTCCTTATAATTTGTAACTAATTAAGTGATTTAGAGTCATATTACTTTGTTATACTTTAGTTTGACTCAAAAGGAGCAAGTGTATCCCTCTCGCAATCAAAATGACACTTACAACTCACACCAGCCTTCATTTAAGGAAAGCTTCTAATTGCTTAGTTATTTTCCTTTAATTTGCAAACATATATGACATTTAGAGTAGTATTACTTTGTTCTACTTTGATTAGCCTCAAAAGGAGCAAGCGTATCCCTCCCACAATCAAAATGATGCTTACAGCTCACACCAACCTTCATTTAAGAAAATCTTCTAATTGTTTAGTTATTTTCTTTAAATTTGTAAACAGAGAGGTGATTTGGAGTGATATTACTACGTTCTACTTTTGTTATCCTTAAAGGGAGTCATCCTATCACTCTCGCAATCAAAATGATGCTTATGACTCACAACAGCCTTTTTTTTATGGAAACTTTCTAATTATTTAGTTATTTTCTTTTAATTTGCAAACAAATTGGTAGTTTAGAGTCATACTACTTCGTTCTACTTTGGTTAGCCTCAAAAGGAGCAAGCGTATCCCTCCCACAATCAAAATGATGCTTACTACCCACACCGACCTTTATTTAAAGAAACCTTATAATTATTTAGTTATTTTTTTTAATTTGCAAACCAATAAGTGATTTAGAGTGGTATTACTTCGTTCTACTTTGGTTAGCATCAAAAGGAGCAATCCTATCACTCTCGCAATCAGAATAATGACTACGACCCAAACCAGGCTTCATTTAAGGGAACCTTCTAATTGTTTATTTACTTTCTTTTAATTTACAATTACTTAAGTGATTTAGAGTCATATTATTTTGTTCTACAATGGTTTACCTCAAAAGGAGCAAGCGTATCCCTCTCGCAATCCAAATCATGCTTACGAGTCACACTAGCCTTCATTTAAGGAAACCTTTTATTTCTTTAGTTATCTTCATTTAATTTGCAAACAAAAAGATGATTTAGAGTTATATTACTTCGTTGTACTTTTGTTAGCCTCAAAAGAAGCAATCTTATTACTCTCGCAATCAAAATGATACTTACGACCCGCACCAACTTTCATTTAAGAAAACCTTCTAATTATTTGGTTGTTTTCTTTTAATTTACAAGCAAATAAGTGATTTAGAGTCATATTACTTCGTTCTACTTCGGTTATCCTCAAAAGCAGTAATCCTATCACTCTCGCAATCAAAATGATGATTACGACTCACACCAGGCTTCATTTAAGGAAACCTTCTAATGGTTATTTATTTCCATATAATTTGCAACTAACTAACTTATTTATAGTCATATTACTTCGCTAAACTTTTGTTAGCCTCAAAAGAAGCAATCTTATCACTCTCGCAATCAAAATGATGCCTACGACTCGCACCAGCTTTCATTTAGGGAAATCATCTAATTATTTAGTTTTTTTTCTTATAATTTGTGAGCAAAAACGTGATTTAGAGCCATATTACTTCGTTCTACTTCAGTTAGCCTCAAAAGCAGTAATCCTATCACTCTCGCAGTCAGAATGATGACTACGGCTCACACAAGGCTTTTTTAAGGAAACCATCTAATTGTTTAATTATTTTCTTGTAATTTGAAAATAATTAAGTGATTTAGAGTCATATTACTTCGTTCTATTTTGGTTTGCCTTAAAAGGAGTAAGCGTATCCCTCTCGCAATCAGAATTATGCTTACGAATCACACTAGCCTTCATTTAAGGAAACATTCTAATTGTTTACTTATTTACTTTTAATTTGCAAACAAAGAGGTGATTTGGAGTGATATTACTTCGTTCTACTTCTGTTATCATTAAAGGGAGCCATCCTATCACTCTCACAATCAAAATGATGCTTATGACTCACACCAGCCTTCATTTAACGAAATCTTCTAATTGTTTAGTTATTTTATTTAAATTTGCGAGCAAAGAGATGATTTTGAGTGATATTACTTCACTCTACTTCTGTTATCCTCAAAGGGAGCCACCCTATCACTCTCGCAATCAAAATAATGCTTACAACTCACACCGGCCTTCATTGAAGGAAACCTTGTAATTATTTAGTTATTTTACTTTAATTTGCAAACAATAGGTAATTTACAGTCATATTACTTCGTTCTACTTTTGTTAGCGTCAAAAAGAGTCATCCTATTATAGTCATATTACTTCGTTCTACTTTGGTTAGCCTCAAAAGGAGCAAGTGTATCCCTCTCTCAATTAAAATGATGCCTACAACTCACACCGGCCTTCATTTAAGAAAACCTTCTAATTATTTAGTTATTTTCTTTTAATTTGCAAACAAAAAGGTGATTCAGAGTCATATTACTTCGTTATACTTTTGTTATCCTCAAAAGAATCACTCTTATCACTCTCGCAATCGAAATGACGATTACGACTTGCACCAGCCTTCATTTAGGGAAACCTTCTGATTATTTATTGATTTTCTTTTAATATTCAAACAAATAGGTGATTTAGAGTCATATTACTTCGTTCTTTTCAGTTAGCGTCAGAAGCAGTAATCCTATAACTCTCGCAATCAAGAACAATGACTAGGACTCACACTAGGCTTCATTGAAGAAAACCTTCCAATTATTTATTTATTTTCTTTTAATTTAAAAATAATTAAGTGATTTGGAGTCATATTACTTCGTTCTACTTTGGTTTGCCTCAAAAGGAGTAAGCGTATCCCTTCCGCAATCAAAATGATGCTTACGGCTCACACCAGCCTTCATTTAAGGAAATCTTCTAATTGTCTAGTTATTTTCTTTAAATTTGAGAACAAAGAGGTAATTTAGAGTCATATTACTTCGTTCTATTTTGGTTAGCGTCAAAAGGAGCAATCTTATCACTCTCGCAATCAAAATGATGAATGTGACTCACATTAGGCTTCATTTAAGGAAACCTTCTAATGGTTATTTATTTCCTTATAATTTGTAATTAATTAAGTGATTTAGAGTCATATTACTTTGTTCTATTTTTCGTTAGCCTCAAAAGGAGTAAGAGTATCCCTCTCGCAATCAGAATCATGCTTACGAATCACACCAGCCTTCATTTAAGGAAACCTTCTAATTGTTTAGTTATTTTTTTTAATTTCCGAATAAAGAGGTGATTTAGAGTGATATTACTTCATTTTACTTATGTTATCCTCAAAGGGAGCGATCCTATCACTCTCGCAATCAAAATGATGCTTACGACTCACACCAGCCTTCGTTTTATGGAAACTTTCTAATTATTTAGTTATTTTCTTTTAATTTGTAAACAAATTGATGATTTAGAGTCATATTACATCGGTCTACTTTTTGTTAGCCGCAGAAGGAGCAAGCGTATCCCTCTCGCAATCAAAATGATGTTTGCAACTCACACTAGCCTTTATTTAAGGAAACCTTTTATTTGTTTTGTTATTTTCTTTTTAATTTTCAAACAAAAAGGTGATTTAGAGTCATATTTCTTCATTCTACTTTGGTTAGCCTCAAAAGAAGCAATCTTATCACAATAGCAATCAAAATGATGCTTACGACTCGCACCAGCTTTCATTTAAGGAAGCCTTCTAATTATTTGGTTGTTTTATTTTAATGTACAAGCAAATAGATAATTTAGAATCATATTACTTCGTTCTCCTTCGGTTAGCCTCAAAAGCAGCAATCCTATGACTGTTGCAATCAAAATGATGATTACGACTCACACCAAGCTTCATTTAAGGAAACCTTCTAATGGTTATTTATTGCCTTATGATTTACAAATAATTAAGTGATTTATAGTCATATTAGTTCTCTATACTTTGGTACCTCAAAAGGAGCAAGCGTATCGCTCTCGCAATCAAAATGATGCTTACGACTCACACACCTTCATTTAAGGAAACCCTCTAATTGTTTAGTTATTTTTTTTTAATTTGCGAACATATAGGAGATTTAAAGTCATATTACTTCGTTCTACTTTGGTTAGCCTTAAAAGGAGCAAGTGTATCCCTCTCACAATCAAAATGATGCTTACGACTCACACCAGCCTTCATTTAAGGAAATCTTCAAAAAATTTGCAAACAAATAGGTGATTTGGAGTTATATTACTTCGTTCTACTTCCGTTATCCTCAAAGGGAGCCATCCTGTCACTCTTGTAATCAAAATGAAGCTTACGACTCAAACATTCTAATTATTTAGTGATTTTCTTTTAATTTGCAAACAAATTGGTAATTTTGGAGTCATATTACTTCGTTCTACTTGGTTAGTCTCTAAAGGAGCAAGCGTATCCCTCCCACAATCAAAATGATGCTTACGACTCACATCAGCCTTCATTTAAAGAAACCTTCTAACTACTTAGTTATTTTTAGTTTTTTTACTTTGCAAACAAATAGGTGATTTAGAGTCATATTACTTCGTTCTACTTTGGTTAGTGTCAAAAGGAACAATCCTATCACTCTCGCAATCAAAATGATGACTACGACTCATACCAGACTTCATTTAAGGAAACATTCTAATTGTTTAATTATTTTCCTTTAATTTGCAAATAATTAAGTGATTTAGAGTCATATTACTTTGTTCTACTTTGATTTACCTCAAAAGGAGCAAGCGTATCCCTATCGTAAACAAATTGATGCTTACGACTCACACTAGCCTTTATTTAAGAAAACCTTCAATTTGTTTAGTTATTTTCTTTTAAATTGCAAACAAATAAGTGATTTAAAGTCATATTACTTCGTTCTACTTTTTTTAGCCTCAAAAGGAGCAATCTTATCACTCTCGCAATCAAAATGATGTTTACGACTCACACCAGCCTTCATTTAAGAAAACCTTCTAATTATTTAGTTATTTTCTTTTAATTTGCAAACAAATAGGTGATTTAGAGTCATATTACTTCGTTCTACTTTGGTTAGCCTCAAAAGCAGCAATCTAATCACTCTCGTAATCAGAATGATGACTACGACTCACACCAAGCTTCATTTAAGGAAACCTTCCAACTGTTTATTTATTTTCTTTTCATTTGAAAATAAGTTAGTGATTTAGAGTCATATTACTTCGTTCTACTTTGGTTTGCCTCAAAAGGAGTAAGCGTATCCCTCTCGCAATTAAAATTATGTTACGAATCACACTAGCCTTCATTTAAGGAAACTTTCTAATTGTTTAGTTATTTTCTTTTAATTTGCAAACATATAGCAGATTTATAATTATATTACTTCGTTCTACTTTTGTAACGTCAAAAAAAGCAACCATATCACTCTTGCAATCAGACTGATGACTCATACCAGACTTCATTTAAGGAAACCATCTAATTGTTTATTTATTTTCTTTTAATTTCAAAATAATTAAGTGATTTAGAGTCATACTACATCGTTCTACTTTGGTTTGCCTCAAAAGGAGTAAGCATATCCCTCTGGAAAATATAATTATGCTTACGACTCACACTGGCCTTCATTTAAGGAAACCTTTTAATTTTTTAGTTATTTTCTTTTAATTTGTAAACAAAGAGCTGATTGGGAGTGATATTACTTCGTTCTACTCCTGTTATCCTCAAAGGGAGCCATCCTATCACTCTAGCAATTACAATGATGCTTACGACTCACACCAGCCTTCGTTTTATGGAAACTTTCTAATTATTTAGTTATTTTCTTTTAATTTGCAAATAAATTGGTGATTTACAGTAATATTACTTCGTTTTACTTTTCGTTAGCCTCAAAAGGAGCAAGTGTATCAAAATGATGCTAACGACTCCCATCAAGCTTCATTTAAGGAAACCTTCTAATTATTTAGTTATTTTCTTTTAATTTGCAAACAAATAGGTGATTTAGAGTCATATTACTTCGTTTCCCTTTGGTTAGTGTCAAAAGAAACAATCCTATCACTTTCGCAATCAAAATAATGACTACGACTCACACCAGGCTTCGTTTAAGGAAACCTTCTAATTGGTTAGTTATTTTCTTTTAATTTGCAAATAATTAAGTGATTTAGAGTTATATTACTTCATTCTACTTTAGTTTGCCTCAAAAGGAGTAAATGTATCCCTCTCGCAATCAGAATTATGTTTACGACTCACACTAGCCTTCATTAAGGAAAACTTATAAATGTTTAGTTATTTTCTTTTAGTTTACAAACAAATAGGTGATTTAGAGTGCTATTACTTCGTTCTACTTTTGTTATCCTTAAAGGGAGTTATCTTATCACTCTCGCAATCAAAATGATGCTTCCGACTCACACCAACCTTCGTTTTATGGAAACTTTCTAATTATTTAGTTATTTTCTTTTAATTTGCAAACAAATTGGCGACTTAGTGTCATATTACTTCATTCTACTTTGGTTAGCCTCAAAAGAAGCAAGCATATCGCTCCTGTAATCAAAATGATAACTACGACTCACATCAGGCTTCATTTAAGGAAACCTTCCAATTGTTTATTTATTTTCTTTTAATTTGAAAATAATTAAGTGATTCAGAGTCATATTATTTTGGTTTACCTAAAAAGGAGTAAGCGTATGCCTCTCACAATTAGAATTATGCTTACGACTCACACCTGCCTTCATTTAAGGAAACCTTCTAATTCTTTAGCTATTTTCTTTTAATTTGCAAACATATAGGAGATTTAGAGTCCTATTACTTCGTTCTACTTTGGTTAGCCTCAGAAGGAGCAAGCGTATCCCTCCCACAATCAAAATGATGCTTACAACTCACACAAGCCTTTATTTAAGAAAATCTTCTAATTCTTTAGTTATTTTTTTTAAAATTTGTGAACAAATGGGTGATTTAGAATGATATTACTTCGTTCTACTTCTATTATCCTCAAAGGGAGCCATCCTATCAATCTCGCAATCAAAATGATGCTTACGACTTACACCAGCATTCGTTTTATGGAAACTTTCTAATTATTTAGTTATTTTCTTTTAATTTGTAAACAAATTGGTGATTTTGGAGTTATATTACCTCGTCCTACTTGTTTAGCCTCAAAAGGAGCAAGCGTAACCCTCCCGCAATCAAAATGATGCTTACGATTCACACCAGCCATCATTTAAGGAAATCTTCTAAATGTTTAGTTATTTTCTTTAAATTTGCGATCAAATAGGTGATTTAGAGTAATATTACTTCGCTCTACTTTGGTTAGCCTCAAAAGGAGAAAACGTATTCCTTCCACAATCAAAACGATTCTTACGACTCAGACCAGCCTTCATTTAAGGAAATATTCTAATTGTTTAGTTGTTTCGTTTAAATTTGCAAATAATGAGGTGATTTAGAGTGATATTTCTTCGTTCTACTTCTGTTATCCTTAGCGAGAGCCATCCTATCACTCTCGCAATCAATATGATGCTTATTACTCACAGCAACCTTCATTTTCTCGAAAATTTATAATTATTTTGTTATTTTCTTTTAATTTGCAAACAAATTGGTGATTTTAGAGTCATATTACTTCGTTTTATAGAAACATTCTAATTATTGGTGGTTTACAAAAATATGGCATACATATAATCAAATTATATAAGCGCAACGGAAGTAATAAAAAACATATTTTAAAATTTTTGTACAATCCAATAACCCGGATCTTTCTTATGCGACTATTATTAATTGAGGAAGGATAAAATAATTTATACCTTTGTAGAACCAAGCTTCCACGGGTACAAGTTCATCTCCCTTTAATCCTTCACGTTCTTCTTCAAATTCACCGATTAGATTCCACGGATCAATGTTAGCTCCCCAAGTGAGAAGCCTCTAGAGGTGATCCACCAAGAGATCTATGAATTAAAGAAGTGGATTATGGTTTCTCCAAACCATGGGTGGCTAGTCCTAATTCTCTCTCTCTCTCTCTCTCTCTCTCTCTCTCTAACTCCTTAGATATAGAGAATTATGGAGTACTCTCTCTAATCTAATGAAAGAGTGTGTAACCTTGATCTATGATAAGACTAATCTTATTTATAGATCTAGTCAACCCTCCTAAACTATTTAGGAATAGGGTCTTAATTTAATTCCCAATTTAATTAGGAACTAAATTAATTAATTACAATTCCTAAACCATTTAGGAACTTAATTATTTAATAATGAGAGTACTTCTTATTAATTAATTACTAAACCATTTAGTAACTTAATTAATTATTATAATTATAATTCCTAAACTATTTAGGAACTTAATTATTTAATAATAATATTACTACTTATTAATTAATTCCTAAATCATTTAGGAACTAAATAATTGTAGACACCCAAATTTTGCACTTTTGCACTAACCCTGACAGGAGGGCAGAATCGTCATTTGACCCGACGAGCGAAAAGGAAGGTGGACCCCAACATCAAGCCACCCCAGCGATTTACGGTCAAAGCCGCCACAACGGACAACGAACATCCGGTCACTTGAAGCAAGGCGAACAGTTGATCCAGAAAAACCTGAGCCGACCACAAAAGACGACTGATGGCCACTCCGCTTACGATGTTCGGGGGTCTCGCTCCCCGGTGAGCGAGCGGCTGCCCAGCTCGCCGGTGAGCTGGCGGGGGTGGAAAGGGGGCAGCGCCCCCTGAAAGACAGGCACAATTGTCAAAAGCTACATCAAGTCGCAACCCTCCGAACTAGCCTCCCAGAACAATATGGCACGTTTCCCAGGGAGTTCCGGACTGCAAAAATACAGCCTCCCAAAATAATACCGCAGAAATTGGCGAATTAGGACCGCGTGGCACGAAAATCGATAAAAGCCAGCCAGACAGCCGCGGATGCATCTGCGGCCAAAACGAGTTTCGAGGTTCGCACGGCTCGAGGAGACGGCACACGGCAGCCGAGGAAACGGCGCAGGCGGCCAGCCGCCCAGCCGCAGATGGATCTGCGGCCAGCCGCAGATGCATCTGCGGCTGCCTGGAAATGGCTATAGATCGCCATTTCCACCCGAGAGCTCGAGAGGGAGAAGAAATTTTAGGATTTTAGAGAGAGAAAATCGCGAGGAAGAAGGAGAGGGAGCTCGGGTTGGATCAAAACTTGAGGGAAATCTCACTTTGTGTGCTAGATAGTTGAGTATTCTTGTGGGTTTGCTAGATCTTGGAATAAAAGCTCGTTTCGGTTCATCACAAGGTGAAAAAGGAGTGTTCTTTTGATGTTTTTTTGTTTATATTGATGTATGGATGTTGTGTTTTTTGAGTTTGTGATGTAGTTTGTTGTTGTGTGGATGATGATCCGTGGGTTAGGGGTCGTTAGCGAGGGTTCCATTGGAATATAATCTCCTCCTAACGCCCCGATGACATCCGTACGGGGATATATCGTTCATTGGAAGTTTTTAAATAGTTGTAGTGTTGGTTTTGTGTGATTTACGATTTATATAGCATCGTAGTTGTTTAGCGTGGTTAGATTTGGTTGTTGTACGAGTTATGTAGCGTTTTGAATGATTGTGAGCCTAGGGAGGAGATCCTAGCGCTCGAATCCCGATGATGGACGTTTTGGGTATGTGTAATCATGATGTAGAGTCCATGGATGTGTGTTTTGTAATATCGGGCCTTAAAACGACACAAATGCGTGTTCGGGTTAAGGCCCCGTGAAAATAATGAAATATGTGATTGTGGGTGTTTGGGGTTGTCTGGATGGCTTACATGCCCGTAGATAACCCCGACACGTTTTGGGATGTATGTTTTAATTTACGACACGAAAAAATGGTTTTCAAAATAAGGCAAATAATGAAGATTTTATAAAATCAAGCAAATTTAGGATATTAGATTCACGAGGTTTAAAGGTTAAGTGTTTTGGTAAACTTTAATCCATAATTGATGAATAGGCTTTAGTTGGTTTTAAAACGTCACAAAAAACGATTTTGCAAATAAATAAATGTTTTCATTAAACTTTGTGCATAGGGTTAAAGAGTTCTAGAAGTTGCCCTCGATTTATTTATATTAACTGTTAGAAGGCAATGTATAGTCTCGATTCCTATTTGACAAAAGTTTAAAACTATTGTTTTCTAAAATGACATCTAAATAAAAAACCCTCAACGCTTTCGAAATTAAAATCAATCTTTCTTATAAAAAGCGAAGCCTCGTCATTTGGGTCAAAGAACGTCCAAAACACTTTCCAGATAACACTTTTGCCATATAAAAATAAAAGTGAACTTTTATGCAAAACGCACCACAAACATTCATCTAGGCACGCACGCACACACACGCAAACCACACATTTTAGGATTTAAAAAGGATAGGAAAATATCAAGATTGCGGTAACCGTGTTTCACGGAAGTCGGGGGGTGCCTAACACCTTCCCCTCGCTTAAGCAAGCCCCCGAACTCTATGAATCTCGGTTTGCGGACCAATTAATCGGAGTCACATATGAGCCAGCGATTACGAAAATAAATTCGGATGAGTTGGTACATCCATTTCAAATATACCAACTGGCGACTCTGGTCAATTGGCTCATAAAAAATCGATCTTTCAAAACCCGTCGACACTAAGCCGACCCTTTTCAAAATCACATTTAATTCAAAAGGCTAAAATTGGAAAGGGACATTTTTAATAATAAAATACGAGACGACGAAAATCCCGGCGTCGACAGCTGGCGACTCCGCTGGGGACATTAGAGGGCTTAAGCCGCATTTAAAATCCTGATGTTTTCCTATCCTTTAAAAATCTAAAAAATGTGTGTTTGCGTTATTTGCGTTGATTTACCTTTTTGCGCGTGTATGTGAATAGTGTGATTGCGTTTTCTTTTCAAGTCTTTACTTTATCAGCATCATATGCATACGGTGAGGTACGATGAATGTATGATGAATGTATGTTGAGCAGTTCCTCCTCCTGAGGCAAACCCGTCGGATGTGGATTACTGGACTCAAAGGGGTGCTCCCCGGCGAGGCTCAGGAAAAGCATCAACTCAGATCCAATCCAATTGAAAGATCGGATTTATTCCCTTCGAGTATGTTGCGAAGATCTGGGAACCTTCATGCCAAAAAGCCCGCGAGAGTAACTTAGGATAGGTCAGCCTCAGATAAACCCGACGCGTGGGAAGTCTCTTCATACCCTTTTACGTTTCACGCACGTAATGTCATACTTTAGTCAAACATTTTGTACCTCCCGTTTTGTCAAAATGAAAAATACTAACCTCTGTTTTACAGGGACAGCTTGGAGAGCATCATAATTGCACACTGTCATACCTTGGTTAAAATAAAGGGATACTAACCCTGTTTTGCAGGAAAAGATTACAAAACTCAAAAACACAAAAATATTTGCTTTAGCATGCATCCACCAGTGTCATTTCCCGGAACTAAACTTGGTTTGTTTATTCGCAGGATTGCGCCCCAAACTCGTCTTTGATCCAGAAAAGCCCGAGAGTCAGTAGTCGAAATGGCCGAGACCCCTAATCCTAACCCGACTCTTATATCCCGAGAGGAATTCGATGCTGTGAGAAATCAGATGACGGAATTGACCATGATGCTAAAAGAGCACTTCAAGTTAAAATCGAAGTCACAAACCGAGGACCCACCGGAGCCATCCTCCCAAGGGAACGATATAACCCCAGAAACTCCGAAGGTTGAACCGCCGAAACAAATTATTGTCATTCCAGAAGATGAAGTTGCCAATAGTGTCAGCAAGAAGATAAACCAGATGGAAGAAGCCATAAAAACTATGAAAGGGATCGGCTCATATGGCAGTGTCAACTACTCCGACTTATGCATTTTCCCGGGAACCAAATACCCCGAGAAGTTCAAGATCCCCGAATTTGAAAAGTATAACGGGTCGGGGGATCCTTACACGCATTTGAAAGTCTATATCGGAGAACTTGGGGCCTATGCTGAGGACGAGTCGTTGAGAATGCAGTTATTCCAGAAAAGCCTGACAGGGGAGGCTAGGACCTGGTACGCGAGGCTGGATAATGCTAAAATTCATAATTGGGAGGAGCTGGCCCACACCTTTTTGACACAATATAGCTTCCAATCGCAAATGGCCCCTGATCGCTACCAAATGACGAAGATAAAGAAGCAGCCCAAAGAGTCTTTTAGAGACTATGCTCAGCGATGGAGGAGGATGGCCGCACAAGTGAACCCTCCCATGGATGAGGCTGAATTGGTGATAACCTTCATAGACATACAAGAGGCTCCTTATTACGAAAGAGTATTGGCTGGGTTAGGCAAACATTTTTCAGAGATGATTAAACATGGTGAGATGGCCGAAATAGGTTTAAGGACTGGGAAAATCAAAGATTTCACAGCATTAGAGGCCATAGCTGAGCACCTTTTAGCCAAAGAGCACCACCTTGTACCCAAACAGAGTCAGGAAGAGGTGGATGTGTCTTTCGTTTCGCACGGACAATCGTGGAGACCCAACAATGGCCCCCCCACCTCGGTAAATGGAAACCATCTGCAACTACAGCAACATGCCACATTCAATCAGGGTCCAGACAGGCAAGGGAAGTTTGAACAAACAGATAGTCGAAGATTCACTCCCTTAGGCGATTCCCTCGAGAACGTATTGGCGTTATTGGTCGCCCAGAAGAAAATCACTGAGCTAGCTCCACCCAGCGATTCAAGAGGCAAACGATTTGACCCCCGCAAACGATGCGCTTATCACTCAGAATCTCCTGGGCATGATACTGAAGAGTGTTGGTCATTAAAACATAAGATACAAAACTTGGTCGACAGGGGGGACATTGTAGTTCAACGACCAGATGTCAACGCCAACCATCTGCCACAATACGGAACAGACGAGGTAAGCATGATTGGGGCAGGAAATATCGGGGTGGACCCCAATCGCAAATACATACGAAAGGTCGAAGAATACCCCCCAATGAGCGAAACAATTGTCCTTGAAGAGGAATGTCTGGAGGAGGTTAAGGTCATTAGGCAAGAATTGAAGTTGGTCAGGCATCAAATGAAGCAATTAGCAGACCTGGTGGTACACCAACATAATCTGACGAGGCAACTCTTCACCCAATTACTGAGAGACCAAACGGAAGAAGAGGACAAACAAATTTCAAACCAGGATCCCTCCCAGGAAAACCAGCTGACTCAAGGAGATCAAAACAGAATGAAAGGGCATGGAAATGAAAATAATAAAGATGCCAGACGATCCCACCAGTGGAGCCATGATAACCGCTCGGACAGAGGTGAACCCTCAAAGGGGAAAGATCGAGCAGCATTCCCAAGAGATCGAAAGTTCACCCCTTTGAGCAAATCAAATGCAGAAATATTGCACCTTCTGATCAGCCGGGGAAAGATTACGGAGTTGCTGCCACAAACCGACCCCAAGTCTAAAAGATACGATCCTACACGAATATGCCTCTATCATTCCAACTCACCAGGGCATGATACTGAAGAGTGTTGGGCGTTGCGGCACAAGATCCAAAATCTTATCGAAAGAGGAGAGCTGAAAATGGCAAACGACCTTGAGATCACCGCAATGGGGAGCCTGACCACCGACGAACGGATTGTCGAGCCTCAACGAACCATGAAATGGTAAATTCCCAGGGATACGATTGTGAGTCCCAAGAAAGGGGTGTGGGGATGTTATCGTCTGCTTAATGTTATGTCCTGCTTTATTTTCTGTGCATTATTATGATATGTAAAAAAAAAAAAAAATAGAAAAAAAAGTCTTGTGTGCTATCTAAGCCTGAACTACGAAAGACCTGATCTCCTCTTCCTATAGGAGTACGTAGGCAGCCACTTTGGCGCGGTCTAATCCTTGCAAAATCTATAGAACCCTTCGATGGTTTTACATTTAATGATCAATGATTCAGACAACCTGTTCTCTTGTCAACCCATCGGAGTACACTTCCTACCTGATCAAAAGTAAGGGATTTTGGGTTCCCAGCATCTCATCAGCCCACCTGTCAAAGACACTACGAAGCAATGACCTTGACAACAATCAAGACTTGGGCAATTTTGAAATCGATGGCGACTCGACACTAGGGCATTCATCAGCCATCCGTGGAAAGGTAGTGCACAATTCAACATCTATTATACGATCTCGTCAGCGTACAATAACATCATCAGAGATGTACTATCAATTGGTCCTTTCCAGTCGGAGCTCTTTCAGAATACGATGACCCGCAGGTAAGGTACAACTTCTTCCATCTTTTTATTTCTTTCCATTCTCCCTGTACATATATTAAGACTGCACATAGTTTAACTCTAACATTACTTTTGGAAAGAGAAAATTTTATTTGACTTGTTAGGAATCGAATTAATTCTGACAAGCATCAGTGGAGCAGACTCATGAGTATGATTAGACGATTAAAACTGTCCAACAAAGACCTGATTTCGAAGTGTCGTTCAAAGTAGAATTCACCTCATAGGCAAGTCTGCACTTTGCGTTTGCGCCAACTTTTAGATGTGGGGTATAAAGCTATGACGATAATGATGACAGTTGATGCAAAATCGGAGGGTGAATAAAGGATAATATGATGTCTCGAATCGTGGCCTGAGTTATTCGAGTAATTAGGCCTGAGGGGTGCCTTTACACCTGGCGCCCTAAAGTCATCTGATTTGGGAGTCGTCGGCCCAACGCTCGTTACATGGGTAACTCAGAGCCTAAGAAAACGAGCATTACAGCTGCAGAGACCTGAGCAGATTCGAATCGTGGCACGGGTTATTCGAGTAATTAAGCCTAAAGGGTGTCTCTACACCTGGTGCCCTAAGGTCGTCCGATTTGGGAGTCACCGGCCCAACGCTCGCTACATGGGTAACTCAAGCCTAAGAAAACGAATCTTGCACAGAGTCAGACGAGGTATGAATGCAGTAAAACCACCTAACTTGTATCGAAGCGTGGCCTTTGTTACTCGAGCAAGTAAACCCGAAGGGGTGTCTTTACACCTAATGCCCTAAAGCCGCATGGTTTGGGAGTCATTGGTCCAAAGCTCGTTAAAGGGGTAACTCTGAACAGCCTAAGAAAACGAGACAAGTTAAGTGGACACGAAAAAGAAAAAAGCAGACTCAGGAAAAGAAAAAGAAAAAATTTTCGATCAGAGAAAAAAAGAGAGGCTCATCTAAAGTCACGGAAAAGAGGCCCCTAATTGAAGGATTGCATCGCACAGTGCACTTGTCATATGACGTAAATCCTGCGAAGAACGATATCAAGAATGAAGACGGAATACCTTTGATAAAGGAAGGTAGTTTTTAAATTTAATCATACTCACGTATATTGACCATGAATGCTTAAAAGTTTTATTACGATTTCATAACTCGTTAAATGAAAAAAAAAAAAAAAAAAAAAAAAAAAAAAAAGAGAAAAAAGAGAAGAAAAAAAGTGAAATCGAGAATGACTTAGTACCTTCACAATTCATTCAATGTCAACTTAATCCACTCACGTTTCACGAAAAAAAGAGATCCATCCCGATTTCAAGTTTCACGATAAGACGAAAATATCACGGACACGAGCTAAATTGCATAATCATGAGCATTCCATTTTATCTGCTCTACTATTGAGATGTTTAGTAATATCGAAGTTAACCCCGCCGACCCGAACGGTCGAGCATTTAGCGTTTGTTACTTGTGTAGGATATGAATCGGTGTGCGTAACTCGGCATGACAAACGAAATGACTTCCCAAACGAATCCTCGACAAGACACGAGTAGAGGCTGGGGCATCTTAAAGATTGTGGAAATGAAAAGAGCACAGGTCTATATCAGACTCCTTATCAACGAATCTTCCCCCACGACCATCAATGGATTTTAACAAACTCAGCCTGATGCATGCTGACATTATCTCGATACTCAAGCGAGCATATGCAAGAGCGATATAATTCCTGACGTCAGAGTTGATCGATTAAAAGGCGGGGAAGGGCAACATGGTCATCAGTCATCACAAAAGCCAAATGGACTGCCTCAATCAAATGAAAGTCGAGAGCTATCAATGCATACGACCAAACGACAAAAGGACAACCTAGATATCAGCCCAGAATCCAGGCGTAATCCTCCAGCATTAGAGGAAATCCCTGCGTCCCAAATTCAAAGACACGACGATCTGGAAACTAGCATGGTGAGGAACCCTGGATAAGTCGATTGGGCATGCGAAATGACAAAAACAATTCCCCAACAGAGAAACGATAAGGGGCATGCGATTCAACGAACCGGCCTTGAAGTCCAGAAACTGTGCTCCCTAGTAAGGCGTGGCGCAGCTAAGTAGTCAAAAAGAGCGACAAGTGAAAATTTGTATCATTTGACTAAACATGGGTCATTTCCTTCCAAACATATCTATTGATCCATACATAACATCCGTGCATCCATGTATATATCAAAATAAAATGCACAAGGAAGGAAAATCACAGGTACGAGACTGTCGGCGTCGCGAATGCCATTGCCATTGATCAGAAAGACGTGACAGCGGGAAACTTCTACGATCCGATGCACCTAGAATCTATGGAACATCAAGGAATTGCAAAGCGACTGTCTGAAGCACCTTCAGCTAATCAACAAGGATGACAGCTCAAAAGCAATGGCTGTCAAGAGCGATCGACGAGGACGAACCCCGAGAATGACAAGTCAAATCAAAGAAGTGGCTGGCAAAAGCGATTTACGAGGACGAATCCCAAGGAGGCCCCACAAACTAATCAGGTACGCTTTCTTTTTAAATTTCCTCAAGAATTATTGCATTTGTTATGATGTACGATACGATGCGAGTCCATTTGGGACAATACACAGCGATTCCGGAGACGAGACCCGGCAATTCAAAACCGACCCGTCAGATATGAGACCTGACCAATTCAAAACCGACCCGTCAGATACGAGACCTGACCAATTCAAAACAGACCCGTCAGATACGAGACCTGACCAATTCAAAACCGACCCGTCAGATATGAGACCTGACCAATTCAAAATCGACCCGTCAGATACGAGACCTGACCAATTCAAAACAGACCCGTCAGATACGAGACCTGACCAATTCAAAACCGACCCGTCAGATACGATACCTGACCAATTCAAAAATGACCCGTCAGAAACAAGAACTGACCGTCCAACACGACCCGTCAGAAACAAGAACTGACCGTCCAACACGACCCGTCAGTCAAAAGAACTGACCGTCCAAACATGACCCGTCAGTCAAAAGAACTGACCGTCCAAAATGACCCGTCAGTGAAAACTCCTGACCGTCCAAACATGACCCGTCAGTGAAAACCCCTGACCGTCCAAACATGACCCGTCAGTGAAAACCCCTGACCGTCCAAACGTGACCCGTCAGTGAAAATACCTGACCGTCCAAACATGACCCGTTAGTGAAAACCCCTGACCGTCCAAAATGACCCGTCAGAAACAATACCTGACCGTCCAAAATGACCCGTCAGAAACAAGAACTGACCGTCCAACACGAACCGTCAGAAACAAGAACTGACCGTCCAACACGACCCGTCAGTCAAAAGAACTGACCGTCCAAACATGACCCGTCAGTCAAAAGAACTGACCGTCCAAAATGACCAGTCAGTGAAAACCCCTGACCGTCCAAACATGATCCGTCAGTGAAAATACCTGACAGTCCAAACATGACCCGTCAGTGAAAACCCCTGACCGTCCAAAATGACCCGTCAGAAACAATACCTGACCGTCCAAAATGACCCGTCAGAAACAAGAACTGACCGTCCAACACGACCCGTCAGAAACAAGAACTGACCGTCCAACACGACCCGTCAGAAACAAGAACTGACCGTCCAAAATGACCCGTCAGTGAAAACTCCTGACCGTCCAAACATGACCCGTCAGTGAAAATACCTGACCGTCCAAGCATGACCCGTCAGTGAAAACCCCTGACCGTCCAAAATGACCCGTCAGAAACAATACCTGACCGTCCAAAATGACCCGTCAGTGAAAATTCCTGACCGTCCAAAAACAACCCGTTGGGGAAAGATCCGATGATGACGATACGACCCATTGGCAAAAGACCCGACGATGACGATACGACCCGTTGGCAAAAGATCCGACGATGACAATACGAACCGTTGGGAAAAGATCCGACGATGACAATGCGGTAACCGTTGGGGAAAGATCCGACAATGACCAAAACAATGCGAAGCGATGCGATGTGCGATGCGATGTTATGCGATGCGACGAGCGATGCGATGCGATGCGATGCGATATGCGATATGCGATACATCATATGAGAAGCAGTGCGATATGTGATTTGATATGCGATGTAATGCGATTTTGATTTAGTATGATAAGCGATTTGATATTTAAATATGCAATATGCGTTAAGCAAGAGAAAAATAGTTTTGGCGAATATGCGATGCGAGTCCATTTGAGGCAGTAACCGGTAATATTAGTGTTGCATCATCAACCTGTATATGTTGCATCAATGATATATATGTTGCATCATTAAAATATGTGCTGCCATCATCATGCATTGGGTGCCTACTTCTTTATCATGTTCATTTCATATGACATTACATAAACATGATAAAGAGGGGCAGCTGTAGACACCCAAATTTTGCACTTTTGCACTAACCCTGACAGGAGGGCAGAATCGTCATTTGACCCGACGAGCGAAAAGGAAGGTGGACCCCAACATCAAGCCACCCCAGCGATTTACGGTCAAAGCCGCCACAACGGACAACGAACATCCGGTCACTTGAAGCAAGGCGAACAGTTGATCCAGAAAAACCTGAGCCGACCACAAAAGACGACTGATGGCCACTCCGCTTACGATGTTCGGGGGTCTCGCTCCCCGGTGAGCGAGCGGCTGCCCAGCTCGCCGGTGAGCTGGCGGGGGTGGAAAGGGGGCAGCGCCCCCTGAAAGACAGGCACAATTGTCAAAAGCTACATCAAGTCGCAACCCTCCGAACTAGCCTCCCAGAACAATATGGCACGTTTCCCAGGGAGTTCCGGACTGCAAAAATACAGCCTCCCATTGGAACATAATGATGATCCGTGGGTTAGGGGTCGTTAGCGAGGGTTCCATTGGAACATAATCTCCTCCTAACGCCCCGATGACATCCGTACGGGGATATATCGTTCATTGGAAGTTTTTAAATAGTTGTAGTGTTGGTTTTGTGTGATTTACGATTTATATAGCATCGTAGTTGTTTAGCGTGGTTAGATTTGGTTGTTGTACGAGTTATGTAGCGTTTTGAATGATTGTGAGCCTAGGGAGGAGATCCTAGCGGTCGAATCCCGATGATGGACGTTTTGGGTATGTGTAATCATGATGTAGAGTCCATGGATGTGTGTTTTGTAATATCGGGCCTTAAAACGACACAAATGCGTGTTCGGGTTAAGGCCCCGTGAAAATAATGAAATATGTGATTGTGGGTGTTTGGGGTTGTCTGGATGGCTTACATGCCCGTAGATAACCCCGACACGTTTTGGGATGTATGTTTTAATTTACGACACGAAAAAATGGTTTTCAAAATAAGGCAAATAATGAAGATTTTATAAAATCAAGCAAATTTAGGATATTAGATTCACGAGGTTTAAAGGTTAAGTGTTTTGGTAAACTTTAATCCATAATTGATGAATAGGCTTTAGTTGGTTTTAAAACGTCACAAAAAACGATTTTGCAAATAAATAAATGTTTTCATTAAACTTTGTGCATAGGGTTAAAGAGTTCTAGAAGTTGCCCTCGATTTATTTATATTAACTGTTAGAAGGCAATGTATAGTCTCGATTCCTATTTGACAAAAGTTTAAAACTATTGTTTTCTAAAATGACATCTAAATAAAAAACCCTCAACGCTTTCGAAATTAAAATCAATCTTTCTTATAAAAAGCGAAGCCTCGTCATTTGGGTCAAAGAACGTCCAAAACACTTTCCAGATAACACTTTTGCCATATAAAAATAAAAGCGAACTTTTATGCAAAACGCACCACAAACATTCATCTAGGCACGCACGCACACACACGCAAACCACACATTTTAGGATTTAAAAAGGATAGGAAAATATCAAGATTGCGGTAACCGTGTTTCACGGAAGTCGGGGGGTGCCTAACACCTTCCCCTCGCTTAAGCAAGCCCCCGAACTCTATGAATCTCGGTTTGCGGACCAATTAATCGGAGTCACATATGAGCCAGCGATTACGAAAACAAATTCGGATGAGTTGGTACATCCATTTCAAATATACCAACTGGCGACTCTGGTCAATTGGCTCATAAAAAATCGATCTTTCAAAACCCGTCGACACTAAGCCGACCCTTTTCAAAATCACATTTAATTCAAAAGGTTAAAATTGGAAAGGGACATTTTTAATAATAAAATACGAGACGACGAAAATCCCGGCGTCGACAATAATAATACCAGTAATAATAATAATAATAATAATAATAAGACTCCTCTTATTAATTTATAATTAGTATTTCTAAAATTCTAAATTATAAATATTAAGCCATTTAATTTATTATATCACCATAGTATAAATTAAATATACTTAATTTATTATTACGATTATGTCATCCACTTCTAAAATAAATATTACTCTTTTGCGGTGTGACCCTTTAGGTTCTCCATATTAAACCGGTTGTATAATAAATAAATTAGAATAATTCTAATTCATTTATTATGAATTAACTCTTTAATTTAGAATAAATAATTATTCCACAATAAGGGTAAGCCCCCATAACAATTAGTCGACTTTTCAAATAATATAGATTTCAACATTTGATCGTAAAAGAACCTTTCAGCAAATAGTTACCGCACAATTCAATCATTCTACCATACAGTGTCCCAATCAAATATAAGACACGGAATTTCTGTCAAGTCTTATTTATTTGATTATATGCATTTCAATTCACAAATACACAACTCTAGTTAATGTAAATTAGAAACTCCTTTCTAATTCCATTCAACCCTGGCCAGGGATTTCTAAGTTGTCACTTATTAAATCGCATAGGACATTCTCTCCCTTTACTGAAAGTGGTAGATCCTTTGTTGATCATTCACCTATCTCCATGTGTACCTTATTATACCCAAGCATATCCTTTGATATACCAATAGGTCTTAAGGAATATGTCAAAGTATAACTTAGTACACACAAGATACTATGATGATCTCAAGTCCAAGGATCACTTGTACAACTATCACATAAGGAACTCCTATTGACGGACAAGTAAAACTCCATTAGGTGTTCCTTGAGCGAGTCACGTTCAGTGAACTTATTCTCTAATAAGCACCTACATACTTGCTTTAGTGTCTCTACACAAATGATTATGAGATCAATCATCCTCTTCATAAGAGAAAGCATAGTATGTATCAATCTATCCGGATTTACTAATTCCCTTTTTAGTGATCCAACAATTAGGAACAATTTTAGTTTTGAGCTATCTTGAATTTAGATCTCATTAGCATGATCCTCATCATGGTTCTAAAAGCATTGCTCGAAAACTATGGGTTTATCCATTTGATTAATTCAAGTAATTAATCATGAATAAAGAAATGTCTTGATACTTTTATTAATAAATGAACAAGATTACAAAGTATATACTTATCACATTAAATGTGATTGGTTTGAGGGCATACTACTTTCAATCTCCCACTTGCACTAAAGCCAATCGCCCTTTTGTATCCCCATACCATTCTTCTCTAAGTGGCGTACAAATTGCTTAGTAAATGCTTTAGTTAATGGATCTGTAATTTTGTTATGAGAGTCTGCCATCTTTATGGTATCCTCTTCTGCTGTAGTCTGAGCTAGTTCTTGTTTGCTCTGTTGTACTCAGTTTCTTCTCCCCCTTGTTGGCATCATTAATTGTTGCTACCTGTTCTGAAAGCTGCTGGATGCCCTAAATAATTTCTTGAAGTTGGGTCTTAGTGGCAGCTACATCATCTTGGTGGGCTTGGAGTCTTTCGTTAGCCATGATTTGTTTTTGCTCCACCAATGACAAAGTGTCATTCGACCGATGTTTTTGTTCTGTGAGAGAGACCTTCAAGGCAATGATTTCATTACTGAGGAAGGTGATAGATTTATCATTGGTTTCTTGAAGAATAACAATGGCCTGCTGATGTGAGTTCAAGGCTTCCAGAATAATTTTATCCCTTTCTTGGAGATTTTCAGAGACTGCTGCCGTTAGCTGCTTTAATCATGTGGAAAATTGTCTATTCACACTGGTAGAGAGATCATTGGCAGCATCAATGATATCGTCCATTCCACATTGAAGATTGTGGGATTTCGATGCCAGGTCGTTTTGTATCTCTGTATGGATATGGCTTGTCAAGTCAGTTAAGCCCTCAGATGTAGGAAGCCGAGATACCTTGTCTAAAATTTCCTTGAGAAGTTGAGATGATTGTCCCTGGTCAGCCGTAGAGCTTGGAATATGAAAGTATTCGTGACCAGAGGTGGAGGAAATATCCTCGTGAGTTAACAGGAGTCTTGAAGATGGAGCCGGAGGGATTGTTTGCTGAGTAGGCAGAATTTCAGGAGAGTCTGGAGGGCACTCTACATTTTGATTAGATAGGCTGTCTTGAGTATCAGTCGTAGAGGGTGGTGACTCTACGATCGGGGATGTGTTTATCGTAGAGTTTGAAGCAAAGTTGGTATTTGGGGACTCCTCAAATTTATTGAACATAGATGAGGGTGAATGAATATGAATGAGGGCTAGAGGAATAACATGCACCTTTTGCCCTAAAGAATGTGAAAAGGGGCTGCAAGAAATAAGCTTCTGGGCATAAAACAGATTCTGAGGATAACCTTGAGCTATAATCACCACATTTGGGTAAGCTTTGAACGTCCAAAAAACTTGATCCCATGCATTGTGAACCAAAGCTCGGTGGAATGGCATCAGTGGCAAAAATTTCAGCAAGTAGTTGTAGTTCAGATGCCTTTGCTCATCTCTTCCAACGGCCACTATCTCGATGTCATCCTCTTCATCAGCTTGAGCATCCATAGGCTCCCCCTCAGCCCGAGCATCCATAGGCTCAGCTGCCATAGAAGACTCCTTCTCAACTGGAGATATGACAGCTTTTTCAAGTAGCTCCCCCTTAGCTACTGAGTCTTTGTCAGTTAATTTAACTAGCCTTCTTCTCTTTCTTTTTGGCTCTTTTGGGGTTTCCTCTTCAGCTTCATACTTAATGCGAGTTTCCCTTCGCAGATCAGAATCTTCATCCTCTGATGAAGCCTTCTCTTCAGGAGCAGCAATAGGAGCCTCATTAGATGAGCCCTGAGGTTCTTCAATCTCAAGGGCTTTCTTTCCTTTTCTCTTTCTGATGAGACCCTAAGACTGAATGCTAACATCCTGAGATTCCTCTTCTGCAGGAGTGTCCTTTAATAGAGATGGCCCTGCCCCACTCTGCGTTCCTTCACTATCCCCTGACCGTGATAGTTTCTTGTTTTCAACTGGATTCCTTCTCCAGTTGTCGAAGATTCTCTGGGTGATTCTTTTGTTTGTGTTTAGGGCTTCTCCTTCGTCAGGCTCAATCAGATCCCCCAAAGATGATCTAAGAAGAATGCTGATGAATCTTCCATAGAACATTTTTCTTGTCCCCTTTGCTTTTTCCGTATTCTGGATCCAGTTCCCTATCTATTCCATCAGTAAATAGCCATAGTTGATATTTGTCTTTTTGACTATAGTTGTCATCAATTTCAGCTGCACCTCACTGACTGAGTCATGAGCCGAGTCTTTGCATAGCAGGCATTTACCAACCACATCTGCCAGGAACTCATATTTCTGAGGAAATTCTTTCTTCTTTAAACCTTTCAGCCCAGGATTTTTTTGATGGTGCATTCTTCTCAGGCCTTCTTCGGTATTCACCATAGTTAGTGATGTGAGACCTCCTTGCTTGAATCCTAGGGCAAGATTAAATTCTTCAGCAGTGAGATTGAGCTGTACTCCTTTTACAGTGGTGGTTAGAGTTCCATTTGCATAGGATCCATTTAAGTAGAATTCTCGGATAAGCTTTGACAGAATCCTCGTATTAGTTCCCAGAGCTTCTCGTAGACCCGCCTTTTTGAGCAACTGGATTATCCTTTTGAAATCCTTATCTGCCGATATGAAAGCTTCGAAGTTGAGCTCGTTTCTAGAAATGACTTGTGCAGGTGCCATTTGGTAGTTTTTCCTGAAATAGTAGGAACGATTTATCTGAGTATTGAAAACTTAGGGTTTTGGATTGAGAGAGATGGATAGAAATGTTAGATCTTTGATTTGAAGAAATAAACGACGTGTAGTTTTCAAAGTATTTAAAACTTCCCTCTAAGTTTGCTGAGACGCGTGTCATATTCTGATAGGAGCATCTCATTTGGTTGATGACCTTTTTGCCCCTAGAGATTTGCGATCCCTCGTCACTTCAAATCTTTTGTTGATGTTCGTTGAGTTAGCTTTACGATAAGGAAAACTCTGCGACCCTTGGCTTGCCAAACGTTAAGTGAGCTCTACGATTTGAAGTGTACTCTACGATCTTGGCCTGACAATCGTTGAGTAAACTCTACGATCTCTTGCCTAATGATCGTTTAGTATATTTCACGATTTTGACTTTTACTAATTTTCCTCGCTCACTTTTATTTCTGCAGAGTTAGTATATAAAAAAAAACATGATATATATATTAAGGGTCTAGATTTAGCATTCCTAACTCACTTATTAGTTTATTAAATCTTGATTCATCTAAAGGCTTTGTAAAGACATCTGCTAGTTGATCTTCAGTTAGGATGTAGTGAAGTGATATATTTCCATTTTGTACATGATCCCTGATGAAATGATATCTTATATCTATGTGCTTAGTTCTTGAGTGCATAACAGGATTATGTGTTATAGCAATTGCACTAGTATTATCACAGTATATAGGAATAGAATTTAGCTCAAACCCATAGTCTGCAAGTTGGGTCTTCATCCATAGAATTTGTGCAGAGCAACTGCCTGCGGCTATATATTCAGCTTCTGCAGTAGATGTCGATACTGAGTTCTGCTTCTTACTAAACCAAGAAACAAGTCTGTTGCCAAGCATCTGGCAGGTTCCACTTGTGCTTTTTCTGTCTATTTTGCATCCTGCATAGTCAGCATCTGAGTATCCCACAAGATCAAAGGAGGACTCCTTGGGATACCATAATCCTAAATTTGGAGTTCCTTTAAGATACTTGAAAATTCTTTTCACAGCTAATAGATGAGACTCTTTGGGGTTAGCCTGAAATCTAGCACATATACATGTAGCAAACATTATATCTGGTCGACTGGTAGTAAGATATAATTGTGAACCTATCATACCTCTGTACTGAGTGATTTCAGTGGATTTACCATTTTCATCTTTGTCAAGCTTGGTGGCAGGTGGCATAGGAGTCTTCATGATAGATGCAGATTCCATGCCATATTTCTTTAATAAGTCTTTGATGTATTTGGCTTGATTAATGAATATGCCTTCATCAGTCTGCTTCACTTGTAGTCCAAGGAAGAAGTTGAGTTCTCCCATCATGCTCATTTCAAATTTGCTCTTCATAAGCTTGGCAAATCTTTCACATAATTTTTCATCAGAGGAACCAAATATGATATCATCTACATAAATTTGAACTAGCAGTGTCTTATCCTTATGTTTTCTCAAAAATAAGGTAGTATCAATTCTTCCTCTAGTAAATCCCTTTTCAATGAGAAAGTTAGTCAAGGTTTCATACCATGCCCTAGGTGCTTGTTTAAGACCATATAGTGCTTTATCTAATTTATAAACATAATTTGAAAAAGTTGGATTGATGAAACCTGGAGGTTGTTCCACGTAAACTTCTTCTTGTAGTTCCCCATTTAGAAAAGCACTCTTGACATCCATTTGGAAGACTTTGAACTTCATGTGAGCAGCATGGGCAAGGAAGATCCTTATGGCTTCCAACCTGGCAACTGGAGCATATGTTTCATCGTAGTCAATTCCTTCTTCTTGAGAGTAACCTTTGGCCACTAGTCTTGCTTTGTTCCTTGTTATCACACCATTTTCATCCATCTTGTTTCTGAAAACCCATTTGGTACCAATGATAGGTTTATGCTGAGGCCTGGCCACTAATCTCCAGACCTTGCTTCTTTCAAATTGATTTAGCTCCTCTTGCATGGCCTCTATCCAACTTGAATCTCCTAAGGCCTCTTCAATCTTCTTGGGTTCCTCTTGAGAGAGAAGGCTTAGGTAAAAGCATTCATTAGAGGTTGCAGCTCTAGTCTTGATTCTGGTGTTTGGATCTCCAATAATAAGATCTTGAGTGTGATCTTTGTTCTATTTTATTCTGCTAGGAACGTCTGTTCTGGTGCCTTCTTGTCTGAGTTCCTCTAAATCAGCTTCTGGTTCTGATTGTAGAGTTCCAATGTCTGATGTGGTGAGCTCTACGATTTCCTCTCCTAGCTCAACGATTTCTGTTGCTGGTTCCATTGTCGTAGAGTCGGACTCTACGATTTTGAGTTCTTCGATCGTTGAGCTTGTGTCTGCTGACTCGCTGAATGGTGATCTTTTCTTTTTAGGATCTGATTCATCGAATGTGACGTGGATGGAGATTTCAACAGTTAGTGACTCCTTGTTGAACACTCTAAATGCTCTGCTATTTGTTGCATAACCAAGAAAGATTTCTTCATCTGATTTTGGCTGGAATTTGGTAAGATGCTTCTTGCCATTGTTGAGTACGTAGCACAGGCAACCAAATGCATGAAAATAACTTATATTTGGTTTTCTTCCTTTCCATAATTCGTATGGAGTTTTCTTCAGTGTTGAGTGTATGAGTGACTTGTTTTGAGTGTAATATGCAGTACTGATGGCTTCAGCCCAGAAATATTCAGGGAGAGAAGCTGCTGCTAAGAGGGTTCTTCCTGCTTCAATAAGAGTCCTATTCTTCCTTTCTGCTACTCCATTTTGCTGAGGCGTTCTTGGGGCTGAGAAGTTGTGATTTATTCCATTTTCTTCACAGAACAGGTCCATTTCTGAGAAATCAAATTCTCGTCCATGAACACTTCTGATGGCCTTGATCTTTTCTCCCTTTTCATTCATGATCAGTCTGAAGAGCTTGATGAGATGTGAAATGGTTTCATCTTTAGAGCTTAGAAAGAATACCCATGTATATCTGGTGTAGTCATCAACTACAACTAGAGAGTATCTCTTTCCTCCTAGGCTGGTCGTAGATACTGGTCCGAATAAATCCATGTGAAGTAGTTGAAGAGCTCTATCATTTGAGTTTGCTGATTTCCTTTGGAATGACGTCTTTGTTTGCTTTCCAAACTGACAAGCTTTGCAGGGCTTTTCTTTAATGAAGTTTAACTTTGGCAATCCTTTTACTAGATCTTTGGAGGCAAGCTTTGAAATGCTCTTGAAATTAAGATGAGATAACCTCCTATGCCAGAGCCAGCACATTTCTTCAGAGGCTTTAGCAAGAAAACAGACAGTTTGTTCTGAGCTTAATTTAGCAAGATTGACCACATAGACATTTCCTTCTCGAACTCCTTCTAGCTTTAGAGAATTAGTTTTCAAGTGTCTAACTTGGCATTGATTGTTGAGGAAGGTGACTTGATGTCCTTTGTCACAGAGCTGACTTATACTTAGCAAGTTGTGCTTTAGTCCCTCAACATATGCCACTTTACTGAAAGATATTGCACCATTTCCAGTTGAGCCATAACCCCTGGTTTTCCCTGAGTTGTTGTCTCCAAAAATAACAGCAGGTCCATCTTTTTCTTTAAACTCTGATAGAAGAGCCTTATCTCCTGTCATGTGCCGTGAGCATCCACTGTCAAGATACCAGATGGATCTCTTTACCTGCATAACAAATCAATCTTCATTTTGGTACCCATATCTGTTTGGGTCCTGCTTTGTTAGTACCCTTTGGGACCCAAATCTGTTTGATTTTAGATCCTTGCATTTTATGTTATCTCAACAAATATTTATCATTTTTATGAGGGTGCCTATGATTAATATGATATTGATAATGATATGTGTGTATTTGTGACATTTTGTTCGTCCAGGACTTGTATGGATTAAGATTTCTCATAGTCTTTTGCTGATCTACATTCTGCTTCCATACTACTCTACGATTCTCATGATTCGTAGAGTGAGTTTTGCTTGACTTATTTTTCAATTTTCTGAATCCAAGACCTGTGTGAGTTTTGTTAAAACTGATTGTAGGTTTAGCAGAATGTGGATGGGTGGTAGATATCGAATCTGAGGATTTGATGTACACAATTCCTTTATTAAAATTAAAGGATTTGCCTTCATTTATTTCCATTGACTTCTCCATATTGGGTTCTGAGAATAAATTCTCAAATCCTAATCCTGATCTATCAGTCATATCTCTTTGACTTGAGATCAGGGTGTCCATAGACGAACTAGACTTGTTCCACATAGAAATAGTATTTTCTAGTTCCTGAATCTTGGAGACTAGTGAGGATTCTTTATAAGTGCTCAACTCATTCATCTCTTTTAGTCTTTTATTCTCAGTTTCAAGATTAGAGTAAAGTTTTGCAGTTTGAACTGAGGCTTCTAATTCTATGCTTATTTTTTCTTTATCCTCTTTTAGATAAGAGTAATCTTTAGATAACCTTCTAAAATTTTTATATATTTGTGCAATTCTGTCATTAAGTCATGTATGCCTTCTCTAAGATCATCAATGCTTAAATCAGGAGAATAGAAATCAAATACCTCATCTATGATGAATTCCTTTTTGCTGCTTCCTTCTTCATTTGCCATTAAGCACAGGTTGGCCTTCTGTGGCTCTTCATCATCACTTGACTCAGAATTTAGTTCTTCTTCTGAGTCACTCCAGGAGCCTTCAGCTATGAAGCTTTTGTCCTTCTTCTTTTGTTTGTGGAAGCTTTTGAATTCTCTTTTTGGATTTGCTCTTGATTTGTCCCTCTTCACCTCTTCTCTTAAGGGTTTTAGACATTTAGCAATGAAATGACCTGGCTTTTTGCAATTGTAGCAAAGGTCATTTGCTTGTTCTTTGCTGCTGTTGCTTCTGAACTTCTGAGGTCTATTTCTGTTGATGAAACTTTTAAAATGTCTGACTAGCATGGCAGCTCCTTCATCATCATTTGATTCATCTTTGTCAGAGTCAGAGATATCCTTGTGATTGCTTCTGTGAGTTGAGGTTGAGGCTTTAAGAGCAATGTTTTTCTCCTTCTTTCTTTCACCAGATAGATTTTCTGCTCTTTGATTTAGCTCCAACTCATAGGTGAGAAGATTTCCATATAACTGTTGTACAGTCATCTCGTGCAAGTTCTTTGACTCTCGGATGGCTGTGGTTTTGGCATCCCATTTGCTTGACAGATATCTCATGAATTTAATGATAAGATCTCTGTTTGGATAGATTTTTCCATAAGATCTGAGAGAGTTTAGTAGCAAGTTAAATCTCTCGTAGGTGGTTGTAATGTTTTCACCAGATATGTGGGTGAACATCTCATACTGTTGAACAAGCAGTGATTGCTTATTTTCTCTGACTTCTTCTGTTCCTTCATGCTTGATCAACAGAGTTTGCCATACTTCTTGAGCTGTCTTGTAGTTGACAACGTTCTCAAATAGATCATCATCCAGAGATTGAAACAAGATGTTCTTAGCCCTTTTATCTCTTTGAACGTCCTTCTTTTCATTGTCTATCCATTCGTCACTTTTCTTTGCTACTAGCTTGCTTGGATCTTCAGTTGATAGTGCAAGCTTCATTGGTATGAATGGCCCATTCATCACTGTCTCGAACAGTTCATCATCTATAGCATCCATGTAAGCCTACATACGAACTTTCTAGTTAGCAAATTTATCTTTATTACACATAGGTGGTCTGTTACCTCCACCGAGTTCCGATCCATTCTTGTTAAGTGCCATTTGATCTACTCAAGCTTGTAAGGCTTTAGATGTGAGAACCTGCTCTGATACCAATTGTTAGTTCCCAATGACACAATAGAAATCTAGAAGGGGGGGGGGGGTGAATAGATTCTTTTTAAAATTTCTTCTATTTGAAAAGATCTCACTTAATTAATTCTTAAACAGAAGTTTAACACAGCGGAATATGATTTAGTTATTCTTCTCTTTAAATGTTAAAGTAATAATTCAACAAACAATTATATGACAGATATAGCAAATGAAAGATAGAATGAAAGAGACTCTGGGTTTTAAGTGGTTCAGAGCACACAATACTCCTACTCTACTGTTCTGCTCTTCCAGCAGCAAATCCACTAAGGATACTTTTACAATATTTGAATCACTCAGATTCCTGCAAGACCCACAGTCTTGGAATTTTAGTTCACAAAGAACTTTACAAGTCTAACAGACTTGCTTACACTAGTTCACAAAGAACTCTCCAAGTCTAACAGACTTGCTTACACCAGTTCACAAAGAACTCTTTTGGATTGATGTATATTTAGATGTGCTACTAAGTTGCTTATTAGCTTGAGTGTTTAAAGGGCTTAGTAGCAATGCAGGCTTTCTTATCAGTTCAATCTTTTTCACTTCTTGCGTTTTTCTTTTTGTGCAGTGCACCTTTTCTCTTTTGCTGATCTTAGTATTTAAGAAGTTAGGGCTCCAGATTTTCTTCCCGTTGGATCATCTGCTTGAACTTGTATTTCTTTCCGTTACCTCACAGAGGAGAGCTGCTGTATATTATATTAATATAGCTCATTAAAGCTCTGATGAGATTTTATTTGATCTGACCTGTTAGTCCATGGAAGGTTGTTTCCTTTATCCTTTGGGACAGATATGTCAGTCGTAGGTTCCCACCAACTTTTATAGAGTCGTTTGGTCGTTCCAACCAATAGGAGTGATAGGACACAGTCCTCTGACTTTTCTGCCTTGAAAGTCTTCTTTCTTTTTCCATAGTGCGCTTGGGTCAGACTCCTGACTTTTCTGACTTGATCGATTTGCAGAGGCTTCCTTTTTGATTACTTTGATGAAGATTGAATGCTTGAATAGGATAGCTCCTGATCTGATAATCGTGATGTCTCTTGCCTTTTTTTTTCTCAACGACCTTATGTGATCAACTCTACGAATATCCTTGCTGACACGTGATTGATCTGTAAAGGATCATCTCTTATTGATCATCGTAGAGTTCAGTTTAAGGCTTCTCGTAAAGAACAGTCTGTTTGGTCGTAGAGTCTTCTGGACCACAATCGTAGAGTCCATTCTACGATTGGTTGCCTTGATCGTAGAGTCTTCAGAATCACAATCGTAGAGTCCATTCTACGATTGGTTGCCTTGATCGTAGAGTTAACTCAAATCGTAGAGTTTCCTTGACACAAATCGTAGAGTTCTTTCTACGACTTTTTATTGCGCCAACAGATCAACCTAACAGTTTTGATCTAACTAAGTCTTAGTACAACACACAAGACTTTTATACAATAAACACTAGATCAACCTAACAGTTTTGATCTTATCTAATACAGCCCTTGTACATTATTTCTAATCATCAAATTTAATCATTCAATGTTCAACAAAATCTTCTAATTGTTTAGTTATTTTTCTTAAATTTACAAACAAAGAGGTGATTTAGAGTAATATTACTTCGTTCTACTTTTGTTATCCTCAAAGGGAGCCATCATATCACTCTTGCAATCAAAATGATGCTTACGACTCACACCAGCCTTTGCTTTATGGAAACTTTCTAATTATTTAGTTATTTTCTTTAAATTTGCAAACAAATAGGTGATTTAAAGTTATATTATTTCGTTCAACTTTGTTTAGCGTCAAAAGGAGCAATTCTATCATTCTCGCTATCAGAATGATGACTACGACACACACCAAGATTCATTTAATGAAACCTTCTAATTGTTTATTTATTTTCTATTAATTTGCAAATAATTAAGTGATTTAGAGTCATATTACTGCTTTCTACTTTGGTTTATCTCAAAAGGAGTAAGCGTCTCTTGTAATCAGAATTATGCTTACGACTCACACTAGCCTTCATTTAAGGAAACCTTCTATTTGTTTAGTTATTTTCTTTTAATATGTAAACAAAAAGGTGATTTAGAGTTATATTTCTTCGTTCTACCTTTGTTAGCATAAAAAAAAAAAAGCAATCTTATCATTCTCGCAATCAAAATGACGCTTACGACACACATCAGCCTTCATTTAGGGAAACCTTATAATTATTTAGTTATTTTCTTTTAATTTGCAAACAAATAGGTGATCTAGAGTCATATTACTTCGTTTTACTTTTGTTAGTGTCAAAAGGAGCAATCATATCACCCTCGCAATCAGAATGATGACTACGACTCATGCCAGGCTTCATTTAAGGAAACAATCTAACTGTTTATTTATTTTCTTTTAATTTGAAAATAATTAAGTGATTTAGAGTCCTATTACTTCGTTATACTTTTTGTTAGCCTCGAAAGGAGCAGGCGTATCCCTCCCGCAATCAAAATGATGCTTACGACTCACACCGGCCTTCATTTATGGAAACCTTCTAATTATTTAGTCATTTTCCTTAATTTGCAAACAAATAGGTGATTTAGAGTCATATTATTTCATTCTACTTTGGTTGTCGTCAAATGGAGCAATCTATCATTCTTGCAATCAAAATGATGCTTATGACTCACACTAACCTTTAAGTAAGGAAACCTTCTAAACCTTTTAATTTACAAACAAATAGATGAGTTAGAGTCATATTACTTTGTTCTACTTCGGAAAGCTTCAAAAAGGAACAATCCTATAATTCTCATAATCAAAATGATGCTAATAACTCCCACCAACCTTATTTGAGGAAACATATATGAGATTTAGAGTCATATTACTTTGTTCTACTTTCGTTAGCCTCAAAAGGAGCAAGTGTATCCCTCCCGCAATCAAAATGATGCTTACAACTCAACCCAGCCTTCATTTAAGGAAACCTTCTAATTGTTTAGTAATTTTCCTTAAATTTGCAAACAAAGAGGTGATTTAGAGTAATATTACTTCGTTCTACTTCTGTTATCCTCAAATGAAGTCATCATATCACTCTCGCAATCAAAATGATTCTTACGACTCACACCAGCCCTCATTTTATGGAAACCTTCTAATTATTTAATTATTTTCTTTTAATTTATAAATAAATTGGTGATTTAGAGTCATAATACTTCGTTCTACTTTGGTTAGCCTCAAAAGGAGAGAGCGTATCCCTCCCGCAATTAAAATGATGCTTACAACTCACACCGGTCTTCATTTAAGAAAACCTTCTAATTGTTTAGATATTTTCTTTTAATTTACAAACAAATAGGATATTTAGAGTCATATTACTTTGTTTTACTTTTGTTAGCGTCAAAATGAGCAATCCTATCACTCTTGCAATCAGAATGATGACTACGACTCACACAAGGCTTCATTTAAGGAAACCATCAAATTGTTTATTTATTTTCTTTTAATTTGAAAATAATTAAGTGATTTAGAGTCATATTACTTCGTTCAACCTTGGTTTACCTCAAAAGGAGTAAGTATATCCCTCTCGCAATCAGAATTATGCTTACGACTCACACTAGCCTTCATTTAAGGAAACTTTCTAATTGTTTAGTTATTTTCTTTTAATTTGCAAACATATAGGAGATTTAGAGTCATATTATTTCGTTCCACTTTGGTTAGCCTCAAAAAGAGCAAACGTATCCCTCCCGCAATAAAAATGATGCTTATGACTCACACCTATTTTTTTTTAGGGAAACCTTCTAATTATTTAGTAATTTTTTTTTAATTTACAAACAAAGAGGTGATTTAGAGTGTTATTACTTCGTTCTACTTCTGTTATCCTCAAAGGGAGTCATCCTATCACTCTCGCAATCAAAATGATGCTTAGAACTCACACTAGCCTTCGTTTTATGGAAACTTTCAAATTATTTTTTTATTTTCTTTTAATTTGCCAACAAATTTGTGATATAGAGTCATATTACTTCGTTCTACTTTGGTTATCCTCAAAAGGAGCAAGCGTATCCCTCTCGCAATCAAAATGATGCCTACAACTCACACCGACCTTCATTTATGGAAACCTTCTAATTATTTAGTTATTTTCTTTTAATTTGCCAACAAATAGGTGACTTAGAGTCATATTACTTCGTGCTACTTTTCTTAGTGTCAAAAAAAGCAATCCTATCACTCTCGCAATTAGAATGATGACTACGACTCACACTAGGCTTCATTTAAGGAAATCATTTAATTGTTTATTTATTTTCTTTAAATTTGAAAATAATTATGTGATTTATAGTCATATTTCTTCGTTCTACTTTGGTTTGCCTCAAAAGGAGTCCCTTTCGCAATCAGAATTATGCTTACGACTCACATTATCCTTCATTTAAGGAAACCTTCTAATTGTTTAGTTATTTTCTTTTAATTTGCAAATAAGGAAGTGATTTGGAGTGATATTACTTTGTTTTACTTCTGTTATCCTCAAAGGGAGCCATCATATCACTGTCGCAATCAAAATGATGCTTATGAGTCACACTGGCCTTCATTTAAGGAAACCTTCTAATTATTTTTTTATTTTCTTTTACTTTGCAAATAAATGGGTGATTTATAGAGTCATATTACTTCGTTCTAGTTTGGTAAGCATCAAAAGGAGCAATCTTATCACTCTCGCAATGAAAAAAAGATGACTACGACTCACACCAGGCTTTATTTAAGGGAACCTTCTAATTGTTTGTTTATTTTCTTTTAATTTGCAACTAATTAAGTGATTTAGAGTCATATTACTTCATTCTACTTTGGTTTACCTCAACAGGAGCACGTGTATCGCTCTCGCAATCAAAACGAGGCTTACGACTCACACTAGCCTTCATTTAAAGAAACCTCCTATTTGTTTAGTTATTTTCTTATAATTTGCAAACAAAAAGGTCATTTAGAGTCATATTACTTCGTTCTACTTTTGTTAGACATAAAAAAAGCAATCTTATCGCTCTCGCAATCAAAATAACGCTTACGACTCGCACTAGCCTTCATTTAAGGAGACCTTCCAATAATTTAGTTATTTTTTTTAATTTGCAAGCAAGTAGATGATTTAGAGTCATGTTACTTCATTCTACTTCAGTTAGCCTCAACACTCGCAAACAGAATGATGACTACGACTCATACCAGGCTTCATTTAAGGAAACCTTCTAATTGTTTATTTATTTTCTTTTAATTTGAAAACAATTAAGTGATTTAGAGTCATATTACTTCGTTCTATTTTGGTTAGCCTCAAAAGCAGAAAGTGTATCCCTCTCACAATCAGAATTATGCTTACAACTCACACTAGCCTTCATTTAAGGAAACATTCTAATTGTTTAGTTATTTTCTTTTAATTTGCAAACATATAGGAGATATGGAGTCGTACTACTTTATTTTACTTTGGTTAGCCTCAAAAAGAGCAAGCGTATCCCTCCCGCAATCAAAATGAAACATACGACTCACACCAGCCTTCATTTAAGGAAATCTTCTAATTGTTTAGTTATTTTCCTTAAATTTGCGAACAAAGCGGTGATTTAGAGTGCTATTACTTCGTTCTACTTATGTTATCCTCAAAGGGAGCCATCCTATCACTCTCGCAATCAAAATGATGCTTACGACTCACACCAGCCTTCGTTCTATGGAAACTTTCAAAAAGAGCAAGCGTATCCCTCTTTGTTTGCAAACAAATTTATAATAAAAGAGTCATACTGCTTCGTTCTACTTTGGTTAGCCTCAAAAGGAGCAAGTGTATCCCTCTTACATTCAAAATGATGCCTACAACTCATACAGACCTTCATTTAAGGAAACCTTCTAATTATTTAGTTATTTTCTTTTAATTTTCCAAAAAATAGGTGATTTAGAATCATATTACTTCGTGCTACTTTTGTTAGCGTCAAAAAGAGCAATCCTATCACTCTCACAATTAGAATGATGACTACGACTCACACTAGGCTTCATTTAAGGAAATCATCTAAATGTTTATTTATTTTCTTTTAATTTGAAAATAATTAAGTGATTTAGTGTCATAGTACTTCGTTCTACTTTGGTTTGCCTCAAAAGGAGTCCCTTTCGCACTCAGAATTATGCTTACGACTCACACTAGCCTTCATTTAAGGAGACCTTCTAATTGTTTAGTTATTTTCTTTTAATTTGCAAACAAAGAGGTGATTTGGAGTGATATTACTTCGTTCTATTTCTGTTATCCTTAAAAGGAGTCATCCTATCACTCTTGCAATCCAAATGATGATTACGACTCACATCGGCCTTCATTTAAGGAAACCTTCTTATTATTTAGTATTTTCTTTTTAATTTACAAACAAATAGGTGATTTAGAGTCATATTACTTCGTTCTACTCTAGTTAGCGTCAAAAATCGCAATCCTATCACTTTCACAATCAAAATGATGATTACGACTCACACCAGGCTTCATTTAAGGAAACTTTCTAATTGTTATTTATTTCCTTGTAATTTGTAACTAATTAAGTGATTTATAGTCATATTACTTCGTTCTACTTTGGTTTACCTCGAAAGGAGCAAGCGTATCCCTCTCGCAATCAAAATGATGGTTACGACTCACACTAGTCTTCATTTGAGGAAACCTTCTATTTGTTTAGTTATTTTCTTTTAATTTGCAACCAAAAATGTGATTTAAAGTCATATTACTTCCTTCTACTTTTGTTAGCCTCAAAAGAAGCAATCTTATCACTCTCCTAATCAAAATGATACTTGTGACTTGCATCAACATTCATTTAAGGAAACCTTCTAATTATTTAGTTATTTTCTTATAATTTGCAAACAAATATGTGATTTAAAGTCATATTATTTCGTTATACTTTGATTAGCCTTAAAAGCAGCAGTCCTATCACTCTCATAATCAAAATGATGACTACGACTCACACTAAACTTCATTTAAGGAAACTTTCCAATTGTTTATTTAGAGTCATAATACTTCGTTCTACTTTGGTTTGCCTCAAAAGGAGTAAGTGTATCCCTTTCGCAATTAGAATTATGCTTACGACTCACACTAGTCTTCATTTAAGGAAAACTTCTAGTTGTTTAGTTATTTTCTTTTAATTTGCAAACATATAGGAGATTTAGAGTCATATTACTTCGTTTTACTTTGCGTTAGCCTCAAAAGGAGCAAGCGTATCCCTCCCGCAATCAAAATTATGCTAACTGTGACGCCCCCAAATTCGGGTTCCAAATACCCGGATCCGGTCATCACGATCCAATACAAACATTCACCTCTAAACAACATACAATAACTAAATGCGGAATAATAAACATATGTTGTTCATTCAAAAGGTGTTACTAGTCCCAAGATACGATAACCTTACTTAAAAGTACATAAATACCCTTAATAAAGTACTTAGGGTTTATATAACAATTAATTTAATTAACTACAAGGCTGCATCTCGAAGTCTATCACTTCATCTTTCATTTACCCTTGTTCTTTCCCGAAGTCTCAGGTTGCACTGCAATAAGGTTTCATGATATTGCAAGAGTGAGCAACTAGTTTGCTCAACAAGTTTAAATAACAACAAGGAACAATATATCATGAATGATAGGGAATAGCTGAACAATTCAATAATGTGAATAACATAAGCAGGAATAATAATTTACTTTTAAAATTAGGATAGTCAAATAGACTATGAACTATAAATATCCACTGGAGTCAATAGCAGGTTGACCCAATGGTTACTACCAGAAATATGTACCTGAGGGGATCAGCCTCAGTACAATATGTGTATGCATAACATTTAATTTCCGTATTTTTGTACCTGATATTAGATACAGGGTACTCCCCTATAATAAAGGGGTGTTCATAATAGTCTAAGAACATCTTCAATGATTTGGATAACTTTTAAAATCTTTAACATAAATGTCTAGCCGAACAATGACTTAGACCTACTTTGACAGTTCTTTAAACAATAGAACAATAATTAAGTACAAGTCAATGACTGTACGATATCAAGTGCAATAAGAGCGAATAACAACAATATCGATGTGGAATAATTGTAAAGTAATTAAACCACTCAAAGCATGCTTGGAAATAACAGTTCAAGCTTAGATAAATAATTTGCTCAATGAAATGAGTTTAGAGATAAGAAACTTGTCTGTCTGCTCAGCTACAATAAATGTCTAGCTTTAACTAACTAGCTTTGAAAGACCTAACATTAATAAAGTTGATCTAATAATTAGTACGGCGTATTTGCACAACTATACGCTCACTAAGGTACTTATTTATCATATAAGTACTAACACATAATTTACATTAGTCGAAATAATATTATTAACCTTATAGACCCTCAATCAAATTAGGTTAATAATTTAATAAGTTAGAAAATATTTTTCTTAAGTGTTGGAAACTTATGATTAAACCCTTAAACAACTTATTACAATTGTTTAATTAAAGCATAATTAATTTTAATTTATTTTATTAACTCGGTCCCTATTTAATTACTATTTAATCTTGGTTAAATAGAAATTAATTAATTAACTCTAGTTATTATTTAAAATAAATAATAACTAATTGTACTTACCTATTATTTAATAATAATTAAATAATAAATAATTATTGATTTAATTTTAACCTTCTTTAATTTAATATTAATCAACTAATAGTTAACTAAGTAATTAACCTTACTTATTATTTAATTTAAGGAAATTAAATAATAGTTTACTCATTTTAATCCTCTTTAATTATTATTTAATGTCAATTAAATAATAATTAATTATTTAATTAATTTTAATTATTGTTTAAGATTAAATAAAATCTAATTTATTTATCCTTATTTATTCTTTAAATTAAATAACTTAATTTCCCTTAATCATTATTTAATGCTAATTAAATAATAATTAATTACTTAATTATCCTTATTTATTATTTAATAATATTTAAATAATAAATAGTTAATTTATAAATTTTTATCTCTCTTTAATTATTATTTAATAAGAATTAAATAATAATTGCTAATTTATCACCTTTATTTATTATTAATATTTTAAATAATAAATAAATAATAAATTTATTTAACTTAAACATGATTTAGCTAACTAGATTAATATTTAAAATATTTAAATATTAAACTTAATGAAAAATATCCTCCCCAATATTATTTTTGTATTGTTATTAATTTTATTATAATTTTAAATTAATTTTCAAATATTTAAATTAATTAAAAATATGCAGAATGGCAAACTTGTAAATAAGCTGAAAAATCGGACTGATGGCAATTCTATAATTAAGTTGAAAACTGATCCGAGGGCAAAATAGTAATTTCGCCGAAAAAAACACGGAGGGGCAGTTTGGTAATTTCGCGGAAACTGGTGCTCGCGCATTGCGCGTGTTAAGCTGAAGCAGGACCAAAACGATGCCGTTTTGGAGACACTGCTTATGGCTTCTGCGCGTACGCGCGGAGTGACTTTTTCTTTATACGAAACGACGCCGTTTTGTCTCCGCGTTTTTGGTGAACAGTGGTCCGCGCATTGTGCGGCCAGTGCTTTTTTTTTTCTTCTCCAGCAGAATGTGAACAGTGCATTCTTTAACTAAAATTATACCTTCAATAAATCTTTAACTCCTCAAAAAAAATCCAAAAAATTTACCAATCACCTTATATTAATTTATAACATGAAAATTTAATTTTTCATGATTTAATATCATTATTTTTTTATAAAAAAATTTACATCACATAAACTACCATAAATCATAACTTTTTGTATATAACTCCATTTTGAGTGATTCAAACTTTATTTTTCTCATGATTTGATGTTCTATAATATTAGAACATCAAACCTAAGTTTTATAAAAATATTTTTGGTCATAAATTTCAAGACTTGATTATACACTACTAAACACATATTTTAGCATACAGAATATACCAAAATACAAACCAAGCATATTAAACTCAAGCATGGCATAAATATTACCACTACACATTATTAACTATATTAACATATTTGTACACACATGTTAGTTTATTTAATTTAAAAACAAAAATTAGATTTAGAATAACTATTACCTTGATTTAATGACTATCTTCCTTTTTCTTCCAAAATAAGTGGTGAAAGAAGATGACATGAACCAATAACTCCTTCTCTTGATAATTTTGCTCTCAAAATATTTTTCTACACTCTCAAATGCTCTCTAGCTTGCAAAGTAGTAGAAGAAGAAATGACCAACATAAACTCCTAAATTGTAAGTATACTTACAATTTGGATAGATATAAAATCTATATCTATTAAAATTGTCATAATGAGGGTAGCAAAGATACTTACACAAGCTAGCACAAGGAATGGGCTAAATGACACATTAGGTGAAAAGAGGAATGGTCATTGTACTTGAAAAAATAAAACAAGCAATCCATTAAATAAATAAATGAAAAATAAAAACAAAATATCATTTTTCTCTCTCTTCTCCTAGCATACACGGCTGATGACATTTCTTTTTGTCCCAAAATCATTGTCACATGCTTACTTTTTAATAATTAATAGTTTAAACAATTTAATTTCAAGTGAGCTCAAGCTTTGGGCTTTATTTAAAATACCAATTGGGCTCCTATTAAATTGTTTGGGCTACTAATTTGTCAAATTTTATTATTCTTCACTTGGGCTACTAATTGACCCATGTTGGGCTAATTTAATAATTTACACATTAATTATTCAATCCATGGTTAAATAAATAATTAGATTGAATAAATAATTAAATATTCTAACCCATTAGTATTAAATTACTAAATGGACTAATAAATATTATTATTAATATTTCACATTATTTATATTAATTAATAATCATATTAATTAATTTATTATATTTAATTAACTCCTTATATTCAATTTAATTAATAGGAAACTTATCAATTATTTTAATATTAAAACTTTAGGGTTTATTCACTAATTTAATAACATATTAATGACCCCCTTTAATTAATTCTAGTAATTAATCACATAAACATTTAATCACGTAATTAATTAATCACATAAAACGATTTAAATAATCTCGTAAAACTAACTCGTTAGAAATTAAAGTAATAATTTAATTAATAATGACGTCGAAATTCTAGGACATTACATTATCCCCCCTTATAAAAAATCCGTCCTCGGAATTGTAAAATAAGGTTACTCAAATAAAAACGGGTAATTCGTTCTCATTTCTTCCTCTAGTTCTCACATAGCTTCTTCAATTGCGTGATTTCTCCAAAGTACTTTGACCGAATGAATTATCTTATTCCTCAGCTTCTGTTCTTTCCTATCGAGTATCTGAACAGGAACTTTTTCATATGATAAGTCCTTCTCGACTTGAATTGGTTCATAGTAGATAACGTGCTTGTAGTTCGGTTTATACGGCCGTAACACTGACACATAAAACACGTTGTGAAATGTTCTCAAGTTCAGGAGGTAATGCTACCTCATACTCCACTTCACCGACTCGCCTCAAGATTTCGAACGGTCCTATGAACCTAGGGCTTAGCTTGCCCTTTTTGCCAAAACGAATCTTCCCCTTCCAGGGAGATACCTTCAGAAATACGAAACTGCCCACGTCGAAGTCTCGCTTTTGGCGATGCAAATCCACGTACTTCTTTTGATGATCTTGAGCTGCTACCAGTCGATTTCTGATAAGCTGTATTGTGTCTGCAGTCTGCTGTACCATTTCAGGTCCAAGCAGTCTTCGCTCACCAACCTCGTCCCAACACAACGGTGTTCGACACTTTCTTCTATAGAGCGCTTCGTACGGTGGCATGCCGATACTAGCGTGATAGCTGTTGTTGTAAGGGAACTCCACCAGTGGCAAATGGTCATCCCAACTGCCCTTTAGGTCCATCACGACCGCTCAGAGCATATCCTCCAGATTATGAATAGTTCGCTCGCTATGGCCGTCAGTTTGAGGATGGTACGCTGTGCTTAACCTCAACTGTGTACCCATCCTTGCTTGCGGACTTTTCCAAAAATTTGACGTGAAGCGCGGATCTCTGTCAGACACAATCGATACCGACACTCCATGTCGTGACACTATCTCCTTCATATAGAGCTTCGCTAACTGCTCTAGATTGTTCCGTATTCTGATAGGTAGAAAATGAGCTGACTTGGTCAGACGATCCACTATTACCCAGATGGCGTCCAAACCTTTATGTGTTGGTGGCAAACCCACCACAAAATCCATCGTGATGTGCTCCCACTTCCACTCCGAAATCTCTATTGGTTGAAGCAGTCCGCTCGGCCGCTGATGCTCTGCTTTAACCCGCTGGCATGTCAGACATCGACTGACACATTCTGTCACTTCCCTCTTCATATTCGGCCACCAAAAATATTGCCTTAAATCCTGATACATCTTCGTACTCCCGGGATGTACTGAGTACCTTGTACTGTGAGCTTCCTAAAGAATTTCTTCCCGAAGCTCCGGATCTAACAGTACCCAGACTCTCCCTTCAAACCTTAGCAACCTTTTGCTATCAATCTTGTACTTAAGCTCCTCGCCTTCAACAAGTCGCTTCTTAATACTATCACAATCTTCATCCTTTTCTTAAGCCTCTTTGATTTTGTCTAATAAGGTTAGGCTTGCTGTTACGGTAAATAACTTCTCGTCTGGCTCTATCGGATATTTGATCTCCAACTCCAAACGTTTTAAATCTCTCACCAATTCTTCCTGATTTGTTAGCATCAGCAACTTCTCCCTGCCTTTTCTGCTCAAGGCATCTGCTACTACATTGGCTTTTGCCCGGATGGTACAGAATCTCACAGTCGTAGTCTTTTATCAATTCTAACCATCGACGCTGCCTCATATTCAATTCCTTCTTAGTGAAGATATATTTCAGACTTTTGTGGTCTGTATATATCTCACACTTCTCGCCATATAGGTAGTGCCTCCAAATCCTCAGAGCGAAAACTACCGCTGCTAACTCAGGTCATGAGTCGGATAACCCTTCTCATAATCCTTTAACTGACGTGACGCATACACAATGACCTTGCCGTGTTGCATTAGCACACAACCAAGACCCTTGTGTGACGCATCATTGTAAACTACGAAACCTCCCGTGTCGTCCGGTAAAGCCAACACTGGTGCCTGACTCAACCTCTTCTTCAGCTCCATAAAACTTTCCTCGCACTTCTCCGACCAAAAAAACTTCACAGTCTTTCGGGTAAGATTGGTCAACGGTGATGTTATCTTTAAAAAATCCTGAATGAATCTCCGATAATACCCCGCTAACCCTAAGAAACTCCTGATCTTAGTCAGCGTCTTTGGCTGTTCCCAATTGATAACTGCCTCCACCTTCGCTGGATCCACCGAAACACCATCTTTGTCGATAACATGACCTAGAAACTGCACCCTCTGCAACCAAAATTCACACTTTGAAAACTTGGCGTACAACTTATCCCTTCTCAAAGCCTCCAATGCAATCCGTAAGTGTTCTGCATGTTCTTCCTCCGTCTTCGAATACACCAATATGTCATCAATGAATACGACCACGAACTTGTCCAAGTACTGCTTGAACACTCTGTTCATCATATCCATGAATGCCGCTGGTGCATTCGTCAGTCCAAATGACATCACTAGAAACTCGAAATGACCATAACGAGTTCTGAATGCCGTTTTCGGGATATCCTCCTCCCTCACCTTCAGTTGATGATAACCCGTCCTCAAATCTATCTTCGAAAAGTATTTCTCCCCCTTAAGTTGATCAAACAGATCATTAATTCTGGGTAGCGGATACTTGTTCTTAATGGTGACCTTTTTCAACTCCCGGTAATCAATACAAAGCCTCATCGAACCATCCTTCTTCTTTGCAAACAGAACCGGTGCTCCCCATGGTGACACTCTTGGTTTGATGTAACCTTTATCTAGCAGTTCCTACAGCTGAACCATTAATTCTTTCATTTCTGTCGGTGCCATACGATACGGCGCCTTCGATATCGGTGCGGTCCCCGGTACCAAATCGATAACAAACTCTACTTCTCTGTCCGGTAGTAACCCCAGAATCTCATATGGGAAAACATCAACGAATTCCCGTACAACAGGTATCTAACTCAGTTCGCCCTCGACACGTCGAGTATCGGGTTAGAAAATGAAAAATGTTCCAAAAATCATTTTAGTATTTTTGGACTTAATAAATATATTTTTAAATATATATATATATAATTGATTTAATAATTTTAAGGTGTATAAATATTAATATTGAAATAATAATATAATGAAGGTAATAAAATATTATTAAATAAATAATAATATTAGAAATTTATTAAAATATTATTAAGTGTATAATAATATTATAAAGTCAATAAAATATTATTAAATGATTAATAATATTAGAATTCTAATAAACTATTATTAAACGATTAAAATATTATTAGATAAGTAATAATATTATAAAATGATTAATAATATTACCTAATTAATAAAATATTATTAAATGATTAATAATATTAGATAATGATTAAAATATTATTAAATAATTAATAATATTATATACTTAATAAAATATTATTAAAGGATTAATAATATTAGATAATGATTAAAATATTATTAAATGATTAATAATATTAGAAGTCAAATAAAATATTATTAAATGATTAATAATATTAGGTGTGACGACCCCAAATCCAGGTTCCATAACCTCGAGTTTGGTTCTCACTATTCAACACATTACTAACAATTAAATACATATATTGCATTTAAATATCGCAGAATAATACATATTGGTTCCCTTCAAAAGGTTACAATACCAGGGTTTATCAACCTTAACATAAAAACAGTTCCAATCGTAAGGAATTACAAAAGGTTTAACAATCGTAAATACATAATTAAAGATCTAATTAGCATACATAAGCTAACTTAAGCTCTGGCTTTTCTTTTTCCCTTATCCTTCTTTGAGCAATCGGGTATATCTAAAAAATAGTTCATGATATAGCAAGAATGAGCAACTAGTTTGCTCAGCAAGTTTAGAACAATCATAGAGATTTAATATATCATGAATGAATGAGAAATGTCATCAATGGTTCAACAATAGATATAACAATTGTGAATGAAACATGATTCAAATTTTAATAAACAGAATATTTGAATCTTAAAATGCTAAGTGGTCACTAAGGACCCTGAACTAACGAGGGTATAATAGAGTTTCCTCTGACCCTTTGAGTTGTTTGGTTTTCAAGGGGATCAGCCTATTCAACCCGCTGTATATGCATTACATTTAGTCACTGGCGCCCAAAGTCGATTTCCCGACACAAAATCCCCTAATTTAGGGTTGTTCAATTCTCAGACTTAATATAAGAAATCCGCACCCAACAATGGTTTGGATAAGCTTTTAAAAGTATTCAAGTTATTGAATTTAGAAACGCAATGTCTAGCTGAATTATTAGCTTAAGACATTTTCAATACAGTTTATAAACCAAGAACTAATAAGCTTCAAGTGCACTAAGTGCGATTTTATAAACAATATGGATGTGGGATAATTTTAAATAATTAAACCACTTCAAGCTTTGACAATAAATACAAGTATAGAAACTTGTTCAACAATAAATGAGTAGGGTTAGAGAACTTGCCTGTCTGCTCAGTTACAATAAATGTCTAGCTTTAACTAACTTGCTTTGAAAGACCTAACATTAATAAAGTCGGTCTAATAATTAGTACGGCGTATTTGCATAACTATACGCTTAATAATGAACTTATTTACCACACATAAGTACTAACACATAATTTACATTAGTCAAAACAATATTATTAACCTTATAGACCCTTAATCATTTTAGGTTAATAATTTAATAAGTTAGAAAATATTTTTCTTAAGTGTTAGACACTTATTAAACCCATAAACAACTTATTACAATTGTTTAATTAAAGCATAATTAAATTTGATTTATTTTATTAACTCAATCTCTATTTAATTACTATTTAATCTTGGTTAAATAGAAATTAATTAATTAACTCTAGTTATTATTTAAAATAAATAATAACTAATTGTACTTACTTATTATTTAATAATAATTAAATAATAAATAATTATTGATTTAATTTTAATCTTCTTTAATTTAATATTAATCAACTAATAATTAATTAATTAATTAACCTCATTTATTATTTAATTTAAAGAAATTAAATAATAGTTTACTAATTTTAATCCTCTTTAATTATTATTTAATGCCAATTAAATAATAATTAACTATTTAATTATTTTTAATTATTATTTAAGGTTAAATAATAATCAATTCATCTTTATTTATTATTTAAATTAAATAATAAATTATTATTCTAATAACTTAATTTCCATTAATCGTTATTTAATGCTAATTAAATAATAATTAATTACTTAATTATCCTTATTTATTATTTAATAATATTTAAATAATAAATAATTAATTTATAAATTTTATCTCTCTTTAATTATTATTTAATAGGAATTAAATAATAATTGCTAATTTATCACCTTTATTTATTATTAACATTTAAAATAATAAATAAATAATAAATTTATTTAACTTAACCATGATTTAGCTAACTAGATTAATATTTAAAATATTTAAATAATAAACTTAATGAAAAATATCTTCCCCAATATTATTTTTGTATTATTATTATTTTTGTTATAATTTTAAATTAATTTTTCAAATATTTAAATTAATTAAAATTAACCCGAATGGCATTTCCGTAAATAAGTTGAAAACTGATCCGAGAGCAAAAAAGTAATTTTGCCAAGAAAAACGCGGAGGGGCAAACTTGTAATTTCCCCGAAATTTTCTTCCGCGCATAGCGCGAGTAATAAAATGAACGGCCCAAAACGATGCCGTTTTGAAGTCCCGCCTGCTAGCTTCCGCGCGAATGCGCGGAGTAATTTATTTTCTTATGCCAAACGACGTCGTTTGGCTCCGCGTCTAGCGGTGAACAGTGTTTCGCGCATTTCGCGGCCAGTGTTATTTTCTTCTTCCAAGCAGAATGTGAACAGTGTTCCAGCATACACATTTTAAATAAAAATATACCATCAAGTAAGCTTTAACTCTTCAATAAAAATTCAAAAAAATTACCAATCACCTTATATTAATTTATAATATGAAAATTTAATTTTTCATGATTTAATATTATTATTTTTTTATAAAAAAATTTACATCAACTACCACAAATCATAACTTTTTGTATATAACTCCATTTTGAGTGATTCAAACTTTTTTTTTCTCATGATTTAATGTTCTATAATATTAGAACATCAAACCTAAGTTTTATAAAAATATTTTTGGACATAAATTCCAAAACTTGTTTACACACTATTAAACACATATTTTAGCATATAAAATATACCAAAATACAAACCAAACATATTAAACTCAAGCATGGCATAAATATTACAACTACACATCAATAACTATATTAACATGTTTATACTAACATGATGATTTATTTAATTTAAAAATAAAACTTCATTTAAAATAACCATTACATTGATTTAATGGCTATTCTCCTTTTTCTTCCAAAATAGGTGGTGAATCTTGAAGACATAAACCAAGAACTTCTTCTCTTGATAATTTTGCTCTCAAAATATTTTTCTCACACTCTCAAATGCTCTCTAGCTCTCTCTTTAGCTTGAAAAATAAAAGATGAGAAATGACTAACACAATTCCTAAATTGTAAGTATACTTACAATTTGAATAGATATAAAATCTATATCTATTAAAATTACCATCATGAGATAGCAAAGATACTTACACAAGTTAACATGTTAGGTAAAAAGAAGCATGGTGCCCATGTACCAAAAAATAAAACAAGCAACCATTTATTAAATAAATGAAAAATAAAAAAATAAAAACAAAATATCATTTTCTCTCTCCTCTCTCAACACACACGGCTGATGGACATTTTTTCTTGCCCCAAAATTAGTGTCACAAGCTCACTTTTTAATAATTAATAAGTTATATAATTGTTTTTCCAAGTGGGCCAATTATTGGGTTTTATTTAAAATACCAATTGGGCTTCTATTAAATTGTTTGAGCTATTAAATTGTCAAATTTTATTATTCTCCACTTGGGCTACTAATTGACCCATGTTGGGCTAATTTAATAATTTACACATTAATTATTCAATCCATGATTAAATAAATAATTAGATTGAATAAATAATTAAATACGCTAACTTATTAGTATTAAATTACTAAATGAACTAATAAATATTATTATTAATATTTCAAATTATTTACATTAATTAATAATCATATTAATTAATTTATTATATTTAATTCACTCATTATATTCAATTTAATTGAATATTTAATTAATAGAAAACTTATCAATTATTTTGATATTAAAACTTTAGGGTTTGTTCACTAATTTAATAACATATTAGTGACCCCCTTTAATTAATTTTAGTAATTAATTACATAATTATTTAATCACATAATTAATTAATCACATAAAAAGATTTAAATAATCTCGTAAAACTAACTCGTTGGAAATTAAATTAATAATTTAATTAATAAAGACGTGGAAATTCTAGGACATTACATTAGGTAGTTAATAAAATATTATTAAATTATTAATAATATTAGACAATTGCATGAACTATATTAAATAGTTAATATAGGTTTTTGTGTCTGAAATATTATCAAGTAGTGATAATATTTCCTAAGTGTTTAAATTACCCATAATTAATAAACTATGTGGTTCGTAAGACTATAACGGTCATTATACTTACAAGTATATGATACTAATTTAAGATTAAACTGATTTAATTGTTAGGTCCGTTCAAGGATTGTTAAATTAGGTTGGTTAGCCGTAGACGACGCACGAGACAAGTTTTCTACCCCTTAACTTGTACTTATTGTTGCAATTATTATTCAACATTAATTACATTGAGCAATTCATTTATTGTTGAGCAAGTATCTACACTCGTAGATATTTGACAGACCCTTGAGTGAATTAATTATCGAAAGTTACTTCACATCGTTATTGGTTATTGTATTCGCACATAGTGCTTTTACAACTATTTAAGATGTCTAAGCTAATTGTTTCGGCTAGACAAATGTATGTTAATTAATTGAATTGAATATTATAAAAGCTTATCCAAACCATTGGCTGGTGCGGATTCTTACAGTAAGACTGAGAAAGAACAACCCTAGTTAAAGGGGATTTTTATTTGTCGAAAAACCGACAGCGCGCAAGAAATCTAAATGTGATGCATATACATAGGACATGAGAGGACTAATCCCCTCAAGTTTCCCGTTATTTTTAACAAGGTGCCAGACATTGTATGTCTGTTCTACCTTAGTAGCAGTTCACGGTCATTAAAGACCACTCAGCAGTAAAGAGTCAATCTATTCTTATTTTGAATATTGATTCTTAATATCTTTCACAAATTGTTATTGTTGAAAACCTTGAAGTTATTTCCCTTCATCATGATATATCTTATGTTGTTGCTTATAAACTTGCTGAGCCCTTTTGTTGCTCATTCTTGCTATATCATGACTATATTTCAGCCAATCCCGAAAGCTCTAAATCGGACAAAGGCAAGGGGAAAACGAATGCTTAGTTTCAGTAAATGCATGCTAGTTTAAATTATTGTTATGTAATTACTGTTGTAAATCTTTTTGTATTTCCCTTAAGATATGTAATGTTACGATTAAGGTTAATAGACCTTGGGAAATGTAGCCTTTTGAGAAGAAATCTTTTGTATTATTCCGCGTAGTTTGAATACAATTTATGTATTTCATTGTTGTTAAGTATTGTACAGTGAGAACCAAACCCGAGGTTAAAGAACCCGGATTTGGGGTTGTCACATATACACTCTTTCATAAGAATTGAGAGAGTACTTTATAATTCTTTACATCTAAAGAGTTAGAGAGCTAGAGAGAGCGAAAGAGAATTAGAACTAGCCACCTATGGTTTGGAGAAACAAAAATTCACTTTTTTAATTCATAGATCTCTCAGTGGATCACCTTTATAGGCTTCACACTTGTGGAGCTAACATTGATCCGTGGAATCTAATCGGTGAATTTGAAGAAGAGCGTGAATGATTGAATATAGTTGAACTTATACCTGTAGAAGCTTGGTTCTATAAATGTATAAATCTTTTATCTGTCCTCAATTAATAATAGTCGCATAAGAAATATAATGGGTATTAGTTTGTAGAAAAATTTTAAAATATGATTTTGCTTGTTTCCGTTGCACTTATATAATTTGATTATATGTATGCCATATTTTTGCAAACCAACATCTTTCTTATGCGACTATTATTAATTGAGGAATAATAAAATTTGTATAACTTTTGTAGAATCAATTCTTCAACGGTACGTGTTCACCTCCCTTTAATCCTTCACGTTCCTCTTTAATTTTACCGATTAGAATATCTAGATCATCATTAGCTACACAAGTGTATAGCCTCTAAAAGTGATCCATCAAGAGTAATATGAATTAAGGAAGTAGATTTTGGTTTCATCAAATCATGGGTGGCTAACCATAATTTTTTCTTTCTCCCTAACTCTTAGATGTAGAGAATCATGAAAGTACTCTCCTAATACTTGTGACTAGAGTATCAACTAAATCTATAATAAGACTCCTCTTATTTACGGATATGGTCAACCCTTTACTATTTAGGAATAGAGTTTTAATTTAATTTTTAATCTAATTAGAAACTAAATTAATTTAATAATTACAATTCCTAAACTCTTTAGGAACTTAATTATTTATTATGAGAGTACTTATTATTAATTAATTCCTAAATTATTTAGGAACTAAATAAGAACAACAATAACAACATAAGACCCATCTTATTAATTTATAATTAGTATTTTTAAATTATGTAATTATAAATATTAAGATATTTAATTTATTCTATTACTATAGTATAAATTAAATACACTTAATTAATTATTACCATTGTGACATCCCAAATTTTTACAGGATTTCCAATTGACGGTTTTGATTAATTTTAGTGTTGAATGACAGAATGTATTAAAGGTGATTAAATATGAATTATTATGTGATCAATGTATTATAAATGACCTATGTGGTTGAAATGATATGGAAGGACTCTTGATGTAAATAAGGGTTTATAGAATGTATAAGGATCAACTACTTATTAAAGGGTATTAGCAACATAACAGATCTTGAAATTATTATGAATATAAATTCTGATGGTTGAATGGCAATGTGATAGATTAAATAGAATGATAAATTGTAATGCCCACAATATGAAACTTTGAATAGAATTAAAGTAAGACACTGTGTTGTATCAGTATCTAATAAGTTGAATATGTATGTAATTGATCTGATAAAGAATGAAGGAATTAAAGCTGAGAATAGAGGAAATGAGAAGAAAATATGTGAAGTAAGTTTTTGTTATAGATATTAATAACTAGCTTAATGAATAGACCTAGAAATGCGAAAGTATGAGAAAGACAAGGTAAGTCAGTATGCGTAAAAATGGAGTAGTAGTTTGACCTAATCGGTCTATTAAGGATTAATGGAATATTAAAAAAAAATTATATGTGAATATATGGAATTGCCAAGGAATTGTTCTTAATTAATTAGAATGAGGTAAATATCTATATGATGTGTATGTATACAAGGTAATACTCTTGAAAGTGGGTAGAAGGAATTTAGTGTGCAAGTATAATTTGAATTGGCGTATGTGTGCTATGTAATGTACGAAAGAACGTAAAAGTCGTATAATAACTATATGAGCGTAAAAGGATAAAAAGATAATGAATTTTGATAATCTGAGTGCGGTTCACTTTCAAGGAAGCTATTTATGGAAAAAGTGAGTATCTTGACTAATTGAGATGTAGGAAAGTGAAATTGATTGAATGTGGAAACAAAAAAGGTTCGTAGAAAATTAAGAATGAAATATTGTGTGAATTAGTAATATTTTATATTATTATAATTAATTAATGAAACTAGCATTTGGAAATGTGACAAGTGTTACGGGACAAGTAAGTTATGGAGTATTTGATTGTGGAATAAAATTCAAGTCTAAGGAAACAAGTTTGGATAAAAAAAAAAAAAGGACTTGAATTGGATCGAAATAAGCAAGAAGAAATTAATGGGAATTTATGAGAATTAAATTATCTAGAGATTTTGAGAAAAGTCTAAAGTTCCCTTGGCAAATTGATTAATGACATATGAGTCGTAGAATGATTTAATGACTAAAATGTCCATGCTTGGTAATGTGAAATGCCATGAGTACCTTTGACAAATTGAAAAATGACAATTGTGTCCTAGAAAGGTGTAATGACCATTATATCCTTAGTAAGTTATGTGAAATGACCAAAATACCATTGGTTAGAGTTAACTATGGTTAAGTTGGCTTAACCCCACTTGGGTTAAGCTTTATTAATCCAAGAAAAGTATGAGCTTTTCTTCTTATGTTCATTTTGCTGGAAAAACAAGTCCTAAGAGAGAGATAGAGAAAGAAGCCCTAGAAGAAGAAACAAGAAGCTTGGATTACATGAGCTATGATGTTTGGTTGGTATTGAAGCAAGAAGAAAAGAGGAAGAACTTGTCAAGACAAAGCTTTCTATACAAAGAAGGTATAATCATGTTCTTACTTTAAAGTTTGAAGTTTAAGAGGTTAAATGGAAGTTTAGTTATATCTATGCATGAATCTTTGGCTATAAAGGGTGATTGTGTAAAGATCATGTGTATTGCATGTTATATGTTTGGAAAATAATAAAACCCTAGGCTTGAAAGTAGTAGAACCAAAGGTGGTGCACTACTCATGCACACATTTAAAACTAATAAGCATGATTAATGGAAGATCATGTGTTATATGCTGTTAGATGTGATAAAAACCTAGACGGAAAGATTGATCATGTTAGATGTAAGCCAATTATTGTGCTAGATGGCAAGTTAGATGCCTAAATGGATTAAATGTATGATTTGTTAAGGAAGAGTTAAAATATCAGCTAATGATTTGCATATAGATCAAATCGTAATCTGTAAAGTGCATTGGAAGGTGCATGTAGAAGTTATGTGATTACACAAAGTGATTAAATGTGTATGTGGTAGCCTATGTGGTGTGTTGAGTTTAAAATATCAGGTTAAGTTTAGTTTTGGAATTTGAAAAGTTTACAATGTTATTATTGAAAATGACACTAAAGGGTGATTTTTGGCAATGTTGAAGAACTAAAGGTGAAATGAAGTCAAATGACCTAGTTTTATGTAAATACACGTGTTTAGGTTAATTTGTAAATCAACGGATTGAAATTTGAATGAAAATGCAATTCGAACGATCGAAATCGATCGTTTCAACCATAAATGGATTTTAACGGACAAATATCGTCTCGTGCGAATTTTTATGGTTTTAAAAGTCCGGACATGTCATATATGACATATATGAATTATTTTAAGTGCTAGAATGAAGTTTTGATGCAAATGACCAAAAATTACAAAGTTGGTAAATTTTGGTTTTAAGGTTGAAAACGAGTTTAAACGCCCTCCTATGGGCTATTATTTCTATGATTTTGAGAAGCCAAATGAGATAAGTAAATTTTTTATAAAATACTAGGTAGTAAGACCTAGTGCTTTTCTAAATTTGGACTTGATTGGATCTATGGTGATGACTTAAAAATCAACAAAATAGCAGCAAAAATCAAAATTTTTGGAACTACAGGACTGCCCCGAGGTGCATTGTTTTGTGTTGAACACTGCTCCGGGGCACAATGTACTGTTCATACGCCAAGAGTATTTTGCAACCATCAAAGTCTGAAGCGGCCGGGGCCCAATGTACTGTATACAATTTTTTTTTAAAGTGTCTAAAATACGACGTTTTGATACAGAATGATAAAAATAAGTTATGTAAACCCTAGATAGATAAAGAATGACCAATATAAAGGGTGTCAATGTATAATGAAATGATGAATGACATAATATAACATGCCTAAAGCTAAGTCAAAATATGTTATATGTTATATTAAAAAGCAAGAGCGAGTTAGGATATATTATTAACCTACATAAGGTATAATACATCACATGCGAAATGAATAGAGTCTAAGGGTATAATATTTATGGAGTTAGTTTGACAAGTTATAGAAAATTTATGATCCTATATTTGATGCATATAGTGCAATGTTTACAAATAGCGCTCGAAGTAGTAGACCAACAAGATGGTTATGAAAGGATAGGAAGGCCACGCAAAGCAGTAAAGGTTAAGTGTATGATAAATGCAAATCAGACAAGTTTTTCAAACTTAAATGTACTAATTGTTCTAGGTGAACTATGTGATAGTTGAAATGTGCACTCTGTACAACTATGTGTATTAACTGTTAAGTGGAATATGTGTCATTAAGCATAGCATGGTAAAGTAGAGGATGCATGACGCATAAATATAAACTATAAGCATGAAATGTGTTATCTGATTGGCTTGCTGAGCCTATGTGCTCACTCTTGCTATGAACTAACATTTCAGGTAAAGTACGAGAAGGACGGATGTTCCGGTTAAGCTAAGGTAATGGAATGTGAATGTATGGATAAGCGAGAAACAAATTTGTTATAAATAATTTGTGCAATGTGCAAGCAAGCCAGTTAAATGTAAAGTTATACAGATACAAGTAATGAAATATTTTGGTTTAAAATATTAAACCATGATTGTAATAAGAATGAATGGTTTATAAATTCATAGTGATAGTAGTAAATATAATTTATTTTTGAAAATATTTTAAAGGAATAAGGCGAAGGTATTATTTGGTAATCGAGCTTTATATGTAAAAAAAAAAACAAAAAAACTCTTTTATATTGTACATATATGTATAAACAGATACATGTATGTATATAAATACGATGGATGATTGTATGTAAACAGGATCAAATACAGAGCAGGCATGAGGTAAACAAAGTTTTATATATGACAGAGATATATGATGAATATATTCACAGGTGATGTTAAAATAAATTACAAAGTATATGATTATGAAATTGTAATAGACTAGGTCATAGTGAATAAATGTTTGACCTAAGTTCTAATAAATGATAAGTGAATGTAACAATCCTGAGGCAGGTAGAGAATGTAAGATGAATAAACAGATTTATGGACTGCATTATGGTCAAGTAATGATTTTAAAGGTTAAAGGATTATGTTTGAACGTACGAAATCACCGTTAAGATGATTGATGATAATATAATATAATTTAATTTTAAGTTTAATGATTATGTTATCCATAAATGATTGGATAGAGTTAAGGAATGTTGGGATTTCGGTGCGTTACAACCATTATGCCATTACTTCTAAAATAAATATATATATTTTTTTGCAGCATGACCCTTTAGGTTCAATATTAAACTGGTTCTAGAATAAATAAATTATAGTCATTCTAATTATTATTTATTATGAATTAAACTCATTTAATTCAAAATAAATAAATAAATTTATTCCACAGTAAATGTTAGTCCCTTTAGCAATTCACGAATTTTCGGATAATATAAAATTCAATATTTTATCACAAAGAACATATTCCTTGAATAGTTATCACACTATTCAATCATTCTACCATACAATATCCCAATCAAATATAAGACATGTAATTACTGTCAAGTCTTATTTTATTTGATCATATGCATTTCAATTCTCAAATGCACAACTCTAATATAAATTAGAAACTTATTTTTAATTTTCATTCCATCTTGGCCAAAGATTTCTAAGTTATCATTTATCTAATTACATAGGGTATTTTCTCCCTTTACTAGAAGTGGTAGATCATTTGTTGATTATTCACCTACCTCCATGTACAACTTATTATACCCGAACATATCATTTGTTATGCCTAAAGAGTCTTAATGAATATGATAAAATATAACTCATAATACATAAGGTACTATAATGATCTCAAGTCTAAGGATCACTTGTACTACTATTATACAAGGAACTCCTATTGACAGACAAGTAAACTCTATTAGGTATTCCTTTAGCAAGTTACATTCATTAAACTTATTATCTAATAAGCACTTACATACTTACTTTAGTGTTTCCATACAAATGATTATGAGATCAATCATCCTATTCATAAGAGCAAGCATAGTATATACTAATCTATACAGATTCACAAATCCCCATTTTTATGATCCCACGATTAGGAATATTTTAGTTTTGAGCTATTTAGAATTTAGATCTCATTAGCACGATCAACATCATGATTTTAAAAGCATTGCTCAAAACTATGAGTTTATTCATTTAATTAATTTAACCAATTAATCATGAATAAGTAATGCCTTTTAATTACACTTTTATTAATAAACGAATAAAATTACAAAGTATATATTTATCATGTCAAATATGATTGACTTTAAGGCATACTACTTTCACTTATGCTATCTTTAACTTGAAGTATCACTTATGTTGGACCATAGCTTAATTACTTCATAAAATATTTGGCTTGTTTGGCTAGCACTTCATTTACTTTACTCCTTTCATTTCCTTATTGGGCTTTGATTTATTTGCTTCATCATTTAGCCAACTAATTAAATAAATTCTTGTTTGGTCATTATATTCCAAGTATTCAATTTAATTTCTTCTTGGCTTTCCCTTTTATCCCTTTATTTATTTCAAACTAATTTAATTAATTAGCTATGTTTAGTTATCATTTTCAATAATTACATATTTTTTTATATATAATTATTTATCTACTTTCATCACAAAATATCATACGTGAATAAAAATTTAATTTCATAAATAAGTTTCTTAGATAATTCTCATTACATTATATTCGAGAAATTCTTAGTTATTACATCATTCCCCCTTATAAGGATTATGTCCCCAGAATCACTATTACAAGATTAATAAAAAAGATGGGGATAATTTTTCTTCATATTTTTTTCGAGTTATCATGTAGCTTCTTCGACATTATGGTTCCTCAATACAACTTTTACAGAATGTATTATCTTATTTCTCAAAACTTGTTCTTTCTTGTCAATTATTTAAATAAGAATTTTCTCATACGTTAAGTCTTTTTCAACTTGTATAGGTTTATAGGCTATTACATGTTTATAATCTGATTTGTAGGGTCGTAACACTAACATATGGAGCATATTTTAAAAATGCTCCAGTTCAGGAGGTAAGACTACCTCATATGCCACTTCCCCTATTCTTTCTAACACTTCAACAGGTCATATGAACCTAGGGCTTAACTTTCCCTTTTTCTCAAATCTTATATTCCCTTTCCTGTGAGATACCTTTATAAAGAAATAACTTCCGACTTCAAATTTTCTCTTCTGTCTATGTTGGTCTGCATATTTCTACTGTTTGTTTTAAGCCGTTATTAATCTAGCCCATATCATTTTGACAATTTTTGTAGTTTGATGAGCCAATTTTGGTCCCAATAGTTGACGTTCTCTTATCTCGTCCCAGTACAATGGCATTCTCCACTTTCTCCCATACAGGGCTACATATGGCGGCATGCCTATACTCACATGATAACTATTGTTATATACAAATTCCACTAAGGGTAGGTGGTCGTCCCAATTTCCTTTGAAATTTATAATACAGACTCACAACATGTCTTTTAGTGTCTGAATTGTTCCTTCGCTCTGTCCATCCGTCTGAGGATGATACACAGTGCCCATTCTCTCCTAAAGACTTCTCCAAAAATTTGACATGAAGCACGGATCCCGATATTACACAATCGATACCGGCACCCCTTGTCTTGAAATAATTTCCTTTTTATACAACTTGGCCAACTGATCTAAATTGAATTTGATCTTATTCGATAAGAAGTGCGCTGATTCCGTTAGTCGATCTACTATAACTCATATTGTGCCATATCCCTTCTGAGTATTTGGAAGTCCTACAACGAGGTCCATTGTAATATTCTTCCATTTCCATTCAGAAATTTCTAAAGGTTTGTAGTAAATCACTCGGTCTTTGATGTTTAGCTTTGATTCTCTAACAAGTTAGGCACCTACTAACGCATTCATCGATTTCTCTTTTTATGTTCGGCCACAAAAAATATTGACGAAGATATTGATACATCTTCTTACTATAGGATGAATCGAATATCTCTAGTTATGGACCTCTTGTAAAATTTCTTCTTTTAATTTCGGTACCGCGTGTACCCACACCCACTCTTCAAATCTCAACAAACCTTCTTTATCCACCTTGAATTTGATCTTCTCATTTTTACTATTCACTTTCTTATATTATTCTGACATTCTTTAACCCTATCCAATAAAGTTGGATGAACCTTTCTTATAAACAACTTCTCCTCCGACTCATTCCGACCTTTGACCACTATTTTCATCCTCGCCATCTCTTTTATCTGTTGGTTTGTAGAATTATCACATACATATAATCATATTGTATAATGCAGCGAAAACATAACATAAATCATATTTAAAAAATTTCTGCAATCCAAATTCCAGGATCTACCTTTATGTGATAATTATTAATCGAGGAAGGATAAAAGATTATACCTTTATGTAGATAATACAAAACGCGAACATATCTACAAGCACCAATCATTTGTTCCTTCACGCTCCTTCGATTCAACGGATCAAACGCTAGCTACTCAGTGTGGGTAGCACTCTAAAGTTGATCTACCAAGAGATTATCAATTGAAGAAGTAAATTTAGGTTTCTCTAAATCTTGGATGGCTACTCTAATTCTCTCTTTCTCTAACTCCATAGATTGTAGATAATTGTAAATATTCTTGTAACAATACTTCCAATAACCCCATATATAATAAGACACCTCTTATTTATAGACTTGTTCTACTACCCTAAACTCTTTTGGAATAGGGTTTTAATTTAATTCTCAATTTAATTAAGAATTAAATTAATTATTATAATAATAGCAATTCCTAAACCATATATGAATTTAATAATAATAATAATAATAATAATAATAATAATAATACTCTTCTTATTAATTTATAATTAATATTTTCAAAATACATAATTATAAATATTAAGCTATTTAATTTATTCCACCAAGGTATAAATTAAATATACTTAATTTATTATTATTAAATCAGTTAGTTCTAAAATAAATATTTCTATTTTAGGATGTAACCCTTTAGGTTCAATATTATGTCAGTAGTAAAATAAATAAATTAGAACCATTCTACTATTATTTATTATGAATTAAACTCATTTAATTCAAAATAAATAAATATATTTATTTTACAACATGAGCGACATCTCTCAATATATCATGACTATCTAGATAATATGAAATCAATGTTTAATCATAAAAAACATATTCAGTAAATAGTTATCATGTAATTCAATCATTCTATCATATAATGTCTCAATCAACTATAAGACATGCATTTTCTGTCAAGTCTTATTTATTTGAGCATAAGCATTTCAATTCTCAAATGCACAACTCTGATTGATGCAAATTAAAAACTCATTTCTAATTTTCATTCCGCCTTGGCCAAGAATTTATGAGTTGTTATTTATCGAATTATATAGGACATTCTCTTCCTTTATTAAAAATGGAAGATCCTTTGTTAATCATTCAACTACTTTCATGTGTACTTTATTATACCCGAACATACCATTTGATATATCCAAAAAGTCTTAAGGAATATGACAAAGTATAATTCAGAATACACAAGGTACTACGATGATCTCAAGTCCAAGGATCACATGTACTACTATCACTTTAGGAACTTCTTTTGACAGACAAGTAAAACTCCATTAGGTATTTCTTTAAGCGAGTCACGTTCAGTGAACTTATTCTCTAATAAACACTTACATACTTACTTTAGTGGCTTCACACAAATGATTTGAGATCAATCATCCTCTTCTATAGAGCGAACAGAGTATGTACTAATTTATTTAGAACCACTAACCCTACATTAGTGATCCTATAATTAGGAACATTTTAATTTTGAGCTATCTTAAATTTAGATCTCATTAGCATGATCATCATCATGATTTTGAAAGCATTGCTCCAAAACTATGGGTTTATCACATTAATTAATTCTACTAAATAAACATGGACAAATAAATGCTTTTAAATAAATTAAACTCTTTTATTAATAAATATGAATAAGATTACAAAGTAAATGCTATCCTATCAAAAGTGATTGGCTTAAGGGCATACTACTTTCATTATCAACTCTTCCTGGGCTATTAGTATTGTCAATTTCTCCCTACCTTTCCTATTTAAGGCATCTGCAACCACGTTAGTTTTCCCCAAATGATTCAAAATCTAGCAGTCGTAGTCTTTTATCAACTCCAACCATCTTTTCTACTGCATATTCAACTCCTTTTGTGTGAAGATATACTTCAAACTTTTATGGTCCGTATATATCTCATATTTGTCACTGTAGAGATAATGCCTCCAAATCTTAAAGACAAAAACTACCGCTGTCAATTCTAAGTCATGGGTATGATACCCTTTCTCATAATCTTTCAACTGTTGTGACGCGTACACTATAACTTTACCATTTTGAATTAACATACATCCCAGTCCTTTGTGCAATGCATCATTGTACATTACAAATCCCCTTGTATTATTTCGTAAAGATACCAAAGGTGCCTCACTCAACCTTTTCTTTAATTCTTGGAAAATCTCTTCGCATTTCTCTATCCACACAAATTTTATAGTGTTCCTTATCAAATTAGTTAACAGGGTTGCTATCTTGAAAAAATCTTCAATAAACCTTTGATAGTAGCCTGGTAACACTTAGAAACTTCTCACATCTGTTGGTGTCTTCGGTTGTTTTTAATTGATCACTGCCTTCACCTTCATAGGATCCATTGATATTCCATCCTTATCAATCACATGTCCCAAAAATTGGACTATCTCTAATCAAAACTCGCACTTCAAAATTTTGGTATATAGTTTCTCTTTCCTTAATGTTTCGAACACCACCCTCAAATGCTCGGCATGCTTTTCTTATGTCTTGGAATATATTAAAATGTTATCTATAAACACCACTATAAAATTTTCTAAATATTGTTTGAACACCCTATTCATCATATCCATAAATGTTGCTGGCGCATTTGTCAAACCAAACGACATCACCAAAACTCCTTGTGCCCATAATGAGTTATGAATGTTGTCTTGAACTTGTCATCCTTCCTCACTTTTAGTTGATGATACCTGATTCTTTGGTCTATTTTTGAAAAATATTGTGCTCCCTTTAATTGATCAAAAAGATCATCGATTCGAGGCAATGTGTACTTGTTCTTGATCATTACTTTGTTCAACTCTTTATAGTTGATACAAAGCATTAACGATCCATTCTTCTTTTTAACAAATAAAACTGATGCTCCTCATATACTCCTCATAAAACTAACACACTAGGCTAGATATACTTCTTATCTAGTAACTCCTACAGTTGAACCATTAAAACTTTTGTTTCTACCGAGACCATTTTGTATGGGGCTTTCAAAACTGGTGCAATCATTATTGACTCTTCTGGTGTACCTTGTGCTTGCTTTCTTCTGCTAGGTGGCATTTTTCTTTTTAATAATTTTTTATTATTATTATCTCATCATTTACTTTAAGGCATTTATAGTAAATGCGAAAATTTTAATCATCACAAGCACATTTACTAACATATTTATATTAATATGTAATTTGCTAGCACATCGTACTTTATTAATCTTATAACATATTGCTATTTACATCATCTATCCAGCTAATACTTCAACATTGGGATTCACAAAAACATATCCCATATTTTCTACCGAAGTTGAGATTTACATGTTTATACATGCATCAATATATAATACTATATATACCTAATAACATACTACCGACACATACCACGCCTAACCGCATCCTCATACTTTTTGTCCCCAATAACTACCACCGTCCTACTGATTGTGTGTCGAGTCTAGCCGTCTTCCGTGAAAGTAGTATGCCCTCAAGCCAATCACATTTGATGTGATAAGCATATACTTGGTAATCTTATTCGTTTATTAATAAAAAGAATCAAGACATTTATTTATTCATGATTAATTACTTGAATTAATCAAATGGATAAACCCATAGTTTTCGAGCAATGCTTTTAGAACCATGATGAGGATCATGCTAATGAGATCTAAATTCAAGATAGCTCAAAACTAAAATTGTTCCTAATCGTTGGATCACTAAAAGGGGAATAGTAAATCCGGATAGATTGGTACATACTATGATTGCTCTTATGAAGAGGATGATTGATCGCATAATCATTTGTGTAGAGACACTAAAGCAAGTATGTAGATGCTTATTAGAGAATAAGTTCACTAAATGTGACTCGCTCAAAGAACACCTAATGGAGTCTTACTTGCCTGTCAATAGGAGTTCATTTTGTGATAGTAGAACAAGTGATCCTTGGACTTGAGATCGTCATAGTATCTTTGTGTATGATGAATTATATTTTGACATATACCTTAAAACCCTTAGGGTGTAACAAATGGTATGATCGGATATAATAAGTCATACATGGAGATAGGTGAGTGATCAACAAAGAATCTACCACTTCTAGTAAAAGAAGGGAATGTCCTATGCGATTCGATAAATGACAACTCAGTAGTCCTTGGCCAAGGCAGAATGGAAATTAGAAAGTAGTTTCTAATTTACATTAATTAGAGTTATTCATTTAAGGATCGAAATGCATATAATCAAATAAAATAAGACTTGACAGTAATACCATGTCTTATATTTGATTGGAACATTGTGAGGTAGAAGGATTGAATTGTACAGTAACTACTCGCTGAATAGGTTCTTTTGTGATTAAATGTTGAAATTTATATTATCTGGAAAGTCATTAATCGCTTAGGGGGCTTACCCTTATTATGGAATAAATATTATTTATTTAAATGAATTAAATACTTTAATTTATTTATATAAATAAGATTAGAATAGTTCTAATTAATTTATTCTATAACCGTTTTAATATGGAGAACCTAAAGGGTCACACCGCAAAAGAAAAATAATTATTTAAGAAGTAAATGGTATAATTGTAATAATGAATTAAGTATATTTAATTTATACTATGTGGATAGAATAAATTAAATAGCTTAATATTTATTATTTAGTATTTTGGAAATACTAATTATACATTAATAAGAGGAGTCTTATTATTATTATTACTATTATCATTATTATTTAGTTCCTAAATAGTTTAGAAATTAATTAATAAGAGTACTCTCATAATTAATAATTAAGTTCCTAAATGGTTTAGGAATTATAATTATTATATTAAATTAATTAAGATCTTAATTAGATTAGGAATTTAATTAAAAAAAACCTATTCCTAAAGGTGTTAGGAGGGTTTACTAAATCTATAAATAAAAGAAGTCTTATTATGGATTAAGGTTACACACATACACTTCCACAAGTTTTTGGAGAGTACTCACATATTCTCTAGAGAGAGAAAATTAGGGTTTGCCATCACCCACTTCTTGAATTGTTATTATTCCTTGGTGGATCACCTCTAGAGACCAAACACTTGGGTGGCTAACATTTATCATTGGAATCCAATCGGTGAAATTCAAGGAGAACGCGAAGGATTTGGAGGTGAACTTGTACCCGTTGAAGTTTTGAGTTCTACAAGGGTATATCTCTAACTTCTTCTTTATTAATTAATAGTTGCGCATAAAGGTCGATCATGTATTATGGTTTGTAAATTTTAAATTTAATTTTACCATGATTTCGCTATTTTATGCAATTTGATTGCGTGTCTATGAATATTACAAACCAACAGTGGCATCAAGAGCCAAACTTTATGCGAATTATTAATTGTTTTGATTTCATATGTGTATGGGTATGCGTTTAGAATAATTTATTGGACATAATTTTTGTTGTATAAAATTAGTATTTTTTACCGAAATTAGATACCGAATTTGGAATCACAGACGTGGATGTTTTGTGAATTGGATTCACGGATGGTTTTTTTTTTGATATATAATATATAATTAGCCAAACATTGAATCAAAGTTTGCTTTATATTTTATTACCGAATTGCGTCAGCAGAAAACTCCACTTTCGGATGTTAGCAACAAAACCAACAAAAAGCCTGACTTCATTTATTATATATATGTATCAAAACCAAAACTTGCAATAAAGTGATACAAGCTGCTCTTGCTGTTGCTCACCGGGAAAAGTGGTTTCCGCATGCTTTTCGGATTTGGATTGTTAAGCAACAAATCAGCCACTGTTTCGGTTATTGGTATATATATATATGATTACAAAATTGAAAAAGGGACCACTGTTTCGGTAAAGCATAAAACTGCTAGCCATTTTTCGGTTTTGTACTTTATATATATATATATACTAATGATTATTATATATTATTAATATATATGATATATTTATAATATATGTTAATTAGCCAAACAGTTTGGTAATTTTATACAATTTTAAAATTTCAAAATAAAAGAGTTTATTTTGGGTAATTTTAAAATAATAAAAATAAATAGTTTATTTTTAAATAATTTTATAATTAAAATAAAAGGTTTATTTTAAACATGAAATTGGATTTCATGCAACTTTAATTGCTCATTAAATGATACCAATACATATATGGAATGTTTTATTTAATTCATGCGATGAATATTATTTATTGATATATATGTTGATATATATGATAATAAATGAGATTGATTATGGACTATTTGACCAATGTGATTAGATTTAATTTTAAACAAATGCATGAATGAATGGGTTTTATAAATCGGGTGTGCGTATCTCGTCTTTTTAATTTTTCTTATGTATAATTCTATCTCCCTCCCTATGTACTTCCCCTTGACTGTTGATCAAGATTTCTATTTATTGTAAATAGTTTTGTAATAGGATTAGTTAGAATTATTTAGAAGAATTGGAGCAAAGGAGCAAGGAGCGCATGAAGACCCGTTTGTAATGGAACCCGAATTTAAATGTAATAGTTACATTTAATTTAATTTATTCTTGCATCCTAGGTTTGACCCTTTTGGTTCACTTGGTGGCTCTAGTGAACCAAACTAGAATAAAAGTCCATAATCAATCTAAGTAGAATATAGTATTCTATATGTGCATATTAATTATATATATTATGTATTATCCAAACATGCTTCGCATGTTAAATAATATGACGCGTATTTTATATATATATATATATATATATATATATATATATATATATATATATGTGTGTGTGTGACGCCCCCAAATCTGAGCCCACACAGCCCAAACTTGAGTCGTCAAAATACTACAACAAAATTATTACAACAAAGCACAACGTACAACAATACAGTGTATAATAATACACAACTAAGTCTTCACTATTATTGCCACACTATTTTACAAAACGTGAAGACTATGATAACTATTCCTCGGACCCTCACTCCATTCCCCGGCTAGACCCTGTTATGTTTTCATCTCCTGTTGAAAAACAATGGAACAAAAGAAAGGGTGAGCTCAAATAGCCCAGTAAAGAATATCATGACTAAGATAATGACGAATAAATTATCATTAGTCTTCAACAGTTGAGTTCTTGATAGAATACAATAGACTACAAGGTTTATATCAAAAACTGCAGTTAAATTCTTAAACAACGTTCAGATCAATAATAGCAGCGGAATGAGTAATCTATTAGAAGAATAATGCAGACTATAATGTCCACTCGGTTCTCTTTTTAGGAAAAACATCATCAACTTTTATCATCTGAAATATCATTAGTCAAGATAATACAAATTCACAGTTCCTGATCATAATCATGCACATCAACAGTTCATCTTTGTACTACGGCCAAAGACATTCAATATAACACCAACGGTCATGATTATACCAGATTCAGCCTTTGGTCATAATCATACCAAACAACAGTTCATCTTTGCACTACGGGCCAAAGAGAACATTCACCACGTGCCATAAAAGACACCGAACAGATGTATCGCCTTTAACCTATTATATCGCCTTTAACCTATCATCTGTTCAACAAATATATCACATCTGTGCCCCCGGCCACAGATATTCACAACAGCTTGATTTTTGGATGATTAGAATGATATAAATGATGAACAGAAGAAATAGGATAACAATAAGTATCGGAAGTTTACTTTGTACAGATTCAAATAATGTCCAAATTGTCAACATGATGTGGAGTGAAATTCAAGATCCACAGTTCAGAATAACGGTTACAATTCAATAGAAAGGTTCACGTAAATAGGAAGGTTCAGTTGAAATAATGAAGTTCAACTATTATGGAACATATAATATTTTCAGGAATTATAGAAGCAATAGTTCCATAATAAATTTCGATTTAGGAGTATGAAAGAAAATAATATCCCTTACCGTAGCAGGTTTGATTAACAAAAGGTGAAGGAAATTAATACAAAGGGTTATTCACCAACAGGCGGCAATCCGCTCCGTAAGGTTATTCCCACAATTTAATAGAATTTGAGTACAAAGAGTTATTCACCAAACAGACGGCAATCCGCTCCGTAAGGTTATTCTCAGAGATTAATAATGAATGAATACGAAAGGTTATTCACCAACAGGCGGCAATCCGCTCCGTAAGGTTATTCCCACAATTTAATACATGGAAATAAAAGACACGTCTTATGAGTAAGGAAGAAACAATATTATTATCGAGAATCAAATAATGATAATCCCTTACCATAGTATGTTTGAATAATGGAAGATGAAAAAGATGGTATCCCTTACCATAGTACGTTTGAATAATGGAAGATGAAAAAGATGGTATCCCTTACCTCAACACGTGACTGGATATTGATTTAAATGAGGTTGATTAACTTGAACAGTACACGTATACTTATAGATCTTCACAAATACTCAAGATGACTTAAGCACACTTAGAGAGAACTTTCACAAGAAGTATTTAGAGAGAGAAAGAAAGAACAAGTAAGGAAGTTTATGAAAAATCCTTAAGTTAAGGCTTCTATTTATAGCCAAAAATCTTATCATTCATTTAATCTAAACCATTCATTTAAAGATCATCTTTTAATCTACACCATCTATTTCAAATATTATATTATCTTTAATCTACACCATTCATTTCATATCACCTAATAATCACCTAACTTTATATTATAAACAAATCAATTTAATTATTCAACAATAATTCACACTTTAATCTACACCATTCATTTCATATCACCTAATAATCACCTAACTTTATATTATAAACAAATCAATTCAATTATTCAACAATAATTCACATTTTAATCTACACCATTCATTTCATATCACCTAATAATCACCTAACTTTATATTATAAACAAATAACTTTATCAATTCAATTATTATGACTAATTGTTATAAATACAGTATAGTTAGCTCTTAGATATCAAGTCTATAAATTAATGAAATACAACTGTTTAAATAACATCATAATAGAGATAACAATAATGTAAAATAAAGCATACGTTACTGTGTAATGACAATTATTGATTCAATAATGTGAATTACTGTGCATATGTTACTGTGACAATTATTAGGTTCAATAATTTTAAAAACAGTGCAACAACAATTATTGACTCAATGATATAAAATACAGTATAATGACAATTATTAAATCAATAATGCAAAATACTGTGTAACAACAACTATTGAATTGATAATATAAAATATTATGCAGTGACAATTATCGATGAAATGATGCGTAACAGTTACGGTGTCAATTATCAGACCAAAAATATGAGACACTATGCAATACCGTGTGTTACTGTAGAGTACCGTGTGCTACAGAAAATACCATAAACTACCGTACGCTACTATTCTTTTATCACCGGTATTTTAACAGTTCCGTTGACTATTTTTATTTAAAAAGGTTACTTCTGTCGTTTTCTATATCCGACAAATATTCCGTTGTGGGGTCCACCAATAATTTATTATTTCGGCGCCGTCGTACGACACGAATATTCCCCGACCAAACGAATATTCCCCGACAAAGCGAATATTGTCCGACAAAATAAAATTTGCAGATAACATCCTTAACTTTTAACTTGATCGATTTAACCACTTACTGTTTCAAAAAAATATATATGAAGAAAAATTAAATTTTGTATTTCATAAAATTCGGGGTCTTACAACCTCCCCTCCTTATGAAATTTCGTCCCCGAAATTGACGTACCTGACATATCGAAGAGGTAAGGATACTTAGATTTCATCTCAGATTCTAGCTCCCAGGTCATTTCCTCAGTATCTTGGTTCCTCCATAAAACCTTAACTTGAGGTATAACCTTTGAGCGTCGGATCTGCTCCTTCTTATCCAGGATCTTAACAGGTACCTCCTCGTATGTTAAATCCTCTGCTATAACGTCTGGTTCTAACTCAATGACGTGGTTTGGGTCCTTCACATATTTACGTAACATAGATATGTGAAAAACGTTATGGATGCGAGACATACTTGGTGGTAAGGCTAGTCTGTAGGCTACGGTTCCTATTCGATCGAGGATTTCAAATGGGCCAATAAATCGAGGGTTAAGCTTTCCTCTCTTTCCGAATCTCGTAACCCCTTTCCATGGAGAAACACGTAAGAATACATGATCTCCGACGTTGAAACTTTCGTCTCTCCGATGAAGATCAGCATAACTCTTTTGTCGTTCTTGTGCGGTCTGTATTCGTTGTCGGATCATTTGGATCTTTTCGGTCGTCAAGCGTACCAACTCGGGTCCCAACAATTTTGCTTCTCCTACCTCATTCCAACATATTGGAGAGCGACACTTCCTTCCATACAATGCCTCGAATGGAGTCATGCCTATGCTTGCTTGGTAACTGTTGTTGTAAGAAAATTCCACCAACGGCAAGTACTTATCCCAACTTCCTTTGAAGTCTAATACACAAAGTCTCAAAAGATCTTCGAGGGTCTGGATCGTCCTTTCCGATTGTCCGTCCGTTTGAGGATGATATGCAGAACTAAAACGTAGTTCAGTGCCCATAGCTTTTTGTAGACTGGTCCAAAAGCGTGAAGTGAATCTAGGATCTCGATCAGAAACTATGGAAACTGGCATGCCATGCAATCTCACGATCTCATTTATGTACATACCGGCAAGACGTTCAAGTGAAAAGTTTTCTCGTATAGGCAAGAAATGAGCAGATTTGGTCAATCTATCTACGATCACCCAAATTGCATCTAAGCCTTGAGAAACTTTTGGAAGACCCGTCACGAAGTCCATATTGATGTGTTCCCACTTCCATTTGGGAACTTCAAGTGATTGTAATGGACCTTTAGGAACTTGATGTTCTGCCTTGACACGTTGACAAGTTAGGCACCTTGAGATAAACTCCGCAATCTCTCTTTTCATATTGTTCCACCAAAATGTATGTCGAAGATCTCGATACATCTTGGTACCTCCTGGGTGGATTGCAAACGGCGTGTTGTGTGCCTCCATCATGATTTTATGCTTTAATTCAGGATCGTTAGGAACACAGAGTCGAGAGTTGACTCGAAGTATTCCTTTCTCGTCAATTCTTGTTTCGGGAATGGCACCTTCTTGTACTTTCTTTATCATGTTTATCAGTTCCGGATCGGTAGCTTGAGCAGCTTTAATTTTATCGATTAAAGTTGGTTCTACTCGCACGTGAGCAATCTTCGAGTGGGTCCCTGGTGTCTTTAGCTCTATCTCCATCTTTTGCAAGTCGTACAAAATACACTTTTGTGTTGTCAGCAGTGCACTTGTACTTGCATAAGATTTTCTGCTCAAAGCGTCAGCTACAACGTTCGCCTTTCCCGGGTGATACTGGATTGTGTGGTCATAATCCTTTAACAGCTCAAGCCAACGTCGTTGTCGCATGTTGAGTTCCTTCTGGGTGAAGAAATACTTGAGACTTTTATGATCCGTATAGATATCCACTTTTTCTCCGTACAAGTAGTGTCTCCAGATCTTCAACGCGAAAACGACTGCTGCCAACTCTAGATCATGAGTAGGATAATTTTTCTCATAATCTTTGAGTTGTCGAGAGGCGTAGGCTATAACCTTTCCACGTTACATAAGGACACAGCCTAGACCTTTGCCAGAAGCATCGCTGTAGATAACAATTTCTCCTGATCCTGATGGTATGGTCAGAACAGGAGCTGAAACCAGTCTCTTCTTGAGTTCTTGGAAACTTTTCTCGCATTCCTCGCTCCATATGAATTTTGTGCTTTTCCGAGTAAGCTGCGTTAATGGAGTGGCGATTCGAGAAAATCCTTCTATGAATCTCCGATAATAACCAGCTAGACCCAGAAAACTTCGGACTTCGGTTACTGTTTTGGGTTGTTCCCAATTTAGTACCGTTTCAATCTTCGCAGGATCGACTGATATTCCTTTACTAGAAATCACATGCCCAAGAAACGCGACCTCCTCAAGCCAGAACTCACATTTCTTCAACTTAGCATATAATTTGTTTTCACGGAGCTTTTGTAGTATCAATCTCAGGTGTTGTTCATGATCCTCGCGACTCTTGGAGTATATGAGGATGTCATCAATAAAGACAACCACAAAATGATCCAAATGTTCCTTGAATATCCGGTTCATCATGTCCATGAAAGCTGCAAGAGCATTAGTTAGTCCAAAAGGCATGACTAAGAACTCATAATGCCCATAACGAGTTCTAAAAGCAGTCTTTGGAATGTCCTCAGCTTTAACCTTTAACTGATGATATCCAGAACGGAGATCAATCTTTGAGAAATGTTGAGCGCCTTGCAATTGATCAAACATGTCATCAATCCGAGGTAACGGGTACCTGTTCTTGATGGTGACATGGTTCAATTCTCGGTAGTCAATGCACAATCTCATACTTCCGTCTTTCTTCTTCACAAATAGAACAGGAGCACCCCAAGGTGATGCACTCGGACGAATGAAACCGGTATCCAACAATTCCTGTAGTTGGACTTTTAACTCTTGAAGTTCAATGGGAGCCATTCGGTAGGGAGCTTTGGAAATGGGCTTGGTACCGGGTTCAAGATCAATATAAAAATCAATTTCATGGTTTGGGGGTAAGCCAGGAAGTTCTTCAGGAAAAACGTCAGGAAACTCATTAACAATGGGAATATCATTCAAGTTTGACGTCTTTTTGTTCAAATCAGTGACATGAGCTAAAAAGGCTTGACATCCGTTTTTCAATAAACGAATGACTTTATGGCTAGAAATAACAGTTATAGATTTCAATGGTTTAGTTGCTTGAATTTGCATGACAGGTTGATTAGGAATATGAAAACTAATAATCTTATGAAAACAATCAATTTTAGCATGATGGGTAGTCAACCAATCAATTCCTAAAATCACATCAAATTCATGCATCTCCAAAGAAATAAGGTCAACAGGTAATGTGAGGTTGTTGATTTGAACTAGGCAAGATTTATAGACAGTAGATGTAATGGTCATTTCTCCCAATGAGGTTTCAACTGATAAGACAAGATTTAAGTTTTCAATAGTCAAATTTAAACGTTGAGTACATATAGGTGAGATAAAAGAGTGGATAGAGCCAGTATCTAATATGGCATAGACTTCACAAGAATTTATGAATAGCTTACCGGTTATCACCTCATTCGGTTTCTTGACTGTTATCGTCAAATCGAATCCCGAATACTTCATTCGGATCTTCACATATTTCAACCATGGGAATACCACTGAATAATTTTCTAGCAAACTGTTTCTCGGGTTCATCAACTTCATCAGTAGTAAGGTACCAATGATTTCCATTAAAATAGTATTTTCGATAGACTGCAGTTTCCACGATAGTGACTAACTTAACCTGAATTCCTCTAAATTGTAACGCCCAAAAGTATAGAAACATCATTTTTAAATAATCTTGAAAATCATAGCTGGAACACCATAAATCCCAAAGACTAATATGAAAAGTCCATATATTCTGATCCTTTGTTATAGAGCATAACCAGGTGATATCACTCTCCCAATTAGTGAGTAAATTAAAGGCAATAATTTCCGCAAGTTCGTTACTTCCTTTAATTGCTTCTAAGAATGGATCTGGAACGACTGTAGCAGAGCTTTCACCTTCATCCTTACTGGATAGAACACGCATAATTTTTGCCTTAGGCAAATGATTCAACTCTGAGTTTGTAAGAAGATTATTCGTCGCCTCTTGTTCTGCAGCTACATTTGTTTCGGTAATTTCATAGTTAACCTCCTGATTTCCAGATGCCATACTTAACTGTGGTCACAAAATAAATGTTAGTTCAAATAAACTGACTCATCTCTTCATGTTCCTACATTCAAATCGATTCATTAGATAAAAAAATCTAATTTAGGTAGGACACACTAGTGATTGATTCTATTCGTCTCTCCCCTCCTAGTTCTAACCCCAGATCTCCATTAAAGACCATATCCCTAAGCTCTGATGCCAACTGTGACGCCCCCGGCCACAGATATTCACAACAGCTTGATTTTTGGATGATTAGAATGATATAAATGATGAACAGAAGAAATAGGATAACAATAAGTATCGGAAGTTTACTTTGTACAGATTCAAATAATGTCCAAATTGTCAACATGATGTGGAGTGAAATTCAAGATCCACAGTTCAGAATAACGGTTACAATTCAATAGAAAGGTTCACGTAAATAGGAAGGTTCAGTTGAAATAATGAAGTTCAACTATTATGGAACATATAATATTTTCAGGAATTATAGAAGCAATAGTTCCATAATAAATTTCGATTTAGGAGTATGAAAGAAAATAATATCCCTTACCGTAGCAGGTTTGATTAACAAAAGGTGAAGGAAATTAATACAAAGGGTTATTCACCAACAGGCGGCAATCCGCTCCGTAAGGTTATTCCCACAATTTAATAGAATTTGAGTACAAAGAGTTATTCACCAAACAGGCGGCAATCCGCTCCGTAAGGTTATTCTCAGAGATTAATAATGAATGAATACGAAAGGTTATTCACCAACAGGCGGCAATCCGCTCCGTAAGGTTATTTCCACAATTTAATACATGGAAATAAAAGACACGTCTTATGAGTAAGGAAGAAACAATATTATTATCGAGAATCAAATAATGATAATCCCTTACCATAGTATGTTTGAATAATGGAAGATGAAAAAGATGGTATCCCTTACCATAGTACGTTTGAATAATGGAAGATGAAAAAGATGGTATCCCTTACCTCAACACGTGACTGGATATTGATTTAAATGAGGTTGATTAACTTGAACAGTACACGTATACTTATAGATCTTCACAAATACTCAAGATGACTTAAGCACACTTAGAGAGAACTTTCACAAGAAGTATTTAGAGAGAGAAAGAAAGAACAAGTAAGGAAGTTTATGAAAAATCCTTAAGTTAAGGCTTCTATTTATAGCCAAAAATCTTATCATTCATTTAATCTAAACCATTCATTTAAAGATCATCTTTTAATCTACACCATCCATTTCAAATATTATATTATCTTTAATCTACACCATTCATTTCATATCACCTAATAATCACCTAACTTTATATTATAAACAAATCAATTTAATTATTCAACAATAATTCACACTTTAATCTACACCATTCATTTCATATCACCTAATAATCACCTAACTTTATATTATAAACAAATCAATTCAATTATTCAACAATAATTCACATTTTAATCTACACCATTCATTTCATATCACCTAATAATCACCTAACTTTATATTATAAACAAATAACTTTATCAATTCAATTATTATGACTAATTGTTATAAATACAGTATAGTTAGCTCTTAGATATCAAGTCTATAAATTAATGAAATACAACTGTTTAAATAACATCATAATAGAGATAACAATAATGTAAAATAAAGCATACGTTACTGTGTAATGACAATTATTGATTCAATAATGTGAATTACTGTGCATATGTTACTGTGACAATTATTAGGTTCAATAATTTTAAAAACAGTGCAACAACAATTATTGACTCAATGATATAAAATACAGTGTAATGACAATTATTAAATCAATAATGCAAAATACTGTGTAACAACAATTATTGAATTGATAATATAAAATATTATGCAGTGACAATTATCGATGAAATGATGCGTAACAGTTACGGTGTCAATTATCAGACCAAAAATATGAGACACTATGCAATACCGTGTGTTACTGTAGAGTACCGTGTGCTACAGAAAATACCATAAACTACCGTACGCTACTATTCTTTTATCACCGGTATTTTAACAGTTCCGTTGACTATTTTTATTTAAAAAGGTTACTTCTGTCGTTTTCTATATCCGACAAATATTCCGTTGTGGGGTCCACCAATAATTTATTATTTCGGCGCCGTCGTACGGCACGAATATTCCCCGACCAAACGAATATTCCCCGACAAAGCGAATATTGTCCGACAAAATAAAATTTGCAGATAACATCCTTAACTTTTAACTTGATCGATTTAACCACTTACTGTTTCAAAAAAATATATATGAAGAAAAATTAAATTTTGTATTTCATAAAATTCGGGGTCTTACAATATGTGTGTGTGTGTGTGTGTGTGTGTGTGTGTGTGCATGCGCGTTAAACAAGATGAGACAATTAATATTAACAAACTCCTCATAATATAGAATAAATATTATTTAAAAATGAATTAAAAAGTTTAATTCATGAATTAAAAAGTTTAATTCATGAATTAAAAGGAGTTTAATTCAATTAAATAAAATTAAAATTGTTCTAATTTATTTATTCTACTACTAAAATATTAAGTTGTAACATTCAAAGATATTTGGAATATCGAACGTCGCCTTCTAGCATGATAAAACGATAGAGTATCAAATAATCAATATACGTTTGTTGTGCGCACACAAGGCTTATATCGATCATTTGAGATGTTGTTTTTATCACATTTGATGCTTATAAAGGAATTGAACATTACTGTTTTGTTGTGCACACACAAGGACGGTATTTTTCTCTTCACTTATATGGAAGTGCTATGTATGATTTAACTTAAATAATTTTGATTTGGATGTGCACACACATGATCATAATAATCTAAGAGGCAAAATACAAGGAGTTACATGTTGATGTAATTGACAAAAGTTGTCTACCTATTTATTTATATATAGTTTGTTGTGCATACACAAGGCTATATACATTTGAAATAGGATCTTTATTCTCACTAGCAAGTCTTTAATTAAATTTGCCGAACTATATAAGAGGGTAATATAGTTTGATGAAAATAGTGGGAGACACCATTTTAAATAAAGACTTAATTAACTTGGTGATTAATAAAATGAATGCATGTTAATGTTGTTATTAATTCACTTAAAGAAAATTGCTATGTTTAATTCACTAACACTGCATAGCATATTAGATGCTAATAATTTAATCGAACCAAATTGTTCGGATTGATTAAACAAATTTGAGAATAGTTCTCAATACTGAAAAACTAGCAAAATGTCCTAAATTTGTCTATCCCTGCAAACGTTGCAGACTAAGCCTATGAGGATGATATTGTTATTTTAAGAAATAGCAAGATGATGCAAAGGTGGCTCAATGCATCATACTCACATCCATAAGTATCGAGTTACAGCGTTAACACGAGAAAATGGATACACCTACTATATTGTTGCACATTCAATAGTTGTTTGGTGAGCAAAATAGGTTAACTAGATATAAGATATCTAAGGAGCTCTTCCGATCTACAATAACAATGGCACTACAGTAAATACACGTATCCTAAAGATGATCAATTCAATTGATCAATTAGGACACCTAGGTTTTGTCAAAGATGGAGAGTCGAGTCAAGATTCGATCTTGCAGTCACTCGCTAACTCCCTTTCCCAAAATATTGTGAACTTTAACATTAATAAGCTTGAAGTCAGTTTACCTGATTTGCTTAAATATGTTGAATAAGTTGAGAGTCACTTTCCTTCCAAGAAAGACCAAGTCTTACTAGTAGATGAATCTTCTAAGTTAAAGAAGATGGTAAAAGGTGTTTATGAGGAGTCAGAAAAGATAGAAGGCAATAAAAGGTTAAACAAAGGACATAAATAAAAGTGATCCCGATGACAAATGAGTTTGCTTTCATTGCGATAAGCTGGGACACTGGAAGAGGAACTGCAAGGATTAACTTGTAGTAGTTAAGCAAAAAAAGCTTAGTGAAACTTCAACTGCAGATATAGATTTGTTCATAATGAAATAGAACTTTCTATCAGTTAAGTTTCTACTTACGTATTAGATACCGGCTGGAGGTCTCAAATATGCAAGCCGTTGCAAAGACTAGGCAGAAGTAGAAGGCTGAACTAAAGATAAGTAATCATGTGTGTGGAAAATAGAGCAAAATGTTGCTACATTAATAACAGGAACTTACAGTTTAGCATTGCCTACGGGCAAATCCATTTAGTTAGTAAGATGTTACTATGTTCCAGTTCTTAGAAACATTATTTCAGTTCCATGCGATGACAAGGAAGAGTTTTTGACATTATAATAATGAACAATCGTTGTTCTGTTTATAATGATAATGTTTTATTTAGAACTGGTTGATTACTAAATGGACTTTGTATACATTACTTACATGAAAATTATTTCAAATTGAACAAACTAAAAGCAAAGAAATGATATGAATCATACCTTCATGTAACACTGTTAACTCAATCATGTTAATTGAAGAAGATTAAACAAGTTGTATAAAGATAGGTTTTTAGAGCCTTGTGATTATGAATCAAATACAACTTGTGAATCTTGTATCATGAACAATATGACTAAATCTCCATTTAGTGGACATGGAGAGCGAGTTGCGGAGTTGTTAGAAATGGTACACACAGTCGTGTGTGACAACAAATGCAAGAGGAAGGTATTCATTCATTACTTTCACTAATGATTCTAGATTTTGATATATGTATTTGATGAAATACAAATTCAAATCATTTGAAACGTTCAAAGAATTCAAAAGTGAAGTATAGAAACTAAAGGCCAAAAATATTAAAATTTTTCGATTAGATTAAGAAGGGAATACTTAAGTAGTAAGTTTCTAGATCATCTCAAGGGAAATGGTATTCTCACATAATGGACATGGTGATGATCCATGTTGAGTTATACCAATCTTGCAGTATACTTCTAGGGTTATACCTTAGAAACGATCGCATATCTACTAAATCAGATACCTTCTAATTTCCTCCTCAAGACTTCATATGAGTCATGGATAGGGAGGAAACCAAGTCTTAAGTAAGTTAAGATTTGGATTGTCCAGCTTATATCAAAAAGTTTGACAGTGATAAGCTTGGGACAAGATCTGATAAGTGTAAACTTGTGGGATATCCTAAAGAAAGTTTAGGGTATCACTTCTATAATCCGACTAACTAAAAGGTGTTTGTTGAAACACGCTGCCTAATAGGAAAAGAAGTTTCTCCTTAAAGGGTTAGTGGGAGTAAAATAGATCTTGAAGAAGGTCAAGAAACAAAAAACACTACAGATCAAGTGAAGAAATCTGTATAAGTAGATAAACCTATTGTACCACAACCAAGTCGTAAATATGGTTTAGTACCGAAGATACCTAAATGGTATGGATTCATTATAGATGATGATGATGAGGTACACATCATAGTGGATGATGATCCAGTTACATACGATAAGGCATGAGTATTAGATACTCAAGAGAAATGACTGATGATCATAAAATTCGAAATGAGTCTTTAGAGAAAGACTAAAAGTAGATGGCAAGGTGGAGACCTATAAGACCTGAATAGTGGTAAAAGATTTCAAATAAGGTCAATGAGTTGACTATAATGAAACTTTTCACTAGTGAAAATGCATATATCAATTCGGATTTTACTTGCAGTTGTAACTTATTATACAAAAATGATGTATGTATGATACAACCAAAAGGATTTGTCTCTATATAGATGGAGTAAATCAAGTATGTAAGTTACAACGATCCAATTATGGATTGAAACAAGTTTCACGAAACTGGAACATCCATTTTGATGAGACAATCAAAGGAGTTTGATTTTATCAAAGACGATGATGAACCAAGTGTGTACAAAGGTTAGTGGGAGCACTGTGACATTCCTAGTATTATATGATGATATAATACTGATAAGGAATGACATACCGATGCTACAATCAGTAAAGATGTGGTTGTCTAAACACTTCTCCGTGAAGGACTTGGGAGAAACATCCTATATTTTGGGGATAAAGATCTATAAAGATAGATCTAAAAGGATGCTTGGCTTCTCCCAAGGAACGTATATTGATTCTATGCTAAAGAAGTTTAGCATGAAAGATTCCAAGAAAAGGGCTCATGCTGATGGGTTCTGAAATACATCTCTCGAAGAAGCAGGCCCCAAAGACACCTGAAGAGAGAGACCATAAAAGTAAGACTCCTTATGCCTTAGCAATAGGATCTATCATATACGGGATGATATGTACTTGACCTGATATTGCTTATGCATGATAAGCAGATATCAGTTCATTCTGGAGAAGAATATTAGAAAAGAGTTTCTAATTATGGGTTCGATATAAAACTAGAGGGCTTAACAAACTCAAGTTTGTTCAGACTAACCAAGATAACAGCATATCCGTTTCAAGTAATATGATTACCTTGAACGGTGCTGCAGTAAGTTGGAAAAGTTCCAAACAGCAAAGAGTTGCTGATTTAGTGACAAAGACATAGTAAATAACTATAAGTGAAGCTGTAAAGATGATTTTTTGGTTCGACAAGTTCATTACAGAACTTATAATGGTTCTTAGCATTAAAAGAGTTTAATTTGTCAAAGAACCTAGGTCTCATCTAAAATCTAAACATATGTTGCTGCACTTTCATATGATTAGATGAATCATTGAAAAGGAGATGACACCATAAAGATGGCAAGCTCTTAGAACAACATTACAGATCCATTAACTAAAGCATTTACTAAGCAATTTGTACGCCACTTAGAGAAGAATGGTATGGGGATACCAAAGGGCGATTGACTTTAGTGCAAGTGGGAGATTGAAAGTAGTATGCCCTCAAGCCAATCACATTTGATGTGATAAGCATATACTTGGTAATCATATTCGTTTATTAATAAAAAGAATCAAGGCATTTCTTTATTCATGATTAATTACTTGAATTAATCAAATGGATAAACTCATAGTTTTTGAGCAATGCTTTTAGAACCATGATGAGGATCATGCTAATGACATCTAAATTCAAGATAGCTCAAAACAAAAATTGTTCCTAATCGTTGGATCACTGAAAGGGGATTAGTAGATCCGGATAGATTGGTACATACTATGCTTGCTCTTATGAAGAGGATGATTGATCTCATAATCATTTGTGTAGAGACACTAAAGCAAGTATGTAGGTGCTTACAAAAAGGTTACAATACCAGGATCTATTAATTATAACATAAACTGTTCATATCATAAGGAATTACAAAAGATTTACCAACAGTAAATACCATTCTAAACATTAATTAACAAACATAATTTAACTTAATTTATGGCTTTCCCTTTTCCCTTATCCTTCTTGGATCAGTCAGGTTTATCTGAAAAATGGTTCATGATATAGCAAGGATGAGCAACTAGTTTGCTCAGCAAGTTAAGAACAATCATGGAGATTTAATATATCATGAATGAATGGGAAATAACATCAATGGTTTCAACAATGGATAAAACAATTGTGAAATGAACAAGACTCAAATTTCATTGAATAGGAAGATTCAAATCTTAAATGTTGAGTGGCCACAAGGACCCTGAACTAACGAGGGTATATTAGAGTTTCCTCTAACACTTTTAGTAGTTTTGGTTTTCAAGGAGACCAGCCTATTCAACCCGCTATATATGCATTACATTTAGTCCACTGGCGCCAAAGTCGATTTCCCGACATAAAATCCCCTAATGTAGGGTTGTTCAATTCTCATACTTAATATAAGAAATTTGCACCCAACAATGGTTTGGATAAGCTTTTAAAAATATTCAAGTTATTGAATTTATAACGCAATGTCTAGCTAAACTATTAGCTTTAGACATCTTTAGTATAGTTCATGAATCGAGAACTATTAAGCTTCAAATGCACTATGTGCGATTTCATAAACAATATGGATGTGAGATAATTTTTAATAATTAAATCACTTCAAGCTTTGACAATAAATACAAGTATAGAAACTTGTTCAACAATAGTTGAGTAGGGTTAGAGAACTTGCCTTGTTTGCGACGTACTGCTAACCAATTCAACTAATTCCCTTTTAAATAGACCTAACAATTTAATCACGTTGATCTTTACATTAGTATCATATACACATATGTATAATGACCTTTATAGCTCTTATGAACCACATAATTTATTAATTATGGGTAATTAAACACTTAGAAAATATTATCACTACCTGATAATATTTCAAACACAAATAACCTATATTAACTATTTAATATAGTTCATGCAATCGTCTAATATTATTAACAATTTAATAATACCTTATTAACATTGTAGTATTATTCATCATTTAATAATACCTTATAAATCTTTTAAGATTAACTAATACTATTAATCATTTAATAATATTTTATTAACTATCTAACATTATTAATTATTTAATAATATTTTATTAGACTTATAATATTATTAATCATTTAATAATATTTTATTAATGATCTAATATTATTAATCATTTAATAATATTTTATTGACTTTAAAATATTATTATGCACTTAATAAGATTTTAATAATTTTCTATTATTATTATTTATTTAATAATATTTTATTACCTTTATTATATTATTATTTCAATAATAATATTTATACACCTTTAGATCATTAAATCAATTATATATATATATATATATATATATATATATATTTATTAAGTCCAAAAATACTAAAATGATTTTTGGAACACTTTTCATTTTCTAACCCAAACCAGACCCGACCCGACCCGGTTTGGTTTTTATTATTTTTCTGAGAATAGTGCAATGCGCCACGGCGTAGTGATTAACACTGCGCCCCGGCGCTGTATTGCAGAATGTTGCCCACTTTTTGATTTTTTTGACAGTTTTGATACTCTTTGATCAAACGTTGATAAAATGAAATCTATACATCCAAATAACACCAAATCAGTGTTGATGTGTTTCTAACTTCTTATTCTACAATATTCTATGGTTCGTTCGTCTTTTTAAAAATATTTTACACGAAATTTACGGACCGAATCACTTATAGTTTAAAAACAACATCCTTTTCGGTAAAAGCTATAACTTCTTCGTTATTCAATATTTTTGAAAAATTCCAAAAGGATTTTTCTTTAAAACTCATAGATCTAGCTTTCTAGCCATAAAAATTCCATTTTCGATTTGTACATTTTAAAATACAACATCAAACACAACATGTATCGTTAGGGTTTTACCGGTAAAAGGTGTTATGAACATTTCTACAACTTTTATGCATTTTTCACATACCAAATCATGTTATAAACACATAGAGCTATGAATATACATATATTACATAGTTAAATACTTCTAGACTAGCAAAATGAGTTTTGATCGGTTAAAAATATATTTTAACCGATTAAAACACATATAGGCTATAAAAATGAAATAAGAGATGGTTAGAGCACTTTTAAACATTAATGTCTTGTGTGCTCTTCTTCTCCTCCTACCAAAGTATGAGATGAGGTTGTTGGACATCCACCAAGTACTAGTTCTAGCTTTTTTCTCTCAACACTTAGGTGTTTCTCCTATTTCTTCTCTCAAATGCTCTCTATTTTTCTCTCTAAAATTCTTGCAAATGAGTTAACCAACATCACCAAGGTTATGGGATGTGTTATTTATAGCCAACAACTAACACGTCACTTGCTAATTCACCAATGTTGGTGAAATTAAAGGCTAATCAAGATTACTATTTGATGGATGGATATGGTGATTGACTAGTTAATTGACTAGAGTGGTTTACCAACTATGACAAGGAGTAACTTTGAAGCAACAAAAAATTAAGCAATCCCCCCATATGGGGCCCCCTTTGGCCGGCCAATATGGCCTATTTTGGCAATGTTTTTTTATTTATTTTTATTACATATATATACATATATACATCTATATATATACATATATACATCTATATATATATATTTATTTATTTATTGACCAAAGTTTTGACTTCACTTGGGTTCCATATTGGACTTAGGAATAAATTATATTGGGTTAATCCATTGAATTGTTTTGGGCTCAATTTAAATAACACATTGGGCTAACATTTAAATAACTATGCTACCTTTAATTAAAATAAGCAATGTGCTTGTTAAATTAATTATATGGACTAGTAATTAAATAAATTATATGAGCTACTAGGTTAATATCTTTGACCCAGTTTATCAACTCATTTGGATTTAAAATATAATCCAATTAGATTTGCTTTAATTAATTAAACACTTTGCTTTCATTCTTTAAATAATTATATATGCTCTGCATTTTATTCTTACATCATACATTTCATGCTTTTCATTTTATGAATGATTCATACTTCTTATGCATCTCATACAATAAACAACTAGCATCTAGCAAACATAATTAATAGCTGAACATATTTCACATATAACCATATCTCATGTTACGCACATAACACAAATATCATCAATATATCTTCATATCAATAATTTAATAACACATTGTAGCATAGCAATGCATATAGGAGCACGTTCTGAAAAAAAACTTGCATGGTTCGCTTCTACCATTTACGCTTATTTTGCGTCTTTCGTTCAATCTACAATTTATATATGAAATTGACATAATCATTAGTTACAATAACTATAAATTAGTCTTAACATAAGACCTTAACTTCAATCTATTAACTCTTAAGATGCCCGACAAACGAACCCTTAAGTCCTGGACAAAAACTCTAGCCCAAACCTAATTGGACATGTCGGGTACACTTAACCAACTTACGCATTCATTACACATACTTCATACGACCCACTTTTAATAAGCTGTCTAGATTAGTCACAAACGGATTATTTACTTTGGTTTAATTCAATTAAAACTTTCTTCTTTTACATAACTTAATGATTCGGACATTCAATAATGTAGCAAATATTTTAAAATATTATCTACCTTTGATAATATACAACTACGTTCAAATATTATTAACCATTTAATAATATTTTAATAACTTATTAATATTATTAACCATTTAATATTATTTTAATTACTTACTAATTATTTAATAATATTTTAATCACTTACTAATATTATTAACCATTTAATAATATTTTAATCACTTGTTAATATTATTAACCATTTAATAACATTTACTTTTTTTTAATATAATTAACCATTTAATAACATTTTAATCACTTATTAATATTATTAACCATTTAATAATATTTTAATCACTTATTAATATTATTAAACATTTAATAATATTATAATGTCTTGCTAATATTATTAACCATTCAATAATATTTTAATCATTTACAAATATTATTCACTATTTGATAATATTTTAATCATTTACAAATATTATTCACCATTTGATAATATTTTAATCTCCTATTAATATTATTAACCATTTAATAATATTTTAATCACTTCTTAATATTATTAACCATTTAATAATATTTTAATCACTTCTTAATATTATTAACTATTTAATAATATTTTAATCATTCATTAATATTATTAACCATTTAATAATACTTTAATCACTTATTAATGTCATTAATTATTTAATAACATTTTCATCATGTACTAATATTATTAATCATTTAATAACTTTTTAATCATATACTAATATTATTGATCATTTAATAATATTTTAATAATGTTCAAACAGTACCAATAGTTAATTTTTTAATTGTGTTAACTTTAGTCTTTATTTTAAACATTTAACTATCAATTAGTTACTAATAAACTTCATGTATTGGTTTAATATCCAAACACATTCATTTTACACTTATTTTAACTTAATTTATCAAAGAAAATTTGGCCCGGACCGACCTGACCCGACCCGACCTGACTCGGAGCACAAAACTCTACTTTGGCAGATTGTTCTGGCGCAGCTGCGCCACATCGGGCACAGGTGCGCACGGCCAATCTGTCCGGAAGTCAACTTTTTGACTACTCGACCCTCCGACGCTTCAACAGCCATAACTTATTCATTTAAAAATATTTTAGGATGATTCTTGAGTCCATTCTCATCAGAATTTCCCCTATACAATTTCTCTTTAAATCACAAATCCAAATTCCGAATGGAACTGGACTAAAAACTGCTCATAAGGACAAAGTGAAAACTAAAATCACAAATCCTTGGTTTTAATTGTTCAAACTTGAATAAAATAAACTCTACACATCCAAACGACACCAACTTAGTGTTTTTGTCTTCCTAACTTCTTGTTTTACAATATTTCATGGTTCAATCACATTTTTGAAAATGTTTTGACAAGAAATTTAAGATCGAACCATCTAGGATTTTAAAACCCCCTATTTTGGGGTAAAAAGCCATAACTTCCTTGTTTTTCCATGTTTTTGAAGGCTTCAAGTTGGGTTTTCTTAAAAACTCATATATGTAACTTTCTAGCTATAGAAATTAATTTTCCAACTTGTACCTTTCAATCTACAACATTAAATAGCACATAGCTACCAAGGTTTTTACCGGTAAATCTCTTTATGCACTTTTCTTCTAATTCTTTGCATACCACATATACAAATACATGTACTAAATATATCAAACAATGAATATACTTATATATCATAGTTTTAGACTTTTAGATCATCAAAATAACTTTTGATCGGTTAAAAATAGATTTTAACCGTTCAAATCATATTTAAACTTTAAAAATAAACTAAAGAGAGTTTAGAACACTTTTTAACCTCTTAGACATGGATGCTCTTCTTCTTCTTGGCCATGGACTACACTAGGAATTCCACCTTGATTATTCTCTAGCAAACCTCCTTGGTGAAATCTCAATTCTCAAGAGTTCTCTTTATTTTCTCTATAATGCTCTCTCTATTCTCCCTTGGATTTCTTGCAAAATGACTAATAAACATAACAACTTGGTGGAGCATCCTATTTATAACACCTTGCTAATCCTTCATCAACTCATTAATCAACTAGTGTTGGTGAAATTAAAGCTTAGTTAGGATTACTATTGGATTAATTGACCACTTGAATGACTAGGTGATTGACTAGGGTTGGTGAACCACTTTAATATTGTGTACAAGTGAAGCAACCAAGCAAAATCAAGCCACCCCCTTGTGGGGACCACTAAATCTCAGCAAAATGGGATTAAATTTCTCATTTTTGCTTTATTTTTATAACTTAAATATATACATATATATATATATATATATATATATATATATATAAATGTTGACCAATTTTGACTACTATTTGGGATCCACATTGGACTTTAGGATTTAAATATATTGGGTTCATTCATTTAATTTGGTTGGACTCAATTTAATTATTCTATTGGGCTAACATTAAATACCCTATGTTACATTTAATTAAAACAGGCATTGAGTCAGTTTAATTATTACATGGATCAATGTTTAATTAATTATATAGACTACTAGGTTAATTTATTTAACTTAGTTTAATACATCAATTGGACTTATCTTAATTACCTCTTGGACTATAACATTTGGGTTTATTATTTAATTATCCACCTTCATGCAAGTATTCACATATTGGGCTAACATCTATAATCCTTTTGGGCTAGTCCACTAGTAGTAATTAAATTACTTGGACTCTTCATGAGGCTAGATCCATAAATTTATTTGAACCTCTATATAAATTACCAACAAGACTTTCAACGATTCAAATATTGGGCTTGCTTTAATCCATTAATGGACTATATACAACAACTTAATAATTAAATTAATTACTTCACATTATTTCCATCCAAGACGATCATCCTAAATTTTCCACAAATTTAACTCATACTAATATCATTAATCTAATTAATTATATTTCGTGACTTCATATTTAAACTAATTAATTTCTTAGTTTAATTGAGTATTAACTTATGCATCCTCATATTTGGCTAACAAGCACACTTTAGGTGTGTGTGTATATATATATATATATATATATATATATATATATATATATATATATATATATTTATATATTCACCTTCACTTCTCAAATGAATTTATTTCCTTAATAAATTCTCTACATGCATCATTAAAATATTTTCACATTTAATTTATAACAAATAAATTATGTTAAAAAAATATTTACCCATTTTCTACACATCTCACTTCGACAACTCTAGGTTTTAAACCATAACCTTTAATTAATTATTTTAAATCTTATTTACAATTCTTGTAAATATCTGGGATACTAAAATTATGACCAATAAAATTTTTACCCAAAATAATTTTCGGAGATTAATATTCACATATACGGGACTAATACGGAAGGAATATGAAGGATAATACGAGTATACTGTAATGTATAATACAAGAATTATACGAGGTATAATACCATTAGAATACGAATATTATATGATGTATTATATGGAAGAAATATGCATAAAATACTTATGTATTATATTGTTTAACTAATTAGTTGAAAACAAACTAAATTATAACTAGGAATCCATGTGAAAAGTTTTTCACCAATCACATTCAAGTATGATTAATTATTGACCAATCAGAGTCAACCTAGACAAAACCAAGTTAGAGTAACCAAACTGGGGAGAACTAGCATGATTATAGAATCTAGAAATCAAAATGGACCAATCAGAACCAAGGAAACCAAACCGGCAATCTAGGTGAACATTTTTTGACCAATCACACGAAAAGCTGATGCAAGTATTATGTAAACATGACATCATCCTCAAAGAAGCACAAAGATGATGTCATCATGATGTCATGATGATGTTGTTTGGTAGAAAAAAAGTAAGTTAAGGGTGCAAAGTGTACTATGTCGGGGTAAAAATGCGATTAATGAAACTTGATTTTTCTATAAATAGGAAGTTAAGCTCTTCATTTTTCTCATCTTTTTCAAGAGCAAAATCAAGAGTAGAAATACTCTCTCTCTCTCTCTCTATATATATATATATATATATATATTCTACATAGTTATAATTCAAGTATTGAAAATTGCAAAGAAATAGTTAAAGCTTGTAAACACCAAAGGTACAATCTTTAAAAGTTATTATGTTCGATTTTTCTTTCGTCTTTAATTTTTCAAAAGCCCAAGAACGTGAGTTGTAGCAATGTACGATTGTCGTTTTCCATGTTCTTCACGTGTTCAAGCCTTTCTATATTTTGTAGTAGTGATAATGTCGAATTTCAATTCGTAGTTAAAGCTCATTGAACATACATCGTACCATGAACAATTTATCCGTTCTCCGTGTTCTTCGTATGTTCTTGAGCATTTTTATAAATTGTTTTAATTAATTATGTAAGCCATTATAATGACCAAAATTTTGTCAATTATAAAGTGTCATAATCACTTATGTAAGCAGTTATAATGCTCAAATTATTTCATGTATGTAAAAACCAAAAGCTCAAGAACATAGTCGTTACCATGCACGGTTTATCCGTTTTTCGTGTTTTTTGTGTGTTCTTGAGCAAAAGTCATGAATTTTTATATGAGAAGGTTTATGATTCATTATTTTTATGTTAGACACTGTTATTAAGTCTTATAACTTGATTTCTTAAAGAGTTAAAGGAAGGGGTACCATGTTTCAAATGGTTAACACTAAATATGTTGAGCAAAACATGCATATTGTCTGTTTTTGCTATTTTTTAAAAACTTAAAATCTGAATCTGCCTTAGCAATACAAATTAAAGTTATAGATAATAAAATTATAAGCAATTTATAGTCAAGAATCACTTCAAAATATTTTTGTATGAAAAAATTATGACAGTTACCAGAAAGGACGTCAAAACTGAAAATAATTAAGGGCCCTCGGATCCTTGTACCAAAATTTAAGATTTTGAGTTAGCCAAGCCGCCTAAATATTCTGCCAATGAAAGTAGTCTAGTTTAGGTATAAAAATAGTTATAGAACAAGAAAATTTGATGAACTAACATTTGGTACGTGAAACTCTTTATATAGGCGCTTTAAACGATTACCAGGAAATCCTAAATTATGCTTAAGGCAAGTTTTTTATCCTTAACCTTTGTTTACTTTCTTTTGATGAGATTTATACATTTTGTAGATCTGCCTTAGCAAAACAAATTAAAGTTATAGATAATAAAATTATAAGCAATTTATAGTCAAGAATCACTTCAAAATATTTTCGTATGAAAAATTGATGACAATTACTGGAAAGGAAGTCAAAGTTGAAAATAATTAAGGGCCCTCGGATCCTTGTACCAAAATTTAAGATTTTGAGTTAGCCAAGCCACCTAAACATTCCACCAATGAAAATAGTCTAGTTTAGGTATAAAAATAGTTATAGAACAAGAAAATTTGATGAACTAACATTCGGTACGTGAAACCCTTTATATAGGTGCTTTAAACGATTACCGGAAAGCCCAAAATTATGCTTAAGGCAAGTTTTCTATCCTTAAGCTTTGTTTACTTTCTTTTGATGTGATTTATACATTTTGTAGAAACAACTTGTTATAAATCTTTGATATGTGAGGTATTGCTTCTTGTTTCGACATAACTTGAAAAATGAAATGCTTATTCGTGATATATTTCGAATCATGTTTTATTATATCAAACCAAGTTGTCTTGAGGCGATCCTTACATGTGAAGTAAGCTGAGATGAACAAAAATATATAGTTGTTCGTAATTAGTCCAGTGGAAAGTATGTTATGCATAACATAGGATGTCGTTAGATTGATCCCCTTTCTATATCCACAGTAATCTCTAAGTCGAAAGACAAAGAACGGCTCAAGGTCTAATTACCACTCAGTCTTACTATGTTAAGAACATTTGTTATATCAATTGTTGTGCCATGAATCCTTACAATCCATATCGATGTGAGTTCACTTATATGTTATGTATTAAGACTTGTTGAGTATCTTAGCTCACCTTTGCATAAACCTAATTTGCAGACATACCCGAGAGCTCCGGCTCAAAGAAGAAAGGAAAGAAGAAGCGTTGACTAGTTTACTGTTTTTCTTAACTGTTCTTAACTGTAGTCATAATGACATTTTGTAATAAGAACAAGTTCCACACACGTAATCGAATATTATATTACTATTATCAGATTTTATAGATGACCTCATAGGCTTAGTCAGCCACTAATTTAAATTAACAACACGCCACTGAAATTTAAACAGGCACACTTAGAAGGGGGATTGAATAAGTGTGGAGTTAAACGACGTCTAATTTTCATGATTTAATAAAACAGTAAGTAAACTAGTTTGTTGAAAGAATAATTTTAGGCTGCCGATTTAGAAACTAATTTACACTGCTAATGGAATATGATTATTTTTGCTTGGAAAAAAATGTGATGTGTTGAGCTAGCAGTTTATATGGATAATGAAAGTAACCAATCACATGAACACGAGACTTTTTACGTGGTTTGGCCCCTATCTTCTACTCTAGTGGCCTACTCCACGTCCAATACCAAATGGTATTGGGGATTGCTTTTTATTAAATAATTTTGTCTTACAACACCTTTTTACAATAACAGTTCCCACACTTGAGGACAGTTCCTCCCGAGCACCTATGCTCCCTTGTGTACACCTATGCACTTACTTGAGTACTCTTACTCACAAAGTTATTAAGCTAACCCAAAACTTAATTGCAAAAACCTTTTAAACAGAAAATAGATTAGTGCAAATTCAAAACTTTTCACAACAAATAATATGATCAAAGCATGAGTTATATAACAATACAAAACTCAAATCTAATTGCAATGATCAAAAGTTAAGATATCACCAGATTATTCTCAAATGATTCATGGTTGGGAACAAAATCAGATTGTCAAGTGTCCTTCCGCAGTGTAGGAGTTTTTCACGTGAGAGAATAATACTTGTTGTGCAGTGTTTCTTTGCTTTTTAAAAGACTTAGTGTAGTATCAATATTATTCGTGTCTCTTTTTGTTTGGCTAGACAAGATATATATATATGCATTTGAAATTTGCCGTTAGGGAGGATCCATAATAAAGTTACCGTTTAACCTTTTTGGACTTGGTAACTATTCAAGGGATATTCCCAGTGATTACATGTGATTGATAAAGAGGATCTCGAATTAAAAATAGATTTAGTCCCATATAATTATGACACTTATAATAGATGTTCTGAAACACAATCTTAGAAATAACTTTTTGACACCTCAACATAATGTAGGTCAAGGAGATATTCATACCATAAATAGTTGCAAGATTCTAGCAATCACAGTCAGCATTTATGGAAACAAAAAAATAGCCCATTACAGTTACCATAAAATATTCTAGGTTTATTCAATTAGTTTGTTAACATTTTATGGCAACTCTTGATTGTCAATCAATCAAGTATTAGTGACTTGATTAAATAGTTCTTCCTAACATGGAAAGGTCAATTAATTATATAATTTAATTTAGATTCCCTTAATTATTCTAATTGATCATAATATGGAATTTCCATGATAGTTGACTTGACAATTTAGTGTGACACTTTATTTAGATATAATTATAACAGATTTCTTTTTAAATATGGAATGAAACCTAATGAGCTTGAATTGAAATATGAGTCATAGCCAAGATCTTACATGAAAACCTAAGGACTCAAGATAAAGCTTCACAAGACTTTCCATTTGTAGCTTTAAACCAGTGCTGAAATTAGTTTGCTACATATCATTATTTTTAACCTACTGCACATATAGGAATAAACAAGGTTTTAATATACAAATAAAGTTATCATCAAAATCAAGAATCTGAGTGTGACCAAGTCAATAATCTCCCCCTTTTTGATGATGACAACACACGAAAATAAGGCTCCCCCTAAAACCATGCATCGAGTAACCTGTAATGTTTGAAAATAATAATACTCCCCCTAAAACCATGCAATCATAATTTTCTCCCCCTTTGTCATCAGTAAAAAAAGAGTCAAAGAAACAAATATAAGCACAAGTAAGCAGGCAAAATATGTTTAAACCAGAGTATAAGCTTCAAGCAAAATGTAGAACATAGAGTTATAACAGACCCAATCAAATAAGAGAACTAGAGAATTTAATCATCAAGGTCTACAATCATAACGTTTATATCTGCCCGGCGAGTGAAATATGTGGACGATGCAGGACACAGGCCATCCGTTCCTCGTAGGATAGTTCGTGGGCAAAATGAGGTGGACGAGAAATATAAATGTCAGGATTAGTGCGTAAATCCAGAAAATCACCAGCAAATTCAGCCATCCAATTTATTTGAGGCCAATCCGGAACAGTTGAATAAGCTTGACGATGACTAATGTCATTAAAGCGACGAGAAATGAAAGATCCCAAAGTTTCGAGTTGACTGCTAATAAATTTGATCTCATGACTAAGTTGAAATGCATTCTTATTCATTTTCCTTCGCATAGCAGCCACCATTGCAGTTCTTTGAACTTCAAAACCAGCCTGTAAGTCGATAAACTCATCCTCAATTCATTTAAATAGATTTGTAGCCTCCTGATCAGTTACAGGATTTTCCCTTGTCTCGAGTGCAGTGAGCCTTTGTTTAAGTTCCGTTAGTCTAGTCTTCATTGCAAACTTCATCTATTCCATGTCAGTCTTTATTTTGGTTTGATTTGCAAGAATTTGTTGAAGAAGAGAGGTGATCTCAGGAGATTGAAGAGGAGTAGAAGAAGTGGAATGTGGCAACTGAGATGGATTTTCAAGTAGATTCTCTTTAGGAAGTCGAACAAAATAACCATTAGTGAGAGTTAAGTGAGACTGCTTTAGATTCTCCGAATCAATGGATTCAGTGAGTGGAAGAAAAGCCTCAGTGTCAAAGGAATGCCAAAATATTGAAAGATTTTAGTAATAAGTCAGTTGTATGGAAGACATTTTTATTTTGTTTGACACAACTGTCAGTATGTAACATGATCATTGAAGCTAAATTAAATTCTAGCCCTTTCATAATAGTAGAAACGATAACTAGATCCTGGAAAGTAAAATTAGCACCACCACCCGTGCAAGGCATCAAGTTTGATTGTATAATTTTATGAATGACTACTGCTATGGATGATACCTCAACAATAGTGGGAATGACCACTTTAGTGAGAGATGTATCATTCATGATAGTTTGAAGTTGAGTTATAGGAGAGAAGGGTTCTTGCGTTGCACCTTTCAGTGTGAACGGACACAACCCAGTAAAAGGAATGGACAAAATACTCCATAAAACTTCATCAGAAAACCCAAACAACTTTCCTTTAACGAGAGAGGTACATGTTCCCTGTTTTAATTCAAAATTTGCATAGAATTGTTGAACAATTTGTGGGTAAGCAGTGGTGGGGGGATAAATCATTGAGGCAATACTACAGGAATCAAACAGTGCTTCTAGTGTTGATTGCTTATAAATAAATAAATCCAATAATTTCTCATAAAGCAGAGGTTTTGACATAATGTGAGTTTGGAACCGAGCCTCGAAATTATTTCCATGAAAATAGTTCCTAATTAAGGAGGGAGAGGTGGGTATTACCGATTTAGAGCCAATTTCTGGAGATTGGAAAACCATTTTCACTTTTCCCTTTGACTGCTTGAATCCCGATTAACCCATTGATGTACCCATACTTGGTTTCTTCAGATAACTTGATTTGACAGTGACAGGGGTGTTATCGCCAGTGCTCGATTCTTCTTCCCTGATTCGCTTGGAAGTTGGAGTCTTCATTCTTCTTCCTCAACCGATGGCTTTGAGGATGAAGAGGAAGTGTTTTTGTAGAAGAAGAGTTTTTGATCGGTTTAGAGAGGAAGAGTAAAGTATGAGAGAGAAGACTGAGTGCAGTTTTTAATATTGATGAAGGAGAGATAAAACATGGTTTCCAAAGAATGCTAAAATTTTGTTTTTAAATCATAAATCATTCCTTAATTCTATGTTACCATATTAACATAACAACATGTATTATGTTTATGCAGACATGTAAATTAAGTTTTCCATGCAGATATGTACAATAGAGAATTATGAAATCATATTCATACCAAGTTCACGTCTTAAAGTACATAATCTTTCTTCACCTAATGATTTGGTAAATATATCATCTAGTCGGTGATCGGTAGGGATGGAGACTAATTTAATCAACCCTTTTGATACATTATCTCTTAGAAAATGATGCCTAACTTCAATGTGTTTTGTACGTGAGTGCAAGACAAAATTTTAAGATATGTCAATGGTGCTCTTGTTATCATATAAAATAGGCACAATATCACAAATAACATCAAAATCAATTAGAGTTTGACGCATCCAAAGAATTTGGGAGCAACAACTCCCTACCGCTAGATATTCTCCCTCTGTTGTTGATAGTGCAATAGAAGTTTGCTTCTTGCTATGCCAAGATACTAGGCTTTGTCCTAAAAATGTACAAGCACCACTCGTACTTTTTCTATTAGTTTGATAACCTGCATAGTCAGCATCTGAATAACCTATTAGATCAAAATCCTCACATATTGGATAATATAGACCAACATTGATAGTACCACACAAATATTTAAATATTCTCTTAACATCATTTAAGTGTGATTCTTTTGGTTTGTTTGAAATTGTGCACAAAAACAAACACTATACATAATATCAGGTCGTGAGGCAGTTAAATATAATAAACTCCCAATCATACCTCGCAATACCTTTATCGTCTATGTGACGCCCCCAAATCCGGGTCCCTTGAACCTCGGGTTCGGTGCTCACTATTCAACACTTGTCAAACATTCATAAAATACATCTTCAATATCTCGCGGAAAATATACATAATTGTATCACAATTCGTACCATCAATCCCAAGTTCCACTAACCTTAATACATAAACATTACCTTATAATACAAAAGGTTTACCACTTAGAAATAGCATCTAATTACATCTACTCGTTCAGCTTTACTTTGTCGTTGCACTTCTTATATTCGTCGGCTTAACTGAAAAATAGGTCATGATATAGCAAGGGTGAGCAACTACTTTGCTCAGCAAGTTTAATTAAACAATAAAAGATATATCATGAATGAAAAAGATTTCGCTCTGGAAACTTCAACAATATACAATAATTGTGAAGACATGCAACTTTGAATAATATAATTCAATTGACATAACATACTGCTTCATCATGCTGAAAGGGTCACAAGACCATGAACACACGTTTTGAGTATTTACAATACCCTATTGACAGTAGACTGTCAGTTCGTTTTGAATATTAACAATCATTTCGATTGACATATCCGGTGATGGGTACTTTAGGTGATCAGCCTATCGTACGTTTATAGAGTGCACAATATAACCATCTAGTTCGTTTTGATCGGGAATGTTCCATCCGACCGTAAGCTTATCTGCTTACTTTGCTCTGTTCATTTCAGCTTATCCCATCAGATTCCCCACCACAACAATATGGTTTGGACTAACTTCAATAATATTCAGATTAATGAATTTAAAACGTACATGGTCTAGCCGAAACAATTGGCATAGAACCCTCACTTAGAACAGTTCATAACAAGAACAGTCATAATATCGCATGTAATATCTAGCTGAAACAAATAGCATAGATATTTCTCTTTAAACAGTTCATAATGTGAACGGTCATGCAAATGCACCTAAGTGCGATTGTCAATAACAATATAGATATGAAATAATTCTTAATAATTATTTCATCATGCATTAGAAATAAATTCCAATTTCTACATAAATAACTTGCGAAATAAATACAAGTTAAGGTTCAGAGAAACTTGTCTGTTCCGCTGACTACTGCTATTCAACTTAAAATTACTTCCTTTGGGTGACCTAATATTCAACAACATTGATCCTCCAATTAGCATAACACATATAGGTTTATTTAACATTAATAACCTTACCATATATGTCTTAATCATCTATCACTTAATCATAACCTTAAATCTCTTAATAATATTATCAATCCCTTGATAATATTTTAAATCACATAACTATCACTTCATTGCTTTATAATATTATCACCGTTGATAATATATAAATACCACAAATAATATTATTAATCGTATAATAATATTTTAACCATTTATTATTTCAATAATAAATCATCTAGTTCCTCAATATTATTAACCATTTAATAATCATCTTAATCTCTTCATTATCTCAACACTTATTAACATTATTAATAACTAAATAATGTTTTACACTATGCCAAGGATATTATTTATCAAATAATATCTTAATCATTTATAAATATTATTAACCATTTAATAATATTTTATCATCTTACTAATATTATTAATCCTTTAATAATATCTTCTCCTCTCATTAATATTATTAACCATTTAATAATATTTTATTCTCATACTAATATTATTAACCATTTAATAATATTTTAATCATTTATTAATATTATTAATCATTTATTAATATTCTACTCATTATCTAATATTATTAACTATTTAATAATATTTTATTCATATTGTAATATTATTAACCATTTAATAATATTTTAATCCTTTATTAATATTATTAATCATTTAATAATATTTTATTAACTTACTAATATTATTAACCATTTAATAATATTTTATTCATTATCTAATATTATTAACCATTTAATAATATTTTATTAACTTACTAATATTATTAATCATTTAATAATATTTTATTAACTTACTAATATTATTAACCATTTAATAACATTTTAATCTCTTAATAATATTATTATTCATTTAATAATATTTTATTCATTATCTAATATTATTAATCATTTAATAATATTTTATTTATTATCTAATATAATTAATCAATTATTTATCATTAAAAATACATTTATTCATTTAAAAATAATAAAAAAAATAATAAAATAATTTTTTTATCAAGCCCGGACGTCATGACGCCACTCCAAAGCATTTTTGGGGCGTCTAGACGCCCATGGACAGAAGCAAGGGCGTACACTAGGGCGTCTAGACGCCGGACCATTTTTTTGGCTGCCGGAACCTCTCTTACTCATTTGGTCATAACTTTGTCATACGGAAATATTTTGAGGTGATTCTTGAGTCTAAATTTATTAGAATTTCATGATCTACAATTTCACTTTACATCACAAATCCAAATTCCGAACGGAAATAGACTAAAAACGGCTTACAAGGACAAAGTGAAAACTAAAATCATAAATCCTTGGTTTTAAAGGTTCAAACTTGAATAAAATGAAATATATTCATCCAAATGACACCAACTTAGTGTCGTTGTCTTCCTAACCTCTTGTCTTACAACATTTCATAGTTCGATCGCATTTTTGAAATCGTTTTGACACAAAATTAAAGATCGAACCACTTAGGGTTTCAAAACGACCTACTTTGCGGTAAAAAAATTATAACTTCTTTGTTATTTCATATTTTTGTGAGATTGAAGTTGGGTTTTCTTATAAACTCATACATAAAACTTTCTACCCATATAAATCAAGTATTTAACTTGTACATTTTGAAATGACACAAAATATATTACATAGCTACATAGGATTTTACCGGTAAAGTTCGATATGAACATTTCTACCTTTTTTTAAGCATACCACACATACCAAATCATGATATAAACACATCAAACTATGAATATACATATATAACATAGTTTAAGACTTCTAGACCATCAAAACAAGTTTTGATCGGTTAAAAATAGATTTTAACCGTTCAAAATTGATCTAGGCTACAAAAATGAAATATGAGAAGGTTAGAGTACTTTTAAACCTTTGAGATTTGTGTGCTCTTCTTCTTCTCCTACCAAAGTATGTGAGGATGCTACTTGACATTCACCAAGCCCTTCTTGTAGAAATTTCTCACACTCACAAGTGTATTCTTTCTTTCTCTCTTGAAAATGCTCTCCATTTTCTCTCTAAGAAATGCTACAAATGATCTAACCAACATAACAACTAAGAGTAGCACTCTATAAATAGCACATTACTAATCCCTCATCAATCTACTAATCATCTTGTGTTGGTGAAATTAGGAGCTTAAGTGAGGTTACTATTGCATGAATGACCAATTGGAATGACTAGGGTGGTTGGCCAACTATGGAAAGAAGTGTGGAAGAAGCTACCTTGCAAAATCAAGCCACCCCATGTGGGCCCCCCATAAATCTCAGCAAAATGGGATTTAATCCCCCATTTTTGCTTTATTTTTATTACATTTATTATACATATATACATCTATTTATATATATACATATATATAATATTTGACCAACATTTTGACTTGCTATTGGGCTCCACTTTGGACTCTAGGATATAATATATTGGGCTCATCCAATTAATTGGTTGGGCTTAATTTAATTAACACATTGGGCTAGCATTTAAATAACTATGCTACATTTAATTAAAATAAGCATTGGGCTTATTTAATTAATTACATAGACTAAAGTTTAATTTAATTATATAAGCTACTAGGTAAAATTAATTGACCTAGTTTAACAACTCATTTGGATTTAAAATATAATCCAATTAGATTTGCTAATTATAAGTCCATTGGACTCCTCAATTAAATTAGATTACATAACCCTAGCACTTACAAATCCTTGGGTTTGTTTTAATAAAACCCTAACACTTAATAATACAAGTAATTTGACTTGATTAAATAAATTCATTCACTATCCCTTATCATCAAATTGGGTTTATAAAATAGTTAACCGTATACGAACAATTATTCCCACATTGGATTATCTCAAATAATTCATTTGCTTCTTCTTTCGCATTATTCGTACAAGTAATTAACTTGCTTAATAAAAATCTTCTTAATTGCCATACAAGGCCAACATTCAAGCTTTGTGATTTTATCACATAAGCTTCTCTTGAAATCTTTTTCTTTCTTTAGTTAATTAATTTAATTAACTAATTTAATACATCTCATCATACCACTTATCACATATACACATACTTCATACCTCATATTTTCTTATGGATATAATTAAATAAAAAAAAAAATTTGGGTTCGTAATTTTCTCGGTCATTACAGTCTACATTAAGCTTGATTATGGTACTTATTGGTGTTGCCTTTGAATTTGACTCATCAAATCTGAATCTCTTTAGTAGATCCTCTATATACTTTGTTTGATGAATATAGATGCCATCTTTATTTTACTTGATTTGTAGTCCCAAAAAGTAATTAAGCTCTCCTATTAAACTCATGTCGAATTCCTTGTGCATACACTTAGAGAACCACTCACAAAGTAATGCATTAGTAGCACCAAAAATAATATCGTCTATATATATTTGAACAATGATAATATCTTTATTTTCATGTTTAATAAATAATGTAGAATCAATTTTACCTCTTGTAAACCCTTTGGATAATAAATACTTGCTCAATCTTTCATACCATGCTCTTGGTGCTTTTTGAGTCCGTAAAGTGCTTTTCTGAGTTTGTATACATGATGAGGATACTTCTCGTGTTCAAATCCAGGAGGCTATTTTACATAGACTTCCTCAATTATATATCCATTTAGAAATGCATTCTTTACATCCATTTGATGTAACTTGAATTGTTTGTAGCAGACGAAAGCAAGTAAGATTCAAATAGATTCCAATCTTGCAACTGGGGCAAACGTTTCTTCGTAGTCTATTCCTTCTTGTTGATTATATCCTTGAGCCACAAGTCTTGTTTTATTGTAAATTATATTTCCATATTCATCATGCTTGTTCTTGAATACCCATTTGGTTCCAATGATTGAAACTTCCTTTGGAGGGGGAACTAACTCCCATACTTGACATCTTTGAAGTTGTTGAAGTTCCTCTTGCATTGCTAAAAACCAATTTTTATCTAGGAGTGCTTCCTTCACATTTTTTGGTTCTATTTGTGATAGAAATGCAGTGAAGGCACGCAGATTTTGTTATCCTCTTCTTGTGGTAATTCCTCGATTAATGTCACCAATTATGATTTCTGGAGGATGGTTTTTAATGTGTCTTGCTATTTTCTGCATCGGAATATTATGTTGCTGTTCTTGATGTTGGATGGGACTCAAGATTGAGGATTCCTCATTTTGTTCTTCTAATTTAGCTTCCTAATTTTCTAAATCAATTTTCTGATTAACATATCTGGTTTGTTGTTTCTGTTATATCTCTGCATCTGGTAAACTGTGTTGGTCTGTCTGTTTTACTAATTGTGAATTCAGCAAGCTACTTTCAGTATTCTGTGTTTACTGTAGTGACTGCAACCTTTATATTTCCTGCATCATCTTCTCTTTCTTTTGGCAAATCATTGTTAGACTCACTAAAACTGACATGGACAGATTCTTTAACACAATATTTGTTAATATTAAATACACGATAAGCTTTTCTTTGTTGAGAATAACCAATAAAAATTCCTTCATATGATTTAGCATCGAACTTTCCTAATTTACCACTAGTATTTAGTATAAAACATTTTGATCCAAACACTTTGAAGTAACTTATATTAGGTATTTTTCCATTTAATAACTCATAGGGTTTTTTCAAAAGAATATGACGAATAAGTACTCTATTTAGAATATAACAAGATGTATTTACTGCTTCCGTCCAAAAATTTTGTGGAAGTTTACCTTCTTATAATAATGTTCGTGTAGTTTCTTGTAGAGTTCTATTTTTCCTTTCCACCATCCCGTTTTGTTGAGGAGTCCTTGGTGCGAAAAAATCATGACTAATCCTTTTTTGCTTACAGAATGATACGAACCCTTTTTGAAATTCGCCACCATAATAACTTCTTATCCTTATGAGCTGGAGACTGTACTTTGTATCCAAATTCTTTATAAGTTTTTCAAAATCCCTAAATGCTTCATTTTTAGTTTTAAGAAATGTTACCCACGTGTATCTAGAAAAGTCATCAACTATTACAAATGCATAGAATTTACCATTTAGACTAGCATGCCTTTCTAGACCAAATAAATCAAGATGTAATAATTGTAACGGTGATGAAGTGGATACCTGATTTTTTGCATTGAACAATGTTCTTACCTGCTTACCCAGTTGACAAGATCCACATATACCTTTCTTTTCGTAGTTAATTTTGGGTAGCCCTTTTACAAGATTCTTAATTGATAACTTCTTTATTAGGTCCATGTGTACATGTCTTAATCTTTTGTGCCATAAATTTGCTTCATCCTCTATAGCTGATAAGCATAATTCTTTATTATGTTGCTCAAAATAAGTTGTATAGATATTTCTTTCTCGTTGTGCAACTAGAGTAGAGTTATTAGTACCATGAAAAATAGAGCATTTATCTTTTTTCAAATTTAACTTGATGTCCACTATCTATTAATTGACTTATGCTGATGAGATTAAATTCAAGACCTATAACTAAATGAACATTTTCAATTTTCATCTTACCATTTCCTATTTTACCTTTACCGATTATTTAACAGGTCTTGTTGTCCCCAAATGTCACCGTTCAATTTTTCTTCTTAAGATCTAGCTCCAAAAACTTTGATTTATCACCCGTCATGTGGCAAGAACATCCACTATCTATAATTCATTTTTGTGATGGGACTTTTGCTTTAAGGCATACCTATAATAACAAAACAGTTTACTGTTTTGGTATCCATATCTTTTTGGGTCCGCTAGTGGTAGTAACATGTAAATCACTTTTTTTTACCCATATCTTTTTAACTTTCTTATTACAATTAATGTTTAGGTGTCATTTGATTCCACATTTAGTGCAACTAGTAAACGGAGAGCATTGATTCAAATGAGATTTGGATTATAACATTTTTATATTATTCTTTTTATTTGTTAGTTGATATCCAATTCCTTGTTTTTCTAAACTAGGTCTCTGTTTTCCTAACATTACATTTAAATTGTCTTCCCCTTGAACAAATTTTGCCAAAGATGTTTTTAATGACTCTATTTCTTTTTGTAATTCTTTTTCATTATTATTACAATTGTAAGAACTATCATTAAATGCATCAATAAATATATCTCTAATTTTTATTTCATTTTGTAATTTCTCATTTTCACCATTTAGGAAATTTACCTTATTGTATAGTATCTTATTATAATTATCTAGAGAATCAATTTTAGCATTTTAAACTTTTTCATCTTTAGATGGTATTTCTTTTTCTTCCTTTTCTTCAATTAAGGTGTCTACTTTATTCATTAGAGTATTTATTAAAAATCTTTTAAATACATATTCTTTTCTCATAGTTTCTCATTTTCTTATTTTAGCAAAGTATTATTTAAAGTTACCTTACTTAATTCTCCTTCAGGTTCCATGAAACAGATTTGAGCAATTTCATTGTTTGCATCGACTTCTACTTTGGAATCGTCATCACTCCATGTAATAAGAGCTTTCTTCTTGTTATCCTTGAAATTTAATTTCCCTTTATTCTTGAGTTGAAAGAAATCTTTCTTGAAGTGATCTGGACGTCCTCATCTAAAGCACGTTTCTTCATTCAGTTTTTCCTTAAATTTGTTGGTTCCCATAGAATACTTTCCTTTATTCTTCCTTTGCAACATCCCTTTCAATTTTTTGGATAACATAGCAATTTCTTCATCTGAGTCATCACTTGATTCTCCTCATTTTCCTGTAGTAAGAGCTAGAACTTTTCTTCTAGGAGTTTCCTCCTCCTCATCATATCTTTTTAGTTGATGTTCATATTCCTCTAGTTCACCAAATAGAGTTAAAGTATTCATAATAGAGATATTTAAATAATCTTGAAGAGAAGTGACTTTGGATGCAAACCTCTTGGGCATAGCCCATAATAGCTTTCTATTTATTTCACTTTGAGGGATGGTCTTGTCGAGTAACTTTAGCGAATTCATGAGTACTAGAAATCTAGTTTGAGCTTCCTTGATAGTTTCTTCCTTTTTAGCTTGAACATCTCGTAGTTATGCATGAGCATACTTAACTTTACTTCCCTTACATTTGATGTTCCTTCATGACTTACTTTAAGAATATCCCAAATCTCTTTGGCCGTATTACATGAAGATACTTTATCTATTTCAGATTGTACCATGCCTCTGAGTAGTGTGTTCATTGCCTTTGAGTCATAGGAGGTCATGTACACTTCAGTTAAGTCCAGTTTGCTGAAAGAATGATTTAAGACTGCCGATTTAGAAACTGATTTACACTGCTAATGGAATATGATTATTTTTGCTTGGAAATAAATGTGATGTGTTGAGCTAGCAGTTTATATAGATAATGAAAGTAACCAATCACATGAACACAAGAGTTTTTTCGTGGTTCGACCGCTATCTTCTACTCTAGTGGCCTACTTCACGTCATATACCAGATGGTATTGGAGATTGCTTTTTATTAAAAAAAATTGCCTTATAAATGTTGATTTGTAAAATTCATAGACACAATCAAATTGCACAAAATAGCGGAAGTATGGTAAAATCAAATTTAAAAATTTACAAACCATAATCCATGATTGACCTTTATGCGCAACTATTAATTAATAAAGAAGAAGTTAGAGATATACCCTTGTAGAACTCAAAGCTTCAACGGGTACAAGTTCACCTCAAAATCCTTCGTGTTCTCCTTAAATTTCACCGATTGAATTCCAATGATCAATGTTAGTCACCCAAGTGTTTGGCCTCTAGAGGCGATCCACCAAGGAATAATAATAATTCAAGAAGTGGGTGATGACAAACTCTAGTTTTTCTCTCTCTAGAGAATATGCAAGTACTCTCCCAAAGATTTATGGAAGTGTATGTGTGTAACCTTAATCCATAATAAGACTTCTCTTATTTATAGATTTAGTAAACCCTCCTAACACCTTTAGGAATATGGTTTTTAATTAAACTCCTAATCAAATTAAGAACTTAATTAATTTAATATAATAATTATAATTCCTAAACTATTTAGGAACTTAATTATTAATTATGAGAGTACTCTTATTAATTAATTCCTAAACCATTTAGGAACTAAATAATAATGATAATAGTAATAATAATAATAAGTCTCCTCTTATTAATTTATAATTAGTATTTCCAAAATACTAAATAATAAATATTAAGCTATTTAATTTATTCTATCCACATAGTATAAATAAATATACTGATTTCATTATTATAATTATGTCATTTACTTCTTAAATAATTATTTTTCTTTTGCGGTGTGACCCTTTAGGTTCTCCATATTAAATCGGTTATAGAATAAATTAATTAGAACTATTCTAATCTTAAATATATAAATAAATTAAACTATTTAATTTATTTAAATAAATAATATTTATTCCATAATAAGGGTAGGCCCCCTTAGAGATCAACGACTTTCCAGATAATATAGATTTCAACATTTAATTACAAAAGAACATATTCAGCGAATAGTTACCGTACAATTCAATCCTTCTACCTCACAACGTCCCAATCAAATATAAGATATGGTATAACTATCAAGTCTTATTTTATTTGATTATATGCATTTCGATCCTTAAATGAATAACTCTAATTAATGTAAATTAGAAACTACTTTCTAATTTTCATTCTGCCTTGGCCAAGGACTACTGAGTTGTCATTTATCGAATCGCATAGGACATTCCCTTCTTTTACTAGAAGTGGTAGATTCTTTATTGATCATTCACCTATCTCCATGTATGACTTATTATATCCAATCATACCCTTTGATACACCCTAAAGGTTTTAAGGAATATGTCAAAATATAATTCATCATACACAAGATACTATGATGATCTCAAGTCCAAGGATCACTTGTACTACTATCACAAAAGGAACTCCTATTGACAGGCAAGTAAGACTCCATTAGGTGTTTCTTGAGCGAGTCACGTTCAGTGAACTTATTCTCTAATAAGCACCTACATACTTACTTTAGTGTCTCTACACAAATGATTATGAGATCAATCATTCTCTTCATAAGAGCAAACATAGTATGTACTAATCTATCCGGATTCACTAATCCCCATTTTAGTGATCCAACGATTAGGAACAAATTTAGTTTTGAGCTATCTAGAATTTAGATCTCATTAGCATGATCCTCATTGTAGACACCCAAATTTTGCACTTCTCTACTAACCCTGGCAGGAGGGCAAAGTCGTCACTTGACCCGACATGCGAAAAGGAGGGTGGACCCCAACACGAAGCCACCCCAACGATTTACAGTCAAAGCCGCCACAAACGGACAACGAGCATCCGGTCACTTGAGGCAAAGCAAACAGTTGATCCAGAAAACCTGAGTTGATCACAAAAGGCGACTAATGGCCCCCTGGAAGCCAAGCACAGTTAGCAAATTCTATATCAAGTCGCAGCCCTCCGAACTAGCCTCCCAGAACAATATGACACGTTTCCCAGGGATTTCCGGATTGCAAAATACGAGCCTTCTAGCGAAAAAATGAAAGACCGACATCAGATGCGGAAATCGAGGAAAACACCGGAGCCAGCCGCAGCTGCACCTGCGGCCAAGATCTGAAGATTTAAATCGCCACTTCCGGTTCAATCCTTGGCAGACGCGGACGGAAAGAAAAACGGGAGAGAGAAAGGCGACGGGAAGAAGAAAAAAGAGAGAAAAAGAGAGAAAAAAATGTGAGATTTCTTCCTCTTTTATACAATCGTTGTATCCTATATTGATTTTCAAGTGTTAAAGTGTCTATTGCATCGATTGGAATGTGAAAAATCCGACTTTCATAGCTTCGTTGTGTTTTATTTAGCAAATCTTGTAGATCTAATTTTATTTTTGTTCTTATTGCATTTGTTGGGTGGATCTACTGTGGATCCGAAAATATTTGGTGCATTGCTATTTAAATAGTTTGATGTTGTGTATTTTGAAGTTAGATCCAACGTAGTCAGTATATGTTGTAGATCTGTGGATTAGGGACGGTTAGGGAGGATTTATTACAGATAGAATCTCCTCCTAACCTCCCGATGATATCCTTTTAGTTTATTTTATAGTTTTAACGCATGTAGCGATGGCGATGCATTTGTATTGTAAATATGTAATTTTCGGGCCTTAAAGCGATGTCGGATCAAAAATCGGGTTTAAGGCCCCGTAATAATGAAATGTGCGATTGTGGGCGTTTGGGGTTATTCGGATGGCTTACATGCCCGTGAATAGCCGCAACGTTATTTTGATGCTTGGTTTTCCCTTTTGACACGAGAAAACGATTTTGGAATGAAATGATAAAGATTTTTATAAAATCAAGCAAATTAGGATATTAGATCCACGAGGATTAAAATTAAGAATTTTGGCGAACTTAAATCCATGTTTGGCAAAAAGGCTTCATTTGGTTCCAAAAGGTCATAAAAAACGATTTCGCAAATAAATAAATGTTTTCATTAAACTTTGTGCATAGGGTGAAAGAGTTCTAGAAGTTGCCTTCATTTTGTTCATTTTATTATTAGAGGGCAATGTATAGTCTCGATACCTATTTGACAAAAGTTTACAAATTGATTTATGAAAACGACACCTAATAAAAAAACCCCCCATCGCTTTCGAAATTAAAATCAATCTTTATTGTAAAAAAATGAAGTCTTGTCAATTGGGTCAAAGGATGTCTAAAACGCTTTCCAGATAAACACATTTGCCATATAGAATCAAAGCAACTTTTATGCAAAACGCACCACAAACGTTCATTTAGGCATACACGCACACACACGCGCGCACACACATTTTAGGATTTAAAAGGATAGGAAAACATCGAGATTGCGGTAACCGTGTTTCACGGAAGTCGGAAGGTGCCTAACACCTTCCCCTCGCTTAAGCAAGCCCCCGAACTCTATGAATCTCGGTTTGCGGACCAATTAACTCGGAGTCACATATGAGCCAGCGATTACGAAAACAAACTCGGATGAGTTGGTACATCCATTTCAAATATACCAACTGGCGACTCTGGTCAATTGGCTCATAAAAAATCGATCTTTCAAAACCCGTCGACATTAAGCCGACCCTTTTCAAAATCACATTTAATTCAAAAGGCTAAAATTGGAAAGGGACATTTTAATAATAAAAAACGAGACGACGAAAATCCCGGCGTCGACACTCATCATGGTTCTAAAAGCATTGTTCGAAAGCTATGGGTTTATCCATTTGATTAATTCAAGTAATTAATCATGAATAAAGAAATGCTTTTATACTTCTATGAATAAACGAACAAGATTACAAAGTATATGCTTATCACATCAAATGTGATTGGCTTGAGGGCATTCTACTTTCAATCTCCCACTTGCACTAAAGTCAATCGCCTTTTAGTATCCCCATACCATTCTTCTCTAAGTGGCATACAAATTGCTTAGTAAATGCTTTAGTTAATGGATCTGTAATGTTGTTCTAAGGGCTTGCCATTTTTATGGTGTCGTCTCACTTTCAAAGATTTATTTAATCATATGAAAGTGCTGCAACATATGTTTGGATTTCAGATGAGACCTAGGTTCTTTGGCTAATTAAACTCCTTTAATACTAAGAACCATTATAAGTTCTGTAATGAACTTGTTGAACCAAACAATCACCTTTGCAGCTTCACTTATGGTTATTTACTATGTATTTGTCACTAAATCAACAACTCCTTGCTGTTTGGAACCTTTCTAACTCACTGCAGCACCGTTCAAGGTAATCATATTACCTGAAACGGATATGCTGTTATCTTGATTAGTCTGAACAAACTTGAGTTTGTTAAGCCCTCTAGTTTGATATCGGACCCATCATTAGAAACTCTTTTCTAATTTTCTTCTCCAAAAATGAACTGATATATGCTTATCATGTATAAGCAATATCAGGTCAAGTACATATCATCCCGTATATGATAGATCCTATTGCTGAGGCAGAAGGAGTCTTACTTATACGGTCTCTCTCTTCAGGTATCTTTGGGGTCTGCTTCTTCGAGAGATGTATTCCAGAACCCATTGGCATGAGCCCTTTCTTGGAATCTTTCATGCTAAACTTCTTTAGCATATAATCAATGTACGTTCCTTGGGATAAGCCAAGCATCCTTTTAGATCTATCTCTATAGATCTTTATCCCCAAAATATAGGATGTTTCTCCCAAGTCCTTCACGGAGAAGTGTTTAGACAACCACATCTTTACTGATTGTAGCATCGATATGTTATTCCTTATCAATATTATATCAACATATAATACTGGGAATGTCATAGTGCTCCCACTAACCTTTGTACACACTTGGTTCATTATCGTCCTTGATATAATCAAACACTTTTGATTGTCTCATCAAAACGGATGTTCCATCTTTGAGAAATTTGCTCCAATTCATAATTGGATCGTTGTAATTTACATACTTGATTTACTCCATCTATATAGAGATAAATCATCTTGGTTGTATAATACATACATCCTTTTGTATAGTAAGGTACAATTGCAAATAAAATCCGAATTGATATATGCATTTTCACTAGTGAAAAATTTCATTTTAGTCAACTCATTGACCTTGTTTGAAATCTTTTTACCACTAGTTAGGTCTTATAGGTCTCTACCTTGCCATCTGCTTTAGTCTTTCTCTAAATACCCATTTCAGATTTTATGATCAGCAGTCATTTCTCTTGAGTATCTAATACTCATACCTCATCGTATGTAACTGGATCATCATCTACAATGATGCGTATCCCATCATCATAATCTATGATGAATCCATACCATGCAGGTATCTTCGGTACTAAACCATATTTACGACTTGGTTGTGGTACAATAGGTTTATTTACTTATATAGATTCCTTCGCTTGATCTGTAGTGTTTTGTGGTTCTTGAACTTCTTCGAGATCTATTTTACTCCCACTAACCCTTTAAGGAAAAAATTCTTTTCCTATAAGGCAGCGTGTTTCAACAAACACCTTTTAGTTAGTTGGATTATAGAAGTGATACCCTAAACTTTCTTTAGGATATCCCACAAGTTTACACTTATCAGATCTTGTCTCAAACTTATCATTGTCAAACCTTTTGACATAAGCTGGACAATCCAAATCTTAACATACTTAAGACTTGGTTTCCTCCCTATCCATGACTCATATGAAGTCTTGAGGAGGAAATAAGAAGGTATCTGATTTAGTAGATATACGATCGTTTCTAAGGTATAACCCTAGAAGGATACTGGAAGATTGGTATAACCCATCATGGATCATCACCATGTCCATTGTGAGATAATACCATTTCGCTTAAGATGATCTAGAAACTTATTGCTTAAGTATTCCCTTCTCGATCTAATCGAAGAACTTTAATACTTTTGGCCTTTAGTTTTTATACTTCACTTTTGAATTCTTTGAACGTTTCAAACGATTCGAATTTGTATTTCATCAAATACATATATCGAAATCTAGAATCATCAGTGAAAGTAATGAATGAATACCCTCCTATTGCATTTGTTGTCATAGGTCCCACACACGACTGTGTGTACCATCTCTAACAACTCCATAACTCGCTCTCCATGTCCACTAAATGAAGATTTAGTCATATTTTCCACGATACAAGATTCACAAGTTGTATTTGATTTATAATCAAAAGTCTCTAAAAACCTATCTTTATACAACTTGTTTAGTCTTGTTTCATTAACATGACCGAGTTAACAGTATTGCAAGAAGGTATGATCCATATCATCTCTTTGCCTTTAGTTTGTTCAATTTTGAAATATTTTCATGTAAGTCAAGGTTACAAAATCCATCAAGTAATCAACATAGTAACATCTTACTAACTAAATGGATTTGCCCGTAGGCAATGCTAAACTGTAAGTTCCTGTGATTAATGCAGCAACCTTTTGCTCCATTCCCCACGCACAGGATTACTTATCTTTAGTTCAACCTTCTACTTCTGCTTAGTCTCTGCAACGGTTTGTATATTCGAGACCACCAGCCAGTATCTAATACCTAAGTAGAAACTTGACTTATAGAAAGTTCTACTTCATTATGAACAAATCTATATCTACAGTTGAAGCTTCACTAAGCTTCTTCTGCTTAACTATTACAAGATACTCCTTGCAGTTCCTCTTTCAGTGTCCCAGCTTATCGTAATGAAATCAAACTCCTTTGCCCTCGGGATCACTTTTATTTATGTCCTTTGTTTAGCCTTTCTTTTGCCTTCTATATTTTTTGACTCATCAGAAACACCTTTGGCCATCTTCTTCAACTTAGAAGATTCATCTACTAGTAAGACTTGGTCTTTCTTGGAAGGAAAGTGACTCTCAACTTATTCAACATATTTAAGCAAATCAGGTAAACTGACTTCAAGCTATTAATGTTAAAGTTCACAACAATTTGTGAAAGGGAGTCAACGAGTGACTGCAAGATTGAATCTTGACTCAACTCTCCATCTTTGACAAAACCTAGGTGTCCTAATTGATCAATCGGATTAATCATCTTTAGCACACGTGTCTTTACTGTAGTGCCATTGGTTATTATAGATTGGAAGAGCTCATTAGATATCTTGTATCTAGTTGACCTACTTTGCTCACCAAACAACTATTGAATGTGCAACAATATAGTAGGTGCATCAATTTTCTCGTGTTGACGCTGTAACTCGATACTTATGGATGCGAGCATGATGCATTGAGCCATCTTTGCATCATCTTGCTATTTCTTAAAATAATAATATCTTCCTCATATGCTTAGTCTGCAACGTTTGCAGGAATAGGCAAATTAAGGACATTTGCTAGCTTTTCAGCATTGAGAACTTTTCTCAAATTTGTTTAATCAATCCGAACAATTCGATTCGATTAATTGTTAGCATCTAATATGCTATGCAGTGTTAGTGAATTAAACATAGCAATATTCTTTAAGTGAATTAATAACAACATTAACATCCATTCATTTTATTAATCACCAAGTTAATTAGGTCTTTATTTAAAATGGTGTCTCCCACTATTTTCATCAAACTATATTACCCTCTTTATATATAGTTCGGCAAATTTAATTAAAAATTTGCTAGTGAGATAAGGATCCTATTGACATAAGTATAATCTTGTGTGTGCACAACAAATTATAATTTATTCAATAGGTAGACAACTCCTTGTCAATTACATCAACATGTAACTCCTTGTATTTTGCCTCTTAGATTATTATGATCATGTGTGTGCACATCTAAATCAAAATTATCTAAGTTAAGTCAAACCTAGCACTTCCATATAAGTGAAGAGAAAAATACCGCCCATATGTGTGCACAACAAAACAGCAATGTTCAATTCCTTATAAGCATTAAATGTGATAAAGCAACATCTCAAATGATCGATATAAGCCTTGTGTGTGCACAACAAAAGTATATTGATTATTTGATACTCTATCGTTTTATCATGCTAGAAGGCGATGTTCGATATTCCAAATATCTTTGAACGTTACAACGTAATATTTTAGTAGTAGAATAAATAAATTAGAACAATTCTAATTTTATTTAATTGAATTAAACTTTTAATTCATTTTTAAATAATATTTACGCTACATCATGAGGGGTTTGTTAATATTAATTGTCTCATCTTATTTAGCGCGCATGCACATATATATATAAAATACGCGTCATATTATTTAATATGCGAAGCATGTTTGGATAATATATAATATATATAATTAGCATGCACATATAGAATACTATATTCTACTTGGATTGATTATGGACTTTTATTCTAGTTTGGTTCACTAGAGCCACCAAGTGAACCAATAGGTCAAACCTAGGGTGCAAGAATAAATTAAATATAACTATTACATTTAAATTTGGGCTCCATTACAAATGAGTCTTCATGCGCTCCTTGCTCTTTGGCTCCAATTCTTCAAATAATTCTAACTAATCATATTATAAATTATTTATAATAAATAGAAAACTTGATCAATAGTCAAGGGGAAGTACATAGGAGGGAGATAGAATTATACATAAGAAAAATTAGAAAGACGAGGTACGCAGACCCCATTTATAAAACTCATTCATTCATGCATCCATTTAAAATTAAATTCAATCACATTGGTCAATAGTCCATAATCAATCTCATTTATTATCATATATATCAATATATATATATATATATATATATATATATATATATATATATATATCAATAAATAATATTCATCGCATGAATTAAATAAATCATTCCATATATGTATTGGTATCATTTAATGGGCAATTAAAGTTGTATGAAATCTAATTTCATGTTTAAAATAAACCTTTTATTTAATTATAAAATTATTTAAAAATAAACTATTTATTTTTATTATTTTAAAATTACCCAAAATAAACTCTTTTATTTTGAAATTTTAAAATCTATACAAAATTATCAAACTGTTTGGATAATTAATATATATTATAAATATATCATATGTATTAATAATATATAGTTACTAATCAATCGGTAATACTATATATTTATATCTATATGATTACCGAATTTTGGATTACAAAAGGGCTGCCTTTTTTGCTTTTAAATTCACCGAAACAGTTACTTTATCAAATGACACACCAAATGGGACAATCACTCAAAGCAATCCATTCCGTTCCGTGGCCAGCTATATATATATGTATATTAAACATTCTGTGGCCAGCTATATATATATATATATATTTAATCCAAAGGCTGCTTTACCGGATTGTTATATATATTTATATATATATTATATATATACACGGTAATAATATACATACCCAAAATAGCCGCCAGCAGCTTAATACCGAAAACTGTTTTCTATTTTATTTTCTTACCGAAACTGCTTAAATATTTTTTTTCTTTTTTAAAAAAAACGTAGCTATGTTTCGGTAATTAAATATATAATTTTATATAACAAATTATGCTCAATAAATTGTTCTAAACATATACTCATACACATATAGAATCATAATAATTAATAATTCGCGTAAAGTTTGGCTCTTGATGCCACTGTTAGTTTGTAAAATTCATAGACACAATCAAATTGCACAAAATAGCGGAAGTATGGTAAAATCAAATTTAAAAATTTACAAACCATAATACATGATCGACCTTTATGCGCAACTATTAATTAATAAAGAATAAGTTAAAGATATACCCTTGTAGAACTCAAAGCTTCAACGGGTACAAGTTCACCTCAAAATCCTTCGCGTTCTCTTTAAATTTCACCGATTGAATTCCAATGATCAATGTTAGCCACCCAAGTGTTTGGCCTCTAGAGGTGATCCACCAATGAATAATAATAATTCAAGAAGTGGGTGATGGCAAATCCTAGTTTTTCTCTCTCTAGAGAATATGTGAGTACTCTCCCAAAGATTGATGGAAGTGTATGTGTGTAACCTTAATCCATAATAAGACTTATCTTATTTATAGATTTAGTAAACCCTCCTAACACCTTTAGGAATAGGGTTTTTAATTAAACTCCTAATCAAATTAAGAACTTAATTAATTTAATATAATAATTATAATTCCTAAACTATTTAGGAACTTAATTATTAATTATGAGAATACTCTTATTAATTAATTCCTAAACCATTTAGGAACTAAATAATAATGATAATAGTAATAATAATAATAAGTCTCCTCTTATTAATTTATAATTAGTATTTCCAAAATACTAAATAATAAAAAATTAAGCTATTTAATTTATTCTATCCACATAGTATAAATTAAATATACTCATTTCATTATTATAATTATGTCATTTACTTCTTAAATAATTATTTTCCTTTTGCGGTGTGACCCTTTAGGTTCTCCATATTAAACCGGTTATAGAATAAATTAATTAGAACTATTCTAATCTTATTTATATAAATAAATTAAACTATTTAATTTATTTAAATAAATAATATTTATTCCATAATAAGGGTAAGCCCCCTTAGCGATCAACGACTTTCCAGATAATATAGATTTCAACATCTAATCACAAAAGAACCTATTCAGCAAATAGTTACCGTACAATTCAATCCTTCTACCTCACAACGTCCCAATCAAATATAAGATATGGTATAACTGTCAAGTCTTATTTTATTTGATTATATGCATTTCGATCCTTAAATGAATAACTCTAATTAATATAAATTATAAACTACTTTCTAATTTTCATTCTGCCTTGGCCAAGGACTACTGAGTTGTCCTTTATCGAATCGCATAAGACATTCCCTTCTTTTACTAGAAGTGGTAGATTCTTTATTGATCATTCACCTATCTCCATGTATGACTTATTATATCCAATCATACCCTTTGATACACCCTAAAGGTTTTAAGGAATATGTCAAAATATAATTCATCATACACAAGATACTATGATGATCTCAAGTCCAAGGATCACTTGTACTACTATCACAAAAGGAACTCATATTGACAGGCAAGTAAGACTCCATTAGGTGTTCCTTGAGCGAGTCACGTTCAGTGAACTTATTCTCTAATAAGCACATATATACTTACTTTAGTGTCTCTATACAAATGATTATGAGATCAATCATTCTCTTCATAAGAGCAAACATAGTATGTACTAATCTATCCGTATTCACTAATCCCCATTTTAGTGATCCAAGGATTAGGAACAATTTTAGTTTTGAGCTATCTAGAATTTAGATCTCATTAGCATGATCCTCATCATGGTTCTAAAAGCATTGCTCGAAAACTATGGGTTTATCCATTTGATTAATTCAAGTAATTAATCATGAATAAAGAAATGCCTTTATACTTTTATTAATAAACGAACAAGATTACAAAGTATATGCTTATCACATCAAATGTGATTGGCTTGAGGGCATACTACTTTCAATAACACCTTTTTACAATAACGGTTCCCACACTTGAGGACAGTTCATCTTGAGCACCTATGCTCCCTTGTGCACACCTATGTACTTACTCATAAAGCTATTAAGTTAACCCGGAACTTAATTGCAAAAACCCTTCAAACAGAAAATAGAGTAGTGCAGATTCAAAACTGTTTACAACGAATACTATGATTAAAGCATGAGTTATATAATAACACAAAACTCAAATCTAAATACAATGATCAAAAGTTAAGATATCCCTAGATTATTCTCAAATGATTCACGACTGGGAACAAAATCAGATTGTCAAGTGTCCTTTAGCAGTGTAGCAGTTTTTCACGTGAGAGAATAATACTTGTTGTGCATTGTTTCTTTGCTTTTTAAAAGACTCAGTGTAGTGTCAATATTATTCGTGTCTCTTTTTGTTATATATATATATATATATATATATTTGAAACTAGCAGTTAGGGAGAATCCACAATAAAGTTACCGTTTAACCATTTTGGACTTGGTAACTATTCAAGGGATATTCCCAGTGATTACGTGTGATTGATAAAGATGATCTCGAATTAAAAATAAATTTATTCCCATATAATTATGACGCTTATATTAGATGTTTTGAAACACAATCTTAGAAATAACTTTTTGACACCTCAGCATAACATAGGTCAAGGAAATATTCATACCATAAATAGTTGTAAGATTCTAGCAATCACAGTTAGCATTTATGGAAACAAACAAATAGCCCATTACAGTTACCATAAAATATTCTAGGTTTATTCAATTAGTTTGTCAACATATTTATGGGAAACTCTTGATTGTCAATCAATCAAGTATTAGTGACTTGATTAAATAGTTTCTCCCAACGTAGAAAGGTCAATCAATTACATAATTTAATTTAGATTCCTTTAATTATTCTAATTGATCCTAATATGGAATGTCCATAATAGTTGACTTGGTAATTTAGTGTGACACTTTATTTGGATATATTTTATAACATATTTCTTTTTAAATATGGAATGAAACTTAATTAGCTTTGAATTGAAATATGAGTCATAGCCAAGATCTTACATGAAAACCTAAGGACTCAGGATAGAGCTTCACAAGACTTTCCATTTGTAGCTTTAATCCAGTGTCGAAATCAGTTTGATGCATGTCATTATTTTCAACCTGCTGCACATATCTTTATAGCAATAAACAAGGTTTTAGTATAGAAATAAAGTTATCATCAAAATCAAGAATCGGAGTCTGACCAAGTCAACAGTCACTTAATTTTCACCATGGGCTACCTGAAATAAGAAAGAGTCTAGGAATGCAACTTACCCTAATTTACTTACTTAATGGATTAAAGTTTTCGGCTTAATTTGCAACATTAATATGGGCATAATTTATTTATTAAAATACCCCCACATTTAATCATTAAGTTTAATTGTCTCTTAATACATAACTCAAAATGTTAATTAATTAACTTGAGTCTCACGGTAATACCTCAATATATTAATTAAACTATTATTTTATTAATATATATATTGACTTAGTGTTTAAAAATTCACATTTAAGTTATTAATCAAATAACCCAAATTTAAACCATCACCCATGTAATTAATTAAACAAATTTAATTACACATCATTTCTAGCTGAGCGCATATTGGCCTTCTATTTCATTACTAACTTGAATCTACCATTATATCTCATCACCTTATTTTCTTGGACAGATATATCTTACTTTATTTCTTCTTTGGCTAATTTAAAACAATAAATTGCCACAAAACTCTTAACTTCCCCAATTAATACATGATATGTCAATTAAGTTATGCATTTAGTTCGTCAAAATCAATACATGACCATCCACTACCAATACATCAGTTAGTTGATTACTAACATATTCTTCGTTCAAAATGTATATAATTAGATACCTTAATTATACATCAAGACCTTCCTATTTATTTCTTATTCATTTTAACTAATTTTAATTCATTAGTTAAATTTTGCTTTTTTCATTCCATACTTCCAATACACCCAACACATAATAGGTCCTAATTATTACATGTTGGCTTTAATTCCTTTTCATTTTTTTATATTAATAATTTGGTAAATAAACACACATATATACATATATTTATATATCGACACATTTTGTTAGCAATTAACCCATACATGGTTAAAGCTTTAACTTTCTTACTATCTAGAATTACAAAACTAACCCAACAATAGTTTATTCTCTAGAATCACCAATACTTAAAATAATGAGCCTTTACTATAAATTGTTAAATTAACTCCCTCGGGCTTCCACATTAATTTGTTTGGACTCAATTTATTAAATCCAAACGGGCTACTAGTTAATTTAATTAACTTGGACTCCCTTGCAAATGTAGGTTGGGCCCCTACACATTTAAAGCATAAAACTTATTAAAAGCTTGGTTGTTTCCATTAACTTGGGCTTTCATTTAAAATTTCACCCATATCTTACAACAACCCTTGTTAATTAATTTATTGGGTCCTTAATTAAAATAATTATTAAATATTTTTTATAACATATTAATTAAGTTAACTACTTAATTAATTTGTACCTTTAGTTTAGTGTTTCAAGACCCTCATTCAAGTTAGTTACTTATTGACATAACTTTTACTCATATTCTATGTAATTAATTAAATAAATTAAATCACATAACTTCTCCTTTTGATCTCATTTAATTTTATAGTTAAATTAGTTCATGTAACTAATACTTTAAATTACATGGTTCTTTATATAGATTAAAAAAAAAATTAATCCTCTTTGTACATATTTTCTTTACCAAACTAGGTCGAAATTTTCGACCTTTATTAAATTATTTAATAATTTCATAAAAAGAAATATTGTGAATATTCGAGTTATCACATTCACCCATTCTTCTAAAAATTTCATCCTCAAAATTACCGTATACCTATATCTACTCATTTTATTCACAATGACTAGGTTCTCAAATCAACCTTTTGTTAATAATGTTGGTTTGTAAAAATATGACATACATATAATCAAATTATATAAGCGCAACGGAAGCAATAAAAATCAGATTTTAAAATTTTTGTACAAACCAATAACCCGGATCTTTCTTATGCGACTAATATTAATTGAGGAAGGATAAAAGAATTTATACCTTTGTAGAACCAAGCTTCTACGGGTACAAGTTCATCTCCCTTTAATCCTTCACGTTCTTCTTCAAATTCACCGATTAGATTCCACGGATCAATGTTAGCTCCCCAAGTGTGAAGCCTTTAGAGGTGATCCACCAAGAGATCTATGAATTAAAGAAGTGGATTATGGTTTCTCCAAACCATGGGTGGCTAACCCTAATTCTCTCTCTCTCTTTAACTCTTAGATCTAGAGAATTATGGAGTACTCTCCCTCTCTTATGAAAGAGTGTGTCACATTGATCTATGATAAGACTCCTCTTATTTATAGATCTAGTCAACCCTCCTAAACTATTTAGGATTAGAGTTTTAATTTATTTCCCAATTTAATTAGGAACTAAATTAATTAATTACAATTCCTAAACCATTTAGGAAATTAATTATGTAATAATGAGAGTACTTCTTATTAATTAATTACTAAACCATTTAGTAACTTAATTAATTATTATAATTATAATTTCTAAACTATTTTGGAACTTAATTATTTAATAATAATATTACTACTTATTAATTAATTCCTAAACCATTTAGGAATTAAATAATAATACTAGTAATAATAATAATAGTAATAATAATAATAATAATAATAATAATAAGACTCCTCTTATTAATCTATAATTAGTATTTCTAAAATACTAAATTATAAATATTTAGCCATTTAATTTATTTTATCACCATAGTATAAATTAAATATACTTAATTTATTATTACAATTATGCCATCCACTTCTAAAATAAATATTACTCTTTTGCGGTGTGACCCTTTAGGTTCTCCATATTAAACCGGTTGTATAATAAATAAATTAGAACAATTCTAATTCATTTATTACGAATTAACTCTTTAATTCAGAATAAATAATTATTCCACAATAAGGATAAGCCCCCTTAGCGATTAGTCGACTTTCCAGATAATATAGATTTCAACATTTAATCGTAAAAGAACCTTTCAGCAAATAGTTACCGTACAATTCAATCATTCTACCATACAATGTCCCAATCAAATATAAGACAAGGTATTTCTGTCAAGTCTTATTTATTTTATTATATGCATTTCAATTCACAAATACACATCTCTAGTTAATGTAAATTAGAAACTCCTTTCTAATTCCATGCAACCCTGGCCAGGGATTTCTGAGTTGTCACTTATTGAATCGCATAGGACATTCTCTCCCTTTACTGGAAGTGGTAGATCATCTGTTGATCATTCATCTATCTCCATGTGTACCTTATTATACCCAATCACATCCTTTGATATACCAATAGGTCTTAAGGAATATGTCAAAGTATAACTTAGTACACACAAGATATTAAGATGATCTCAAGTCTAAGGATCACTTGTACGACTATCACATAAGAAACTCCTATTGACAGACGAGTAAAACTCCATTAGGTGTTCCTTGAGCGAGTCACGTTCAGTGAACTTATTCTCTAATAAGCGCCTACATACTTGTTTTAGTGTCTCTACACAAATGATTGTGAGATCAATCATCCTCCTCATAAGAGCAAGCATAGTATGTACCAATCTATCCGGATCTACTAATCCCCTTTTTAGTGATCCAACGATTAGGAACAATTTTAGTTTTGAGCTATCTTGAATTTAGATCTCATTAGCATGATCCTCATCATGGTTCTAAAAGCATTGCTCAAAAACTATGGGTTTATCCATTTGATTAATTCAAGTAATTAATCATGAATAAAGAAATGCCTTGATACTTTCATTAATAAATGAACAAGATTACAAAGTATATGCTTATCACATCAAATGTGATTGGCTTGAGGGCATATTACTTTCAATCTCCCACTTGCACTAAAGCCAATCGCCCTTTGGTATCCCCATACCATTCTTCTCTAAGTGGCGTACAAATTGCTTAGTAAATACTTTAGTTAATGGATCTGTAATGCTATTCTAAGAGTCTACCATCTTTATGGTGTCGTCTCATTTTCAATGATTCATCTAATCATATAAAAGTGTCACAATACATGTTTGGATTTCAGATGAGACCTAGGTTCCTTGGCGAATTAAACTCCTTTAATGTTAGGAACCATTATAAGTTCTGTAAATAACTTGTTTAACCAAACAATCACTTTTACAGCTTCACTTATAGTTATTTACTATGTCTTTGTCACTAAATCAGCAACTATTTGTTGTTTGGAACTTTTCCAATTCACTGCAGCACCGTTCACGGTAATCATATTACTTGAAACGGATATGTTGTTATCTTGGTTAGTCTGAACAAACTTGAGTTTGTTAAACCCTCTAGTTTTATATCAGACCCATCATTAGAAACTCTTTTCTAATATTCTTCTCCAAAATTGAACTGATATCTGCTTATTATACATAAGCAATATCAAGTCTAGTACATTTCAACGAATCAATGTACGTCCCTTGGGTTAAGCCGAGCATCCTTTATGATCTATCTCTATAGACCTTTATCCTAAATAGAATGTTATGACGTTTCTCCCAAGTCCTTAATGGAGAAGTTTTAGACAACCACATCTTTACTGATTGTAGCATCGGTATGTCATTCCTTATTGATATTATATCAATATATAATACTAGAAATGTCACAATGCTCGCATACTTGGTTCATCCTTGTCTTTGATAAAATCAAACTCTTTTGATTGTCTCATCAAAATAGATGTTCCATTTTCGAGAAACTTGCTTCAATTCATAATTGGATCGTTGTAACTTACATACTTGATTTGCTCCATCTATATGGAGACAAATTATTTTGGTTGTATCATACATACATCATTTTGTATAGTAAGCTGTTACTACAAGTAAAATCCGAATGGATATATGCATTTTCACTAGTGAAAAATTTCATCTTAGTCAACTTATTGACCTTGTTTGAAATCTTTTTACCACTAGTTAGGTCTTATAGGTCTCCACCTAGCCATCTGCTTTAGTCTTTCTCTAAAGACCCATTTCGGATTTTATGGTCATCAGCCATTTCTCTTGAGTATCTAATACTCATACCTCATCGTATATATCTGGATCATCACCCACTATGATGTGTACCTTATCATCATCATCTATGATGAATCCATACCATTCAGGTATCTTCGGTACTAAACCAGATTTACGACTTAGTTGTGGTACAATAGGTTTATCTACTTGTACAGATTCCTTCATTTTATCTGTAGTGTTTTGTGGTTCTTGAACTTCTTCAAGATCTATTTTACTCTCACTAACCCTTTAAGGAAAAACTCATTTTTCTATAAGGCAGCGTGTTTCAAACAAACACCTTTTAGTTAGTCGGATTATAGAAGTGATATCCTAAACTTTCTTTAGGATATCCCACAAGTTTACACTTATTAGGTCATGTCCCTAGCTTATCTTTGTCAAACCTTTTGACATAAGCTGAACAATTCAAATCTTAACATGCTTAAGACTTGGTTTCCTCCCTATCCATGACTCATATGAAGTCTTAAGGACGGAATTTGAATGTATCTTATTTAGTAGATATGCGATCGTTTCTAGAGCATAACCCTAGAAGGATACTGGAAGATCGGTAATACTCATTATGGATCATCACCATGTCCATTATGAGAATACCATTTCGCTTGAGATGATCTAGAAACTTACTGCTTTAAGTATTCCCTTCTCGATCTAATCGAAGAACTTTAATACTTTTGGCATTTAGTTTCTATACTTCACTTTTGAATTCTTTGAACGTTTCAAACGATTTGGATTTATATTTCATTAAATACATATATCAAAATCTAGAATCATTAGTGAAAGTAATGAATGAATACTCTCCTCTTGCATTTGTTGTCATAGGTCCCACACACCACTGTGTGTACCATCTCTAACAACTCCGTAACTCGCTCTCCATGTCCACTAAATGGAGATTTAGTCATATTATCCATAATACAAGATTCACAAGTTGTATTTGATCATAATCAAAAGCTCTAAAAGCCTATCTTAATACAACTTGTTTTAGTCTTATTTCATTAGCATGGCCGAGTTAACAGTATTGCATGAACGTATGATTCATATCATCTATTTGCTTTTAGTTTGTTCAAATTGGAATATTTTTCATATAAGTCAAGTATACAAAATCTATTAAGTAATCAACAAGTTCTAAATAAAACATTATCATTATAAACAGAACAACGATTGTTCATTATTATAATGTCAAAAAAAAAAAAACATTCCTTGTCATCACATGGATCTGAAATAATGTTTCTAAGAACTGGAACATAGTGACAACTTACTAACTTAATAGGTTTGCCCGTAGGCAGTGCTAAATTATAAGTTCACATGGCTAATGCAGCAACCTTTACTTCATTCCCCAACACATGATTACTTATCATTTATTTAGCTTTCTACTTCTGCTTAGTCTTTGCAACGACTTGCATATGTGAGACCACTATTCGGTATCTAATACCTAAGTAGAACTTGACTTATAGAAAGTTCTATTTCATTATGAACAAATCTATATCTGTAGTTGAAGCTTCACTAAACTTCTTCTACTTAACTACTACAACTCTCTTGTAGTTGTTCTTCCAGTGTCCCAGCTTATCGCAATGAAAGCAAACTCCTTTGCCCTCGGGATCACTTTTATTTATGTCATTTGTTTAGCCTTTCTTTTGCCTTCTACTCTTTCTGACTCCTCAGAAATACCTTTAGCCATCTTCCTCCGCTTAGAAGATTCATCTACGAGTAAGACTTGGTTTTTCTAGGAAGGAAAGTGACTCTCAACAGTCTTCAACATATTTAAGCAAATCAATTAAACTGACATCTAGCTTAATAATGTATGAAGTTCACAACAAATTCTGAATTAGAGTCAGTGAGTGACTGCAAGATCGAATCTTGACTCAACTCTCCATCCTTTACAAAACTGGTTATCCTAATTGATCAATCCAATTGATCATCTTTAGGACATGTGTCTTTTACTATAGTGCCATTGGTTATTATAGATCGAAAGAACTCCTTAGATATCTTATATCTAGTTGACCTATTTTGCTCACCATACAACTATTGAATGTGCAGCAATATAGTAGGTGCATCAATTTTCTCGTGTTGACGCTGTAACTCAATATTTATGGATGCGAGCATGATGCATTGAGCCGCTTTTGCATCATCTTGCCATTTAAAATAGCAATCTCTTCCTCAGAGGCTTACTCTACAACGTTTGTAGGAATAGGCAAATTAAGGACATTTGTTAGTTTTTCAGTATTAAGAACTTTTCTCAAATTTGTTTAATCAATCCGAACAATTCGGTTCGATTAATTGTTAGCATACATTATGCTATGCAGTGTTAGTGAATTAAACATAACAATATTCTTTAATAACAACATTAACATGTATTCATTTTATTAATTACCAAAATAAATTAGGTCTTTATTTAAAATGGTGTCTCCCACTATTTTCATCAAACTATATTATTACCCTCCTTATATAGTTCGGCAAATCTAGTTAAAGATTTGCTAGTGAGAATAAGGATCTTATTTCAAATGTATATAGCCTTGTGTGACACAACAAACGATATATAAATAAATAGGTAAATAACTCTTGTCAATTACATTAACATGTAACTCATTTTATTTTGCCTCTTAGATTATTATGATCATGTGTGACACATCCAAATCAAAATTATCCAAGTTAAGTCCAACCTAGCATTTTCTTATATTAGAAGAGAAAAAGACCGTCTTTGTGTGACACAACAAAACAGTAGTGTTCAATTCTTTTTATAAACATCAAATGTGATAAAACAACATCTCAAAAAAATTAATATAAGCCTTGTGTGACACAACAAACTTATAATGATTATTTGATACTCTATCATTTTACCATGCTAGAAGGCGACGTACGATATTTTTAATAAATATATTTGAACGTTACAACTTAATATTATGAATAGTAGAATAAATAAATTAGAATCATTCTAATTTTATTTAATTGAATTAAACTCCTTTAATTCATGAATTAAACATTTTAATTCATGAATTAAACATTTTAATTCATTTTATAAATAATATTTATTCTACATCATGAGGGGTTTATTAATATTAATTGTCTCATCTTGTTTAACGCACATGCACATATATATATATAAAATACGCGTCATATTAATTAACATGCGAAACATGTTTGATAATATATATAAATAAGCATGCACATATAGAATACTATATTCTACTTGGATTGATTATGGACTTTTATTCTAATTTGGTTTATTCGAGCCATCAAATAAAACAATTGGTCAAACCTAGGGTGCAAGAATAAATTAAATTAAATGTAACTATTACATTTAAATTCGGGCTCCATTACAAACGAGTGTTCATGCGCTCCTTGCTTCTTTGCTCCAATTCTTCAAAATAATTCTAACTAATCCTATTGCAAATTATATACAATAAATAGAAACCTTGATCAACAGTCAAGTGGAAGTACATAGGAGGGAGATAGAATTATACATAAGAAAAATTAGAATGACGAGGTACGCAGACCCCATTTATTAAAACTCATTCATTCAAGCATTTAATTAAAATTAAATCCAATCATATTGGTCAATAGTCCATAATCAATCCCATTTATTATCATATATATATATTAATAAATAATATTCATCTCATGAATTAAATAAAATATTCCATATATGTATTGGTATCATTTAATGGGCAATTTAAAGTTGTATGAAATCCAATTTCATATTTAAAATAAACCATTTATTTTAATTACAAAATTATGTAAAAAAATAAACTATTTATTTTTATTATTTTAAAATTAACCAAAATAAACTCTTTTATTTTGAAACTTTAAAATCTGCACAAAAATTACCAAACTGTTTGGATAATTAATATTTTTTATAAATATATCATATATATTACTAATATATATATATTAATCAGTAGTGTATATATATATTAATAACCGGAAGTATATAACATGATCGTACAGCCCAATATTTGTTCCGAATCTAATTCGGTAATATTATATATATATATATATATATATATATATATATATATATATATATATATATATAGACACACACACACACACACACACACACACATAGCAGAATTGGTTGTGCTTTAGCAGAATTCTTGCAAAACAAAATCGTGGGCTGCCTTAATCATTCATTACCCATGACTCTGTTTTCGGGACAAAGCTAACGCGGCTGCTACTTTATCAATCTATTTATATATTATATATAACCACTTTTCGGTATTATATATATAAAAAATAATTTTATACAATAAATTATGCCCAATAAATTATTCTAAACACATACCCATACATATATGAAATTAAAACAATTAATAATTCGCATAAATTTGGCTCTTGATGCCACTGTTGGTTTGTAAAAATATGACATACATATAATCAAATTATATAAGCGCAACAGAAGCAATAAAAATCAGATTTTAAAATTTTTGTACAAACCAATAATCCGGATCTTTCTTATGCGACTATTATTAATTGAGGAAGGATAAAAGAATTTATACCTTTGTAGAACCAAGCTTTCACGGGTACAAGTTTATCTCCCTTTAATCCTTCACGTTTTTCTTCAAATTCACCGATTAGATTCCACGGATCAATGTTAGCTCCCCAAGTGTGAAGCCTCTAGAGGTAATCCACCAAGAGATCTATGAATTAAAGAAGTGGATTATGGTTTCTCCAAACCATGGATGGCTAGCCCTAATTCTCTCTCTCTCTAACTCTTAGGTCTAGAGAATTATGGAGTATTCTCCCTCTCTTATGAAAGAGTGTGTCACATTGATCTATGATAAGACTCCTCTTATTTATAGATCTAGTCAGCCCTCCTAAACTATTTAGGATTAGGGTTTTAATTTAATTCCCAATTTAATTAGGAACTAAATTAATTAATTACAATTCCTAAACCATTTAGGAACATAATTATTTAATAATGAAAGTACTTCTTATTAATTGATTACTAAACCATTTAGTAACTTAATTAATTATTATAATTATAATTCCTAAACTATTTAGGAACTTAATTATTTAATAATAATATTACTACTTATTAATTAATTCCTAAACCATTTAGGAATTAAATAATAATACTAGTAATAATAATAATAATAATAATAATAATAATAATAATAATAATAATAATAATAATAATAATAATAATAAGACTCTTCTTATTAATTTATAATTAGTATTTCTAAAATACTAAATTATAAATATTAAGCTATTTAATTTATTCTATCACCATAGTATAAATTAAATATACGTAATTTATTATTACAATTATGCCATCCACTTCTAAAATAAATATTACTCTTTTACGGTGTGACCCTTTAGGTTCTCCATATTAAACCGGTTGTATAATAAATAAATTAGAACAATTCTAATTCATTTATTACGAATTAACTCTTTAATTCAGAATAAATAATTATTCCACAATAAGGGTAAGCCCCCTTAGCGATTAGTTGACTTTCCAGATAATATAGATTTCAACATTTAATCGTAAAAGAACCTTCAGCAAATAGTTACCGTACAATTCAATCCTTCTACCATACAATGTCCCAATCAAATATAAGACATGGAATTTTTGTCAAGTCTTATTTATTTGATTATATGCATTTCAATTCACAAATACACAACTCTAGTTAATGTAAATTAGAAACTCCTTTCTAATTCCATGCAACCCTGGCCAGGGATTTCTGAGTTATCACTTATTGAATCGCATAGGACATTCTCTCCTTTTACTGGAAGTGGTAGATCCTTTGTTGATCATTCATCTATCTCCATGTATACCTTATTATACCCAATCACATCATTTGATATACCGGTAAATTGTGTGATGTATATTTCTATAACTTTTATACATTTCTCACATACCAAAACATGTTATAAACACATAGATCTATGAATATACATATATTACATATTTAAATACTTCTAGATCATCAAAACGAGTTTTTATTGCTTAAAAATAAATTTTAACCGATCAAAAGCTATCTAGACTACAAAAATGAAATAAGAAGAAGTTGAGAGCACTTTTAAACCTTTGGGTTTTGTTTGCTCTTCTTCTCCTTCTACCGAAGTATGTTATGTAGCTTGAGGACATCCACCAAGACATTCTCTGGCTTTTCTCACACAAAACCCTAGTGTATCTTCCTTTTCTCTAGAAAATGCTCTCATTTTTTCTCTATTATGCTCTAGCAAATGAACCAACAAGCTTGGCTCAAGTGTAGAGTATCATATATATAGCCAACCACTAATCTAGCATCAATTCACTAATCAAGCTATGTTGGTGAAATTAAAGCCTTAAACTAGTTTACTATTTGATGTATGGACAAGGTGAGTGACTTGTTGATTGACTAGGGTTGTTGGCCAACCTTGTCATAGAGTAAATTAGAAGCAAGCTAGCAAAACAAGTCACTCCATGTGGGGCCCCTTAATGGCCGGCCAACATGGCCTTTTTGGCCATGTTTTTGCTTTATTTTTCATGCTTTAAATGTGTATATATATATATATATATATATATATATATATATATATATATACATGTGTTCAATTGTTGACGAATTTTGACTTCCTATTGGGCTCCATGTTGGACTTAGGAATTAAATGTATTGGGCTCACCCATTGAATTGGTTTGGGCTCAATTTAAATCACGCATTGGGCTTACATTAAATATTCTAGGTTACATTTAATTAAATCAATAATTGGGCTTGTTTAATTAATTATATGGACTAGTGATCAAATTAATTACATGGGCTACTAGGTTAATATCCTTGACCTAGTTTATTAACTCATTTGGATTTAAAATATAATCCAATTAGATTTGCTTTAATTAATCATACACCTTGCTTTAATTCTTTAAATAAATATACAAACACATAAGTACATTCATTTAATTATCTAATGCACAATTAATTAATGCAAAAAGTTTAAATTCATTGCTAAATATTTATTAATTATATTTACAACGACTAATGAAATTCGTGGTCATTACATTCTCCCCCCCCCCCCCCTTTATAAGAATTTTGTCCCCGGAATTACAAATTTAAACTACTCAAAAAGATTCAGGTAGTTAGCCCTCATCTTTTCTTCAAGCTCCCACGTAGCTTCCTCAGCGTTGTGGTTCCTCCAAAGGATTTTGACAGAATGTATAACCTTATTCCGTAATTTCTGCTCTTTCCTATCTAGTATCTGGACAGGAATTTCCTCGTACGATAAGTCTTTCTCGACTTGTATTGGCTCATAGGATATGACATGTTTGTAGTCTGGCTTGTATGGTCGCAACACTGATACGTGAAACACATTGTGAATATGCTCCAGTTCAGGAGGTAAAGCTACCTCGTATGTCACTTCACCCACTCTCTTTAATATCTCGAACGGTCCTATGAACCTCGGACTCAGCTTCCCTTTCTTTCCAAATCTGATCTTCCATTTCCAGGGAGATACCTTCATGAACACAAAACTCCCAACTTCGAAGTCTCGCTTTTGTCGATGTAAATCGGCGTATTTCTTCTGACGGTCTTGAGCTGCGACTAGTCGAGCTCTTATTACCTTGATAATCTCTACCGTCTGTTGAACCAATTCTGGCCCCAACAGTCGGCGTTCTCCTACCTCGTCCCAACATAGAGCTGTTCTGCATTGTCTGCCATACAATGCTTCGTAAGGCGGCATGCCTATGCTTGCATGATAACTGTTGTTGTATGCAAACTCAACTAGTGGTAGATGGTTTTCCCAACTACCCTTGAAATCCATCACGTAGGCCCTGAGCATGTCTTCCAATGTCTGTATTGTTCTTTCACTTTGCCCATCTGTCTGCGGATGATACGCTGTACTCATTCTTAACTGTATCCCCAATCTCTCCTGAAGACTTCTCCAAAATTTTGACGTGAAGCGCGGATCTCTATCTGACACAATCGATACCGGCACCCTATGTCTCGAAACTATCTCCTTGATGTACAGTTTAGCCAATTGATCCAAACTAAACTTAATCCTGATCGGCAAAAAGTGCGCTGACTTGGTTAGTCGATCCACAATCACCCATATTGCGTCATATCCCTTATGTGTTGCTGGAAGTCCTACCACAAAATCGATTGTGATATGTTCCCATTTCCACTCAGGAATTTCTAACGGCTGTAGTAATCCACTGGGTCTTTGATGTTCGGCCTTTACCCTTTGACAAGTTAGGCATCGGCTGACACATTCTGCAACCTCCCTTTTAAAATTCGGCCACCAAAAATGCTGACGCGGATCTTGATACATCTTCGTACTCCCTGGATGTATCGAGTATCTCGTACTGTGGGCCTCTTGTAAAATCTCCTCTTGTAATTCAGGCACTAGGGGTATCCAAACAGAATTGTCAAACCTTAGCAATCCCATGCCATCCTCCTTGAATTTGACCTTTTCTCCTTCGGTTATTCTCATCCTTATTCTGACACACTCTTCATATTTGTCTTGAGCCTCTTTCACCCTATCTAACAAGGTTGGGCTCGCTTCCACTTCCATTGACTCATTTGGATTTCTCACCTCCAACTCCATTCGAGCCATCTCTTGAACTAATTATTCCTGATCTGTCAATATGAACAATCTCTCCCTGCTCTTTCTACTTAGAACAATCTCTCCCTGCTCTTTCTACCAAGATGGTATAGAATTTCACAATCATAGTCTTTGATCAACTCTAACCATCTCCTTTGCCTCATATTTAAATCCTTCTGTGTGAAGATATACTTCAGACTCTTATGGTGTGTAATATCTCATATTTCTCTCCATACAAATAATGTCTCCAAATTTTAAGGGCAAACACTACCGCTGCCAGCTCCAAGTCATGGGTAGGGTATCCCTTCTCCTAATCCTTTAACTGTCTGGACGCAATAGCAACGACCTTGCTGTTTTGTATAAGCACACATCCAAGTCCTTTATGCGATGCATCACTGTAGACCGTAAAACCTCCCGTATCGTCCAGTAAAGTCAATACAGGTGCTTCACTAAGCCTTTTCTTCAGCTCCTGAAAACTCTCCTCACACTTCTCCATCCATACATATTTCACTGTCTTCCTTGTTAAATTTGTCAACGGTGTTGCTATCTTTGAAAAATCTTGAATGAATCTCCGAAAGTAACCCGCTAAGCCTAAGAAACTTCTAACCTCCGTCGGCGTCCTTGGTTGTTCCCAATTCATCACCGCTTCTACCTTTGCTGGATCCACTGAAACTCCCTCCTTGTCAATAACGTGACCTAAAAATTGAACTCTCTCCAACCAGAATTCACACTTTATAAACTTAGCATACAATTGCTCCTTCTGTAAAATCTCCAACACCACTCTTAGGTGTTCATCATGCTCCTCCTCCATTTTAGAATACACCAGAATATCGTCAATGAACACGACTACAAATTTATCCAAGTACTGCTTGAATATTCTGTTCATCATGTCCATAAATGCGGCTGGCGCATTCGTTAGTCCAAACGACATTACTAGAAACTCATAATACCCATATCAAGTTCTGAATGCCGTCTTGGGTACATCCTCCTTCCTGACTTTCAACTGATGATAACCAGTCCTCAAGTCAATCTTTGAAAAGTACTTCGCCCCTTTCAATTGATCGAACAGATCGTCAATTCTTGGCAACGGGTACTTGTTCTTAATTGTTACCTTATTCAGCTCTCTATAATCCATACAAAGTCTCATCGATCCATCCTTCTTCTTTACAAACAGCACCGGTGCTCCCCATGGAGAAACACTTGGCTGAATGTACTTATTATCCAACAACTCCTACAGTTGAATCATTAACTCCTTCATTTCTACCGGAGTCATCCTATATGGTGCCTTTGATATTGGTGCTATCCACGGTACCAAATCAATTACAAATTCTATCTCCCTATCTGGCGGTAAACCTGGCAGTTCGTTTGGAAACACATCCATGAACTCCCTAACTACTAGTATTTGCTCCATCTCGGGATTCACCATCTGTGTGTCCACTACGTGAGCCAAATACCCCACACAACCTTTCTTTAACAGTTTCTTGGCCTACATCATCGTCAGACATGTTGATTGTCTAGACGACTTGCTGCCATAAAATACGACCTTAGACTTATTCGGTGTCTTAAGGTGTATACACTTCTTCTTACAGTCAATTATCGCTCTGTGGTTAAACAACCAATCCATTCCAAGTATAACGTCAAACTCCCCCAAACGTATCGGGATTAAATTTACACTCAACTTCTGACCCCTTATTTCAGCACAACAATTTCTATGTATATACTCTATAGGAATTACTTCTTTATTTGCAACTTCTATGTTCATTGGGTTCTCTAGTTTTTCACTAGGCAATTCTAACTGTCTAGCGAATTCATCAGACACATATGAACTGGTAGCACCCGAATCAAATAATACATAAGCATTTATATCATTGATCGGAATAATACCTGACACCACGTCTTTTGATTCAACGGCGTCCTGCACCGTCATGTTGAAAGTCCGTGACGTTGGTTTATTCTGTGGCACTGGGCCTCCAATGGTCAGTTTGTTATTGTTGTTGTTGTTGTTGCTTCCCCTATAGCCCGAACTCCCTCCGGTATTCTTTTTCTTTGGACAATCCTTAAACTGATGGTCCATGGCTCCGCAGGAGAAACAACCCTTCCTCTTTGGTGTGGGACAATTAGGAGCGATGTGCCCCTTTTTCCCACAGTTATAGCAGACGTTATTCCCCCTCATACATTCCCCCGCGTGGTTCTTCCTGCAGTTACTGCACTTGCTGGCTTTCTTAGAGTCATTTCCCTGGGGTGTCCCCGAACTGCTGTTGTTATTCCACTAACGTTTGTTCGAGTTTCTGCCCCCGCTGCTACCCTCTCGATTTCCTCCTTCACCCTTCTTCTTGTTCCGTTCCTGGTTGTGCTTGTTTAAAGCTTCGTTCCCTCCTTCAGCTATGATAGCTTTTTCTAGTAATGTTGCAAAGTTTGTAATCTGGAGAACAGCTACCCGACTGTAAACGCACGGTTTCAACCCCTGCTCAAACCTCCTGACGCGTCTCGCTTCAGTGTCCACCTGATGTGGAGCAAATCTTGCCAATTCATTGAACTTGGCGGCATATTCGGATACGGATAAGTTACCCTGCTTAAGCTCTAGGAATTTGATTTTCATCCTATCCTGCGTACTCTCTAGAAAGTAGTTCTCCAAGAATACTTCTTTGAATCGCGCCCACGCGATCGTTCCCTCACCTGCTCTACTTTTATTGGCCTTCCACCAGTGGCTGGCCTCCCCTTTCATCATGAAGGTAGCAAATGAGGTCATTTGCTCCTCCGCGACTCGTGCGACCTCGAAGACTTTTCCATCTCCTCTATCCAGGTCTGTGCTTCTATAGGATCCGTGGTCCCTTTGAACTCGGGTGGTCCTATTAGTTTGAAATCTTTAAAGCTTGCTAGTGCAGCGGCAGGGTTTGTTACTCTAGTAGCTTCTGCGTTGCGTCCGCGGAATGCTCCCATTAGCATTTCCACGAACTCTTGAACAAGGTTTGGTGGTACCCCTCCTGCATTAACTGATTCTTCAGGTGGTGGTGGGGTAGTTGTTGATTTCTTCTCTGTGGCGGCATTTTCTGTATAAAGAAAATTTAATTTATCAAAGTTGTTTCAATCTTTTTACTTTCGTTTTGTAGCTTAAGTAGTTTAAACTAAAGCACAAATAATCATCTCAACACATATAAACATAAACGGAAATGCATTTATATTCATATGCTAAAGCACAGTGCGTAGCACTTTTACATCATAAGCATACTGCTATAAATGCTGCTAACCCCGATAGTTAAAATAAAAGACGGGATCTAACATAAACATATCCCACAACTTCATAGAGTTAGGATTTATAACATACTAATCCTCTATCAAGACAAAAGTTAGGTTTCTACTGCATCTATTTACATAATTAGAAAACATCTAATACTACTGGTTGCGTAGCCCCCTACGGATCGCATCATCATACTCCTCATCCCCGATGGCCATCACCACATTCCTGCTGATGGTGTGCCTAGACTGGTCCTCTTCAGCTGGGTAATAGTGTACCCTACTCTAAAGTCTACCGTATGAAGATCGATAGACATAGCTAAGTCTATCCGTCCTTACCCGCTTCTCACGGATCTCTTCCTCCAGCTCTATCATCTGACCATGTGCGGCATCCCGCTACGTTTCCATCTCCATTCTGTCCTCTATCGCCTCCTGCCAGTGTGCACGGATGGCGGCCTTCTCTGTCTGAACCTGCTGAACCTTCAGCTCAGCCTCGGTTAACCTAGTCTCAGCTACTGCCAACTTGGCCTGCAGCTCCACATTCTGATCTACAAGCTGGTGAGTTAGCACTGCAAAGTGCTCCACCGAATCCTCGTACTCCTATACCTGATCCTCCAGTCCTACTATCCTCTCTTTCAGCTCCGTGTTCTCGCCAGAGAACTGGTAAGCTGCATCCCAGTACTGATCCTCCAAATGCTGATGGGTCAGATTCTGCTCCTCCAAATGCTGGACCCTTGCCTCCAGCTCCTCGTTCCTAGTGGTCAATCCCTTTATGATGTCAGCGGTCGTAGTGCCCATGCCATCAGCTGACTCCTCCTCCTCAGACTCATCAGACTCGTCAATTCTTATGAAATAGTGTATATGTGACGACCCCAAATCCGGGTTCTTTAACCTCGGGTTTGGTTCTCACTGTACAATACTTAACAACAATGAAATACATAAATTGTATTCAAACTACGCGGAATAATACAAAAGGTTCCTTCTCAAAAGGCTACACTTCCCAAGGTCTATTAACCTTAATCGTAACATTACATATCTTAAGGGAAATACAAAAGATTTACAACAGTAATTACATAACAGTAATTTAAACTAGCATGCATCTACTAAAACTAAGCATTCGCTTTTCCCTTGCCTTTGTCCGATTTAGAGCTTTCAGGATTTGCTGAAATATAGTCATGATATAGCAAGAATGAGCAACTAAATGGCTCAACAAGTTTATAAGCAACAACATAAGATATATCATGATGAAGGGAAATAACTTCAAGGTTTTCAACAATAACAATTTGTGAAAGATATCAAGAATCAATGTTCAAAATAAGAATGGATTGACTCTTTACTGCTGAGTGGTCTTTAATGACCGTGAACTGCTACTAAGGTAGAACAGACATACAATGTCTAACATCTTGTTAAAAATAACGGGACACTTGAGGGGATCAGTCCTCTCATGTCCTATGTATATGCATCACATTTAGATTTCTTGCGCGCTGTCGGTTTTCCGACAAATAAAAATCCCATTTAACTAGGGTTGTTCTTTCTCAGTCTTACTGTAAGAATCCGCACCAGCAAATGGTTTGGATAAGCTTTTATAATATTCAATTCAATGAATTAACATACATTTGTCTAGCCAAAACAATTAGCTTAGACATCTTAAACAGTTGTAAAAGCACTATGTGCGAATACAATAACCAATAACGATGTGAAGTAATTTTTGATAATTAATTCACTCAAGGGTCTGTCAAATATCTACGAGTGTAGATACTTGCTCAACAATAAATGAATTGCTCAATGTAATTAAGGTTGAATAATAATTGCAACAATAAGTACAAGTTAAGGGGTAGAAACTTGCCTCGTGCGTCGTCTACGGCTAACCAACTTAATTTAACAATCCTTGAACGGACCTAACAATTAAATTAGTTTAATCTTAAATTAGTATCATATACTTGTAAGTATAATGACCTTTATAGTCTTACAAACCACATAATTTATTAATTATGGATAATTTAAACACTTAGGAAATATTATCACTACTTGATAATTGGTGTGATGTCGCAAGCACCCAAAAATAAAATCTTACTTTTGAAAAATAAATATGTAGTAGTGCAAGTAAGAGTCGATTCCACAGAGAATGATTAATTTAATCTTATGTTTTTGCAAACAAAAGTTGGGGGGTTTTTTAATTAAAGAAATAATTTCAATAAAACTAATTAAAATAAATATGAAATAAATAAATAAGAAGAAAAAGCCTTGGTTTAAGTTAATATCCACCATCAAGAATTTACAATTGATCACTGATGCAAAAATAAATCAATTAATATTTTGAAGATTCACCGTAGAAAGAACTACTCGCAGGTGGAATAATTTTTCTCCTCTCTCCTTAATTTTAGATAAGTAGAGTCACGTGGTCTAAATACCCTTACTATTAAACAACCCCCGACACGTGCTAAAGATTTAATTTAATAGCAGCATAAAGAATTAGAGAGATCGTTGAACTACACAACACAAGCCACGTGTTTGCATTTAATTTAGATGAATATTCTTCCTAAGATAAAATAATCTTTTGATCTGCAAAACAATTATTAAACTTAGTTGCGTCACCAACAGCAGTAGATTAATATGAATAATAAACTAGTAGCGCTCCTAACAATTAAACAAATTAATCATAAAATTAAGTATAGAAGAATATTCAATAATCAAAATATAAATTGAACAATTAAAATAAATTAGATCTCACAGTGTATAAATCTTGATGGCTTCAATCACTTAAACCAAGAAAAATAAATTAACTACTCAAAAATATAAAAGAATACTAAAGAATAGAAGAGAGAATTTTTATTCTAATAAGAGTTGTGTATTACAATGTGTGTCAAACCCTCTATTTATAGATAGGCTCCATAAACCTCCTAACTTGTCCAAACCCTAATAGGATTTACAATTAAAAATAAAGAAAAAATAAAATAATTATTATCCTAACCCTAGTTGGAATTAAAATCCAATTTGGAATCAAAAAGTAGCAAATTCGCGAAATAATCCCGTTTTGCAGAATTAACGCTCAGCCAAACAAGCCCTTCGCGCCCCTTGACCGGTCAACTCACGCGCGCCCGCGCATTGCGCGGCACTGGCATGAAACGACGTCGTATTCTGCTCCTTTCTTGCCACTGTCCGCTCACCGCGCGCATGGCGCGGTCACTGTAATGAAACGGAGTCGTTTTATATGTTCAGCAAATCCATCCGCGCATTGCGCGGTAGCCACTTTTTTGGGAAATTACGAAAATGCTATTCCGCTGCTAATTTACCAATTTGCCACTTGATCTTTGCTGAATTTACGAAATTGCCCCCAAAGCTTATTTTTCCTACAAAATAAAATATAACTTAATTAAAAATAATATAAAAATAATAAAAATGCATAATGATTAATAAAACACCTAAAATACTAAAAATAAATAAAAACACATAAATAAAAATAAATATAAAAATACTATAAAATTACCTAAATTAACATAAATTAACTAAAATCCTATAAAACCTATTAAAATCAAAATAAGCTAAATAATTAAACATCTAAGCACACAATAAATATAAAAACTAAGTATTAGGAAATAAAAATATCGTATAATTTAACTCTATCAATAATATTTCAGACACAAAGAACCTATATTAACTATTTAATATAGTTCATGCAATTGTCTAATATTATTAATAATTTAATAATATTTTATTCACTACCGAATATTATTAATCATTTAATAATATTTTATTTGACTTCTAATATTATTAATCATTTAATAATATTTTATTAATTATCTAATATTATTAATCATTTAATAATATTTTAATCATTATCTAATATTATTAATCATTTAATAATATTTTATTAAGTATCTAATATTATTAATCATTTAATAATATTTTAATCATTATCTAATATTATTAATCATTGAATAATATTTTATTAATTATCTAATATTATTAATCATTTTATAATATTATTACTTATCTAATAATATTTTAATCGTTTAATAATAGTTTATTAGAATTCTAATATTATTAATTATTCAATAATATTTTATTGACTTTATAATATTATTATACACTTAATAATATTTTAATAAATTTCTAATATTATTATTTATTTAATAATATTTTATTACCTTCATTATATTATTATTTCAATATTAATATTTATACACCTTTAAATTATTAAATCAATTATATATATATTTAAAAATATATTTATTAAGTCCAAAAATACTAAAATGATTTTTGGAACATTTTTCATTTTCTGACCCGAACCCAACCCGACCCGGCTAAACCGGCCCGACCCGACCCGGTTCGGGTTTTATGTTTTTCTGGTAACAGTGCACTGCGCCGCGGCGCAGTAATTAACACTACACCCGGCGCTGAACTGCAGTAAGTGTCACTTTTTGATTTTTTTGTGACAGTTTTGATACACTTTGATCAAACATTGATTAAATGAAACCTACACATCCAAATAACACCAAATCAGTGTTCATGTATTCCTAACTTCTTGTTTTACAATATTCCATGGTTCGATCGTCTTTTTGAAAACATTTTAAACGAAATTTACGGATCGAACCACTTAGGGTTGAAAAACGACATCCTTTGTAGTAAAAGCTATAACTTCTTTGTTATTCAATTTTTTTGAAAAGTTCAAAAAGGGTTTATCTTTAAAACTCATAGATCTAGCTTTCTAGCCATAAAAATCTAATTTTTGATTTGTAAATTTCAAAATACAACGTTAAACCTAGCATGTATGGTTAGGGTTTTACCGGTAAATTGTGTTATGCATATTTCTATAACTTTTTATACATTTCTCACATACCAAAACATGTTATAAACACATAGATCTATGAATATACATATATTACATAGTTAAATACTTCTAGATCATCAAAACGAGTTTTGATTGGTTAAAAATAAATTTTAACTGATCAAAAGCTATATAGACTACAAAAATGAAATAAGAAGAAGTTTAGAGCACTTTTAAACCTTTGGGTTTTGTTTGCTCTTCTTCTCTTTCTACCGAAGTATGTTATGTAGCTTGAGGACATCCACCAAGACCTTCTCTAGCTTTTCTCACACAAAACCCTAGTGTATCTTCCTTTTCTCTAGAAAATGCTCTCACTTTCTCTCTATTATGCTCTAGCAAATGAACCAACAAGCTTGGCTCAAGTGTAGAGTATCATATATATAGCCAACCACTAATCTAGCATCAATTTACTAATCAAGCTTTGTTAGTGAAATTAAAGCCTTAAACTAATTTACTATTTGATGGATGGACAAGGTGAGTGACTTGTTGATTGACTAGGGTTGTTGGCCAACCTTATCATAGAGTAAATTAGAAGCAAGCTAGCAAAACAAGTCACCTCATGTGGGGCCCCTTAGTGGCCGGCCAACATGGCCTTTTTGGCCATGTTTTTGCTTTTGCTTTATTTTTCATGCTTTAAATGTATATTTATACGTACATACATACATACATATATATATATATATATATATATATATACACATGTGTTCAATTGTTGACCAATTTTGACTTCCTATTGGGCTCCATGTTGGACTTAGGAATTAAATGTATTGGGCTCATCCATTGAATTGGTTTGAGCTCAATTTAAATCACACATTTGGCTTACATTAAATATTCTAGGTTACATTTAATTAAATCAAGCATTGGGCTTCATTAATTAATTACATGGACTAGTGATCAAATTAATTACATGGGCTACTAGGTTAATATCCTTGACCTAGTTTATTAACTCATTTGGATTTAAAATATAATCCAATTAGATTTGCTTTAACTAATCATACACCTTGCTTTAATTCTTTAAATAAATATACAAACACATAAGTACATTCATTTAATTATCTAATGCACAATTAATTAATGCAAAAAGTTTAAATTCATTGCTAAATATTTATTAATTACATTTACAATGACTAATGAAATTCGTGGTCATTACAGTATGATAGAGTTAAATTATACGACATTTTTATTTCCTAATACTTAGTTTTTATATTTATTATATGCTTAAATGTTTAATTATTTAGCTCATTTTGGGTTTTAATAGGTTTTATAGGATTTTAGTTAATTTATGTTAATTTAAGTAATTTTATAGTATTTTTATATTTATTTTTATTTATGTATTTTTTTTATTTTTAGTGTTTTAAGTGTTTTATTTATTATTATGTGTTTTTAGGATTTTTAGTATTTTTATATTATTTTTATTTATTTTATATTTGATTTTGTAAGGAAATAAAAGTCTAATGGCATTTTTGTAATTTCAACAAAGCTTGAGGGACTAAACTGTAAAATCAGCAAAGACCGGTGGCAATTTTATAAATTCCGGAAAAGTTGGCGTCCGCGCAATGCGCGCGTATAGGCGGTCTCAGTAGCACGGAGAGAAACGACGCCGTTTTGACCAGAGAAACCGGTCGCGCAATGTGTGGCAAAGCAGCGGCACAACGCACGAATAAAACGACGTCGTTTCGGCATATGAAGGAACCGCGCAGTGCGCGGAGGTGCTGCTGACGTCATAAGCGTGGCGTGTTGACTCGGTTAAAGCAGTGTTTGGCTGACGCAGAATTTGTCCAAAACGGGATTATTTTGAATTTTTACTACTTTTTTATTCCAAATTGAATTTTAGTTCCAACTAGGGTTAGAATAATAATTTTTTTTCTTTTTCTTTTATTTTTATTTGTATTTTAAATCCTATTAGGATTTGGAGAATGTACTTCCTACTAGGGTTAGGAGGATTTTGGAGCCTATAAATAGAGGGCTTGAGACACAATGTAAAAGACAACTCTCATTAGAATAAAATTCTCTCTTCTATTATTTAGTGTTCTTTATATTTATGAGTAGTTAATTTATTTTTATTGGTTTAAGTGATTGAAGCCATCAAGATTTATACACTGTGAGATCTAATTTATTTTAATTGTTCAATTTATATTTTGATTATTGAATATTCTTCTATGCTTAATTTTATGATTAGTTTGTTTAATTGCTAGGAGACCTACTAGTTTATTATTCATATTAATCAACTGCTATTTGTGAAGCAACTAAGTTTAATAATTGTTTTGCAGATCAAAAGATTATTTTATCTTATGAAGCATATTTATCTAAATTAAATGCAAACAAGTGGCTTGTGTTGTTTAGTCCAACGATCTTTTTAATTCTTTATGCTGCTATTAAATTAAATCTTTAGCAAGTGCCGGAGGTTGTTTATTAGTAAGGGTATTTAGACCAAGTGGCTCTACTTATCTAAAATTAAGGAGAGAGGAGAAAAATTATTCCACCTGCGAGTAGTTCTTTCTACGGTGAATCTTCAAAATATTAATTGATTTATTTTTGCATCAGTGATCAGTTGTAAATTCTTGATGGTGGATATTAACTTAAACCAAGGCTTTTTATTTTTATTTATTTCTTGCATAATTATTTTATTTAGTTTTATTTAAATTCTTTCTTTAATTACAAAACCCCCCCAATTTTAGTTTACAAAAACATAAAATTAAATTAATTATTCTTTGTGGGATCGACTCTTACTTGCACTACTACATATTTATTTTTCCAAAGTAAGATTTTATATTTGGATGTTTGCGACATCACACCACAGTATAACCTTAATCTAAGATAAGACTCTTTTTATTTGTAGAAATAGTCAACCCTCCTGAACTATTTAGGATTAAGATTTTAATTTAATTCTCAATTCAATTAAGAACTAAATTAATTAATTACAATTCTTAAACCATTTAGGAACTTAATTATTTAATAATGATAGTACGTATTAATTAATTTCTAAACCATTTAGGAATTAAATTAATTATTATAATAATTACAATTCTTAAACCATTTAGGAATTTAATTATTTATAATAATACTATTATTTATTAATTAATTCCTAAACCTTCTAAGAACTAAATAATAATAGTAATAATAATAAGACTCATCTTATTAATTTATAATTAGTATTTTTAAAATACTAAATTATAAATATTAAGCAATTTAATTTATTTTATCACGATATTATAAATTAAATATACTTAATTTATTATTGTGATTATGACATTCACTTCTAAAACAAATATTACTCTTGTGTTTAGATTCTCCATATTAAACCGGTTGTATAATAAATAAATTATAATAATTATAATTCATTTATTACGAATTAACTCTTTAATTTAGAATATATATTTATTCCGTAATAAGGGTAAGCCCCCTAAGTGATTAATTGATATTTCAGATAATATAGATTTCAACATTTGATCGTAAAATAACATTTCAACGAATAGTTACTGTACAATTCAATCCTTCTACCACACAATGTTCCAATCAAATATAAGATATGGAATTTCTATCAAGTTTTATTTATTTGATCATATGTATTTCAATTCGCAAATGGACAACTCTAGTTAATATAAATTAGAAACTTCATTCTAATTATATTCAACCCTGGCTAGGAATTTCTGAGTTGTCACTTATTGAATTACATATGACATTCTCTCCCTTTACTCAAAGTGGTAAATCCTTTGTTGATTATTTACTTCTCTCCATGTGTACCTTATTATACCCAAGCATATCCTTTGCTATACCAACAAGTCTTGAGAAATATGTCAAAGTATAACGCAGTACACACAAGATACTATGATGATCTCAAATCCAAGGGTCACTTATACGACAGTCACATAAGGAACTGCTATTAACAGATAAGTAAAACTCAATTAGGTATTCCTTGAGTGAGTCACGTTCAGTGAACTTATTATCTAATAAGCAACTACATACTTTATTCAGTGTCTCTACACAAATAATTATGAGATTAATCATCATCTTCGTAAGAGCAAATGTAGTATGTACCAATCTATTCGGATCTACTAATGCCATTTTTTGTGATCCAATGATTAGGAATAGTTTTAGTTTTGAGTTATCTTGAATTTAGATCTTATTAGCATGATTCTCATCACGGTTCTAAAAGTATTGCTCAAAAACTATGAGTGTATCCATTTAATTAATTTAGCTAATTAATCATGAATAAATAAATACCTTGATACTTTTATTAATAAACGAATAAGATTACAAAGTATATGCATATCATATTAAATGTCATTGGCTTGAGGCATAATACTTTCAATCTCCCACTTGCACTAAAGTCAATTTCCCTTTGGTATCCCCATACCATTTTTCTCTGGGTGACATACAAATTGTTTAGTAAATGCTTTAGTTAATAGATCTGTAATGTTGTATTGAGAGTATGTCATTTTTATGGTGTCGTCTCATTTTCAATGATTCATTTAATCATATGAAAGTGCTGCAATACATGTTTTGATTTTAGATGAGACCTAGGTTCCTTGGCGAATTAAATTCCTTTAATGCTATGAACCATTATTAGTTCTGTAATAAACTTGTTGAACCAAACAATCACATTTGAAACTTCACTTATAATTATTTACTATGTCTTTGTCACTAAATCAGCAACTCTTTACTGTTTGATTTTTTTTTAACTCACTGCACCACCGTTCAAGGTAATTATATAACCTAAAACGGATATGCTATTGTTTTGGTTAATCTTAAAAAACTTGAGTCTGTTTAGCCCTTTAGTTTCAAATCAGACTCATCGTTAGAAACTCATTTCTAATATTCTTCTCCATGAATGAATTGATATTTGCTTATCATGTATAAGCAAAGCAATATCAGGTCAAATACATATTAACGAATCAATGTACGTTCCTTGGGTTAAGCCAAGTATCCTTTACAATCTATCTCTATAGACCTTTATCGTGAATAGAATGTTGGGATACTTCTCCCAAGTTCTTGAAGTAGAAGTTTTTAGACAACCACATATTTACTGATTGTAGCAATGGTATGTCATTTTTTATCAGTGCTCCCACAAACCCTTTTTGTACACACTTGGTTCATCCAAGTTTTTTATAAAATCAAACTCATTTGATTGTCTCATCAAAAACGGATGTTCCATCTTTGAGAAATTTGCTTCAATTTTTAATTGGAACGTTGTAACTTTCATACTTTATTTACTCAATCTCTATGGAGACAAATCCTCTAGGTTGTATCATACATACATTCTTTTATATAGTGAGCTGCAATTGCAAGTAAAATCTGAATGAATATATGCATTTTCACTAGTGAAAAGTTTCATTATAGTTAACTCATTAACCTTGTTTGAAACCTTTTTACCACTAATCAGGCCTTATAGGTCTCTACCTTGCTATCTGCTTTAGTCTTTCTCCAAAGACCAATTTCAGATTTTATGGTCATCAGCCATATCTCTTGAGTATCTAATACTCATGCCTCATCGTATGTAACTGGATCATCATCCACTATGATACGTACCTCATCATCATCATCTATAATGAATTCATACATTTCAGGTATCTTTGGTACTAAACTATATTTATGACTTGGTTGTGGTATAATAGGTTTATTTACTTGAACAAATTCCTTCATTTCTTAAAATAGCAATCTTTTCCTCAAAGGCTTAGTCTGCAACATTTGTAGTGATAGGCAAATTAAGGACATTTGCTCGCTTTCAACATTGAGAACTATTCTTAAATTTGTTTAATTAATCCGAACAATTCGGTTCGATTAAATTATTAGCATCTAATATGATATGCAGTGTTACTTAATTAAACATAGCAATATTTTTTAAGTCAATCAATAACAACATTAACATGCATTCATTTTATTAATCACCAAGTTAATTAGGTATTTATTTAAAATGGTGTCTCACACAATTTTCATCAAACTATATTACACTCCTTATATATTTCATCAAATTTAGTTAAACATCTGCTAGTGAGAAAAAGATCTTATCGACATAAGTATAACCTTATGTGTGCATAACAAATCATAGTTTATCAATAGGTAGACAACTCATTGTCATTTACATCAACATGTAACTCCTTTTTGTTTTGTCTCTTAGATTATTATGATCATGTGTGTGCATATCCAAATCAAAATTATTTATATTTAGTCGAACCTAGCACTTCTATATAGGAAAGAGAAAAATAATATCCTTGTATGTGTACAACAAAACAGTAATGTTCAATTTTTTATAAGCATCAAATGTGATAAAATATCTCAAATAATAGATATAAGCCTTGTGTGTGCACAATAAATGTGTATTGACTATTTAATGTTTTATCATTTTATCATGCTAGAATGAGACGCTCGATATTTTATTAATATCTTCGAACGCTATAACTTAATATTACAAGTAATAGAATAAATAAATTAGAACCATTCTAATTTTATAAAATTGAATTAAATTCCTTTAATTCATTGATTAAATCTTTTAATTTATTTTATAAGTAATAATTATTCTACATCACGAAGGGTTTGTTAATATTAATTGTCTCATCTTATTTAGCGCGCGCGCCACACACACACACACACACACACACACACACACACACACACATATATATATATATATATATATATATATATATATATATATATATATATAATACGTGACATATTAATTAACATGCGAAATATGTTTGATAATATATAATATATACATAATTAGCATGCACATATAGAATACTATATTATACTTGGATTGTTTATGAACTTTTATTCTAAGTTCATTTATTTGAGCCACCAAATAAATCAAATGGTCATACCTAGGGTGCAAGAATAAATACATAAATGTAATTATTACATTTAACCTGAGCTCCATTATAATCGGGTCTTCACGCGTTCCTTGCTCCTTGGCTCCAATTCTTCAAAATAGTTCTAACTAATCCTATTACAAACTATTTATATTAAATAGAAACCTTGATCAATAGTCAAAGAAAAGTACATAGGAGAGAGATAGAATTTACAATATAAAATTAAAGAAAGACGAGGTACACAGACAACACTTATTAAAAGTCATTTATTCAATGTATCCACATAAATCCAATCATATTGGTCAATAGTACATAATCAATTTCATTTATTATCATATATATCAACATATATATCAATAAATAATATTCATTTCATGAATTAAATTAATCATTTCATATATATATATATATATATAAGGAATTTAAAGTTGTATAGAATCTAATTTAAAATTTAAAATAACTCTTTATTTTAATTATAAAATCATGTAAAATAATCCTTTATTTTAATTATTGAAAAACTACACAATAAAAATCAAAAAATAAATTCTGGTAACTATGGCCCGACCATGGTTTTACACAGAAATCAATGGCCCCATCCGCAGTTTTGAACTAAAATTCGTGGTTGCAGCCACGTTCAATTTAGACATATCCCTAGCCATGGTCAATTTGGTCATGGCCTCATCTGCGGTTTTGAACTAAAATCCATGGCCTCAGCTATGGTCAATTTGGACATGGCCCCAGCCGCGGTTTTGACCTAAAATTCGTGGCCCCAGCCGTGGTCGCTGGACAGAATTTTAATTCGCGAGTTTTCTGAAAAATTTAATTTTTGATGCTTGTTTTCAAAACCAATGATTTTATACAACAAATTATGTCAAATAAATTGTTCTAAATATTGGTTTGTAAAAATTCATAGACATACAATCAAATTACATAAAATAGCGGAAGCATAGTAAAATCAAATTTAAAAATTTACAAATCATATTTCAGGATCAACCTTTATGCGTAACTATTACTTAATAGAGAAGAAGTTAGAGAATTATACCCTTGTAGAAGTCAAAGCTTCAACGGGTACAAGTTCAACTCCAAGTTCTTCGTGTTCTCCTTGAATTTCACCGATTGGATTATAATGATCAACATTAGCCACCCAAGTGTCTGACCTCTAGAGATAATCCACCAAGGAATAACAATGATTCAAGAAGTAGGTGATGACAAATTCTAGTTTACTCTCTCTATAGAATATGTGAGTATTCTCCCAAAACTTGTGGAAGTGTATGTGACCTTAATCCATAATAAGACTTCTCTTATTTATAGATTTAGTCAACCCTCCTAACACCTTTAGGAATTGGGATTTAAATTAAACTCCTAATCTAATTAGAAACTTAATTAATGTAATATAATAATTATAATTTATAAACCATTTAAGTATTTAATTATCAATTATGAGAGTACTCTTATTAATTAATTCTTAAACCAATAATAATAATAATAATAATAATAATAATAATAATAATAATAATAATAATAATAATAATAATAATAATAATAATAATAATAATAATAATTAGTATTTTCAAAGTACTAAAAAATAAATATTAAGCTATTTAATTTATTGTATCCCCATAGTATAAATTAACTATACTTAATTCATTATTACAATTATGTCATTTACTTCTTAAATAATTATTTTTCTTTTGTGGTGTGATCCTTTTGGCTCTCTATATTAAATCGGTTATACAATAAATTAATTAGAACTATTCTAATCTTATTTATATAAATAAATTAAATTATTTAATTTATTTAAATAAATAATATTTATTCAATAATAAGGTAAACCCCTTTAGCGATTAACGACTTTTCAGATAATATAGATTTCAACATTTAATCACAAAAAACCTATTCAATGAATAGTTACCATATAATTTAATCTTTCTATCTCACAATGTCCCAATCAAATATAAGACATGGTATTACTATCAAGTCTTATTTTATTTGATTATATGCATTTTGATTTTCAAATGAATAACTCTAATTAATGTAAATTAAAAATTACTTTCTAATTTCCATTATGCCTTGGTCAAGGACTATTGAGTTGTCATTTATCGAATCGCATAAGACATTCCCTTTTTTTTACTAAAAGTGGTAGATTCTTTATTGATCATTCACCTATCTCCATGTACAACTTATTATATCCGATCATACCCTTTGATACAACCTAAAGGTTTTAAAGAATATGTCAAAATATAATGCATTATACATAAGATACTATTATGATTTCAAGTCCAGGGATCACTTGTACTACTATCACAAAATGAACTCCTATTGACAAGCAAGTAAGACTCCATTAGGTGTTCCTTAAACAAATCAAGTTCAGTGAACTTATTCTCTAATAAGCACCTACATACTTGCTTTAGTGTCTCTACACAAATGATTATGAGATCAATCATCATCTTCATAAGATCAAGCATAGTATGTATTAATCTATCCAGATTCACTAATTCTCATTTTAGTAATCCCACGATTAGGAACAATTTTACTTTTGAGCTATCTTGAATTTAGAGCTCATTAGCATGATCATCATCAGGATTCTAAAAGCATTGCTCAATAACTATGAGTTTATCACAATTAATATCATCTATTAAATATGGATAAAGAAATGCCTTTAAATAAATAATTTTTTTTATTAATAAATGAATAAGATTACAAAATACATGCTATATCATATCAAATATGATTGGCTTGTGTGCATAGTACTTTCAATCTCTCGCTTGCACTAATGTCAATCGTCATGGTATCTAATACCCTTTTTCTCTAAGTGATGATCAAACTGTTTTTCAGTTAAAACTTTAGTAAATGGATCTACTATGTTGTCAAGAGTGTCGACAGGCTCCAAGATGACATCTCCTCTTTCAATGATTTCTCTAATCAAATGAAACTGCTGCAACACGTGTTTGGATTTTTGATAAGACCTGGGTTCCTTGGCTTGTGCAAAACCTCCTGTGTTGTCACAAAATAAAGGCACTGGTCCTTGAATACTAGGAACCACTCCAAGTTTTGTAATGAACTTCTTCATCCAAACAATCTCCTTTGCAGTTTCACTTATAGCTATGTACTCTGCATTTGTCACTAAATAAGTGACTGTTTGCTGTTTGTAACTTTTTCAACTCACTATGCCATTGTTTATGGTAAACACATAACCCGAAACGGATTTACTGTCATCTTGGTAAGTTTAAAAGTTAGAGTCTGTATACCCCTCTAGTTTCAAATAAGACCCACCGTAGATAAGAAATATATCTTTAGTTCTTTTGAGTACTTTAGGATATTTTTCACTATCTTCTAGTGTTATTCTCCAAGATTAGACTGATATATGCTAGTTACACTAAGTACATAAGCAACATCAGGTCTTGTACATATCATCTTGTACATGATAGATCCTACTGCTGAGGCATAAGGAATCTTACTCATACGGTGTCTCTCTTCAGGTGTCTTTGGAGCCTATTTCTTGGAGAGATATTTTCCAGAACCCATTGGCATAAGCCCTTTCTTGGAATCTTCCATGCTAAACTTCTTTAACATTTAATCAATGTACGTTTCTTGGGACAAGCCAAACATCCTTTTAGATCTATCTCTATAGATCTTTATCCCCAAAATATAAGTTTCTTCTCCTAAGTCCTTCATGAAGAAATGTTTAGATAACCAAATCTTGATCGATTGTAGTATTGGAACATCATTCTCTATTAGTAATACATCATCAACATATAATACTAGGAATGTGACAGCGCTCCCACTAACCTTCTTGTACACATATGGTTCATCCTCATTTTTAATAAAATCAAACTCTTTGATTGTTTCATCAAAACGGATGTTCCATCTTCGAGAAGCTTGCATCAATCCATAGATGGATTGTTGTAACTTACAGACTTGATTTGTTCCAACCTTTGAAACAAAACCTTCTGGTTGTATCATATATACATCATCTTCTAATTTTCCATTGAGGAAGGCCGTCTTCAATTCCATTTACCAGATCTCATAGTCATGATAATCTGCAATTGCGAGCAAAATCTGAATGGACTTGAACATTGCTACTGGTGAGAAAGTTTTGTCATAGTCAACACCTTCTCTTTGTCTGAAAATTTTTGCAACCAGTCGGACCTTATAGGTCTCTACCTTGTCGTCTACTCCAGTCTTTCTTTTAAAGACCCACTTACACCCAATAAGCTTAATACCCTCAAGTGGAGTAACCAAAGTCCATACTTGATTTTCATACCTAGAGTCCATCTCGGATTTTATGGCTGTTAGCCATTTCTCTGAGTTTTATTACTCATAACATCTTCGTAAGTCAATGGATCATCATCATCTATGATGCGTACCTCATCATCATCTTCTATGATGAATCCATATCTTTCAGGTATCTTCGGTACTCTTCCAGATTTACGAATAGGTTGTGCTACTTGACCAGGTACCTCATTTTGACCTATAGTATTTTTTGGTTCTTGAACTTCTTCAAGGTCTATCTTAGTCTCACTGACCCTTCGAGGATAAACTCATTTTCCAAGAAGGTATCATATTTCGAAACAAACAGCTTTTGCTCAATAGGATAATAGAAGTAATACCCTATAGCTTTTTTAGGGTATCTCACAAATTTACACTTATCAAATCTTGTCTCTAGCTTATCATGCTCAAACCTTTTGACATAAGTTGGACAACCCCAAATCGTAACATACTTAAGATTAGGTTTCCTTCATGTCCATATTTCATATGGAGTTTTAGAAACGGATTTAGAATGTACTTTGTTAAGTATGTATGCAGCCATTTCTAGGACATAACCCTAGAATGAAATTGGAAGATCGGTAAAACTCATCATGGAATGAACCATCTCCAACAATACTCAATTTCTTCTTTTAGATACACCATTCAATTGTGGTGTACCTGGTAGAGTCCAATATGAGATTATATCATTTTTTTTGAGATAATTGAGAAACTTATTACTTAAGTATTCATCATCTAGATCTTATCGAAGAATCTTAATACTCTTACTAGTTTGTTTCTCTACTACACTTCTGAATTCTTTGAACTTTTTAAACGATTCAGACTTATATTTCATCAAATATATGTATCTAACTCTTGAATGATTAACAGTGAAACTAATAAAATATGAATACCCTCCTCGTGCATTTGTTGTCATAGGTCCACATACATTTGTGTGTACTAACTCTAATAACTCTATAACTCTTTCTCCTTTTTCACTAAAAAGAGATTTAGTCATTTTATCCATGAGACAAGATTTACATGTTAGATATGATTCGCAATTAGATAGAAATAAAAGCCCATCTTTATACAACTTATTTAATCTTCTTTCATTAATATGACCAAGTCTACAGTGCCACATAAAGGTATAATTCACATTATCTCTTTTTCTTTTCTTAGTTTGTTCAATTTGTAATAAAAAAAAATTGTAAGTCAAGTAAGTAAAGTCCATTCACTAAATTGCCAATACCAAGCAAAACATTATTGTTATAAATAGAACAACTGTTGTTCTTTATTATAATCTCAAAACCATCCTCATCTAGCATAGGAAAATAAATAATGTTTTTTATAAGTACCAGAACATAATAACAATTATTTAAATAAATGAACTTGCCCGTAGGCAGTGCTAAACAATAAGTTCCTAGGGTAATGCAACAACCTTTACTCTATTCCCCACCCACAGGATGACTTCAGCTTTGTTTATCTTTTTACTTCTGTTTAGTCCCTATATAGTATTGCATATGTGAAAAACACAACCGGTATCTAATACCCAAGTAGAACTATGACTTACAGAAATATTTATTTTAATCATAAACAAACCTTGATCTGAAATTAAAGCTTGTTCAAGCTTCTTCTTCTTTAAACTTACAATATGCTTTTTGCAGTTTCTTTTTCAGTGGCCCGACTTATTTCATTGGAAGCACATTCATTTGCTATCTGGATCTGCCTTCTTATTATCCTTTACTTTCGTCTTGCCCTTAGCCTTTTTGGATTTCTTCTTTTGAGAAGTTCCCTTGGTCCTCTTCCTTTTCTTAGAAAAATCATTTATCAACAAGACTCGGTTCTGTTTAGATAGAAAGTGACCCTCCGCAATTTTCAACATGTTTAGTAACCCAGACAAGCTGACGTCATACTTATTCATGTGAAATTCACAACAAATTGTGAGAAGGTATCTGGGAGTGACTACAAGATTAGATCTTGGCTTAACTCCATATCCATCACAAACCCTAATTGTCCAAGTTGTTCAATCAAATTAATCACATTTAGGGCATAAGTCTCAATTGTAGTATCCTTTATCATCCGAGATCGATAGAGCTCCTTAGATATCTGATATCTAGCAATCTTACTTTGCTCACCATAAAATTCTTTAAGGTGCAGCAGTATAGTAGGAGCATCCATCTTTCATGTTGACATTAAAGCTCATTAGTCATGGATGCAAGCATGATGCATTGAGCCACAACTGCATCATATTGTCACTTCTTAAAAGTAGCAACTTCTTCCTTAAATGCATTTACTGCAACAGTTGCAGAGATAGGTAAATTTAGGACATAGAAAAACTTTTCAGCAGTGAAAATAATTTTCAAATTCCTTAACCAGTCCGTGTAATTCGGCTCGGTCAGTTTGTTAGCATCAAGTATGCCACACAGTGATAGTGAGTTTGACATTTGTAAAATTCTGCATGTGAAAAATAGACAACATTTTAGCATAAATTTATTTTATTAATTATCAAAATAAATTAAGTCTTTATTTAAATTGGTATTCTCCCACTATAGTTCGGCAAGTCTATTTAAAGATTTGCTAGTGAGATTAAGGATCCTATTTTAAATGTATATAGCCTTGTGTGACACAATAAACTATATATAAATAAATAGGTAGACAACTCTTTGTCAATTACATCAACATGTAACTCCTATTTTGTTTCTTGAATTATTATGATCATGTGTGACATATCCAAATCAAAATTATCCAAGTTAAATCTGACCTAGCATTTTCGTATCAGTAAATAGAAAAATATTATCCTTGTGTGACACAACAATACAATAATATTCAATTGCTTTATAAACATCATTTATGTAATAAAACAACATCTTAAATAATTAATATAAGTCTTGTGTGACACAACAAACATATATTGATTATTTGATACTCTATTGTTTTATCATGCTAGAAGGAAACGTTCAATATTCAAAAAATCTTTGAACGTTACAACTTAATATACATTAGTAGAATAAATAAATTTGAACCATTCTAATTTTATTTAATTGAATTAAACTCTTTTAATTCATGAATTAAATAATATTTATTTCACGTCATGATGGGTTTGTTATCAATTGTCTCATCTTGTTTAGCGCCCACTCACATATATGTATAAAATACGTGTCATTACTTAACATGCAAACTATGTTTGGATAATATATAATTAATATATATTAAGCATTCACATATAGAATACTCTATTCTACTTGGATTGATTATGAGCTTCTATCCTAGTTTGGTTCATCAGAGTCACCAAGTGAACCAAAATGTCAAACCTACGTGCAAGAATAAATTGAATTAAATGTAACTATTACATTTAAATTCGGACTCCATTACAAACGGATTTTCATGCCCTCCTTGCTCCTTGACTCAAATTCTAAAAAATAATTCTAATCAATCATATTACAAATAATTTATAATAAATAAAAATATTGATCAGTAGCCATAGAAAAATACATAGGGGTGAGATAGAATTTACATCAACAAAAAATAGAAAAGACAAGGTATGCAGACCTCATTTATAAAACTCATTCATTCATGTATCCACAAAAATAAATTCATTCATAATGGTCAATAGTCCATAATCAATTCTATTTATTATCCTGTATATCAACATATATATCAATAAATAATATTCATCACATGAATTAAACAAATCATTCCATATATGTATTGGTATCATTTAATGGGTAATTAAAGTTGCATAAAATTCAATTTTATGTCTAAAATAAATCTTTTATTTTAATTATAAAATCATTTAAAAAATAAACTAGTTATTTTTATTACTTTAAAATTATCCAAAATAAACACTTTTATTTTGAAATTTTAAAATTTGCACAAAATTACTAAACTGTTTGGCTAATTAATATATATATATATATAAACCGAAAAGTGTCACACACACGCGTGCGCGCGTGCACACACATATAAATCGAAAATAGTGCGACGGGATTTTTTTTTATTCACCAAAACAAGCTTTTCGGTAAGTGACTCTACTTTCGGGACACGGTATACCATACAAACATATACGTATATAAAGCCGAAAGTGGCTCATTGATAGTAAATATCTATATTAAAAAGCATGGGCTTGTTTTTGCCACTTTTGTTGCTCAATCAAACTTTGGTAATCACATCTAATTCGATAATCTCATGATTCCAACGCTGCTACCAAGGCTACCAAGAGTACCAATTTTGGTAATAATTTTATACCATAAACCTAATAAATTATTTTAAACATATGCCCAATCTTATATAAAATCAAAATCAATAATAATTTATATAAAATTTAGCTCTTAATATCACTGTTAGTTTATAAAAATCTATAGACATACAATCAAATTGTATAAAACAGCAAAAGTATGGTAAAATCAAATTTAAAAATTTATAACTCATAATCCAGGATCGACCTTTATGTGCAACTATTAATTAATAAATAAGAAGTTAAAGAGTTGGACCCTTGTAGAACTCAAAGTTTTAACTGGTATAAGTTCAACTCCAAGTTCTTTACGTTCTCTTTGAATTTCACCGATTGTATTCCAATTATCAACATTAATCACCCAAGTGTTTGGCCTCTAGAAGTAGTCCACCAAGGAATAACAATAATTCAAGAAGTGGGTGATGACAAATCTTAATTTTCTCTCTCTAGAGAATATGTGAATACTCTCTCAAAACTTGTTAAATGTATGACCTTAATCCTTAATAAGAGTTCTCTTATTTATAGATTTAGTTAACCCTCCTAACACCTTTAGGAATGAGGATTTTAATTAAACTCCTAAGCTAATTAGAAACTTAATTGATTTAATATAATAATTATAATTCATAAACCATTTAGGAAATTAATTATCAATTATAAGAGTACTCTTATTAATTAATTTCTAAACCATTTAGGAATTATATCTATAAATAAGATTAGTCTTATTATGGATTAGGGTTACATACACTTTTATAAGTTTTTGGGAGAGTACTCACAAGTTCTCTAGATCTAAGAATTTAGAAGAGGGAGAAAACTAGGGTTTGCCATCATCCACTTCTTGAATTCTTATTCTTCCTTGGTGGATCACCTCTAGAAGCCAAACACTTGGGTGGCTAAGATTGATCAAATAAATTTAATAAGTGGAATTCAAAGAAACCGCGAAAGAATTGGAGTTGAATACGTACATGTGGAAAGCTAGATTCTATAAGGGTATAATTCTCTATCTCCTTTTTGTTAATTAATAGTTATGCATAAAGATCGATCCTACATTATGATTTGAAGTAAAAAAAATTAAATTCTGATTTACCATACTTCCGCTACTTATATGTAATTTGATTGCATGTTCATGGATATTACAAACTAACAGTGGCATTAAGAGCCAAATTTTATGTGAATTATTAATTGTTTTGATTCTATATATGTATGGGTATGTGTTTAGGATAATTTATTGGGCATACAATATTGTATAAAATTATATTTTTTGGAAGAAAACATCAAAAATGCATTTTGAACCTGTTTTTTGACGGGCGCAGGGCGCACCGTAATATGCCTTCGGGCAGTATGGGGCGCGTCGTACCTGCAGAATGTTGCTTCAGTTTTTTATGTTGTTTTTTCAAAAATTAAAATAAAAGTTAGAATTGCATTGATATTATTTAATGGGTAATTTAAAGTTGCAAAAAGCGTATGAAGACCCGTTAGTAAATGAGACCACGTTATTGAATGTAAAAGTTATATTCAATAAATTTATTCTTACACCCTAGATTTAACATTTTGGTTCACTTGGTGGCTCTAGTGAACCAAACTAGAATAAAAGTCTATAATCAATTCAAGTAGAATATAGTATTTTATATGTGCGTATTTAATATATATTATCCAAACATGTTTCGCATGTTAAATAATATGACGCGTATGTGTGTGTGTGTGTGTGTGTGTGTGTGCGTGTGTGCGTGCACGCTAAACAAGATAAAACAATTAATAACAAACCCTTAAGGTAAATTATATTAAGTTATAATATTCAAAGATATTTGGACTATCGAAGGTTGCCTTCTAGCATGATAAAACGATAGAGTATCAAATACTCATTATAAGTTTATTGTGCACACACAAGGCTTATATCGATTATTTGAGATGTTGTTTTATCATATTGGATGCTTATAAATAAATTGAATATTACTGTTTTGTTGTGCACACACAAGGATAATATTTTTCTCTTCACTTATATAGAAGTGCTAGGTTGGACTTAACTTAGATAATTTTGATTTGGATGTGCACACACATGATCATAATAATCTAAGTGGCAAAATACAAGGAGTTACATGTTGATGTAATTGACAAGGAGTTGTCTACCTATTAAATAAACTATAGTTTATTGTGCACACACAAGACGATATTTATTTCGATGGGATCCTTATCTCACTAGCAAATCTTTACTTAGATTTGTCGAACTATATGAAGAGTGTAATATAGTTTGATGAAAAATAGTGGGAGAATACCAATTTAAATAAAGACCTAATTTATTTTAGTAATTAATGAAGTGAATGTATTCTAAAATGTTGTCTATTTTTCACATGTAGAATTTTACAAATATCAAACACACTATCACTACGTAGCATACTTGATGCTAACAAATTGACCGGACCAAATTACAAGGACTAGTTAAGGAATTTTAGAATTGTTCTCACTACTAAAAAGCTTTTTTATGTCCTAAATTCATCTGTCCCTACAACTGTTGCAGTAAATGTCTCTAAGGAAAAAGTTGCTACTTTTAAAAAATGGCAAGATGATGTAGTTATGGCTCAATGCATCACGCTCGCATCCATGACTAACGAGCTTTAACATCAGCATGAAAAGATGGATGCTCCTACTATACTGTTGCACCTTAAAGAACTTTATGGTGAGCAAAGTAAAACTGTTAGATCTTAAATATCTAAGGAGAACTTCCGATCTCAGATGACCGAGGGCATTACCGTTGAGACTCACATCCTAAAGATGATCAATCTAATTGAACAACTTGGATAATTAGGGTTTGTGATAAATGGGGAGTTAAGCCAAGATCTGATCTTGCAATCACTCAAAGATACATTCTCATAATTTATTGTGAATTTTCACATATATAAGTTAGATGTTAGCTTGCCTGAGTTAATGAACATGTTAAAAGCAGTGGAGGATCACTTCCCATCTAAACAGAACATAGTCTTGTTGGTAAATGATTTTTCTAAGAAAAGGAAGAGGCTCGAGGGAACTTCTCAAAAGAAGAAATCCAGAAGGCTAAGGGAAAGGCAAAAGAAAAGGATAATAAGAAGGTAGATCCATATAGCGAAAGAATGTGCTTCTATTGCAATAAGTCGGGTCACTGGAAAAGAAACTACAAAGAGTATATTGCAAGTTTAAAGCATAAGAAGCTCAGAGAAGCTTCAACCGTAGATCAAGATTTGTTCATAATTGCAATAAATCTTTCTATAAGTCAAAGTTCTACTTGGGTATTAGATACCGGATGTGGTTATCACATATGTAATACTATGCAAGAACTAAGCAAAAGTAAAAAGTTAAACAAAGATAAAGTCATCTTGTGCGTGGGGAATGGAGCAAAGGTTGTTGCACTAGCCGTATCAACTTATTGTTTAGCACTGCGTATAGGCAAGTCCATCAGTTTAAATAATTGTTATTATGTTCCAGTACTTATTAGAAACATTATTTCTATTCCTATGTTAGATAAGGATAGTTTTGAGATTATAATAAAGAACAACAGTTGTTCTATTTATAACAATAATATTTTGTTTGGTATTGGCAATTTAATTAATGGACTTTACTTACTTGACTTACAAGAAAATATATTACAAATTGAACAAATTAAGAAAAGAAAAAGAGATAATGTAAATTATATTTTCATATGGCACTGTAAACTTGGTCATATTAATGAAACAAGATTAAACAAGTTGCACAAAGATAGACTTTTAGAGTTATCTGATCATGAATCATATCCAACTTGTGAATTTTGTCTCATAAGTCAAATGACTAGATCTCCTTTTAGTGGAAAAAGAGAAAGAGTTATAGAGTTCTTAGAGTTGGTACACACAGATGTATGTGAGTCTATGACAACGCATGCACGATGAAGGTATTCATATTTTATTACTTTCATTGATGATTATTCAAGATTTGAATATGTGTATTTGATGAAATACAAATCTAAATTGTTTGAAAATTTCAAAGAATTCAGAGGTGAAGTAGAAAAATAAACTGGCAAGAGTATTAAGGTTCTTCGATCAGATCGAGGTGGTGATTACTTAAGTAATGAGTTTCTCAATTATCTAAAAAAAAATGATATAATCTCACAATGGACTCCACCAGGTACACCACAATTGAATGGTGTATCTAAAAGGAGAAATTGAATATTGTTGGACATGGTTCGTTCCATGATGAGTTTTACCGAATTTTTAGTTTCGTTCTGGGGTTATGCCCTAGAAACGGTTGCATATCTACTTAATAAGATACCTTCTAAATCTGTCTCAAAGACTCCATATGAGTTATGGAGAGGGGGAAAACCAAGTCTTAAACATGTTAAGATTTGGGGTTATTCAGCTTGTGTCAAAAGGTTTGAGAATGATAGGCTGGAGACACGATCTGACAAGTGCAAATTTGTTGGTTATCCTAAAAAAAGTTTATAATATTATTTCTGTCATCCAACTGATCAAAATGTGTTTGTTGTGAAACATGTTTTCTTCTTGAAAAATGAGTTTATCCTCGAAGCAGTCAGTAGGAATAAAATAGACCTTGAAGAAATTCAAGAACCATAAAATACTAAGGGTCAAAATGATGTACCTAACCAAGTAACACAACCTATTCATAAATATAGAAAAGTACCGAAGATACATGAAATGTATGGATTCATCATAGAAGATGATGATGAGGTACGCATCATATATGATGATGATCCATGGACTTACGAAGAGGTAATGAGTAATAAAAACTTAGAGAAATGGCGCCATGAAATCCAAGATGGACTCCATGTATGAGAACCAAGTATGGACTTTGGTTACTCCACCTAAGGGCATTAAGCATATTGGGTGCAAATGAGTCTTTAAGAGAAAGACCGGAACAAATGGCAAGGTAAAGACCTATAAGGCCCAACTGATTGCCAAAGATTTCAAACAAAGACAAGGTGTTGACTATGACGAAACCTTCGCACCAGTAACGATGCTCACGTCAATTCGGATTTTACTTGCAATTGTAGCTTATCATGACTATGAGATCTGGTAAATGGACGTGAAAACGGCCTTCCTCAATGGGAGATGTAATGCCCCGAAAATCCCCGTATTGGATACAGGTGACCTCATACGTTAAAGTACAACCTTTTTCTTATTAACCGCAATATTTAACAATAATAATTGCTAAAAACTCATTAACTTTAAAGTTTTACAAATAATTATTTAATCATTTGCCTCAAAATCGCAATCTTTACATAAATCTTTGAACAACTCAAATCATATATATCTATCATGACCTAATTCAATACAAAAGATATGCAGATTAATTGCCCTTAACTTTACAATTATCTTTTAAGTCTATTTATCATTCAAAACTTATTTCAACCTCTCACTCTTACGCATAACTACACAGTACCTCGCTTTGGTACATAACAAATTTAAATGTTAAACTAATATTTAATTACAGTCTATACATTTTGGTAACACTGTTTACCCCCAAATAGTTTATCAAAAAATATCTATATCTCCTAGAATAGCACATAAACATTCCATGTCCTTGATCTTTACTGAAACCTCATATGTCACATAGCTAAAAACATTTATTTAAGCAAGAATGAGCAACTACGTTGCTCAGCAAGTTTAACAATTACACATAACACATAATTCATGCATCATGTCTGCTTATCAATATATCCATATATGACATGTTATACATGTAGATGGGCTAAAACATGATTCATGATCCATATTAACATGCTTATCACTTCACAATTTATACAGTTCACAAATAACAGCTAAATCAAGTTATCAGTTGAACAACAACAGTTTAATCACATTATGGCATAAAAGCACATTAACTCATGTTTGCATATAAAAACATGCCACACATAATAACAGTTATCACATAGAAGTAAGTTCTGAAAAACTTGTCTGTACCGGCGTTTTACCATTATGTTAATCTTTCGCGTCCTTCGCATGACCTATATAGTATGTGAGATCAACAATGCACAATATCAAATAAAGTTTATTTGACTCTAAGCTTAATCTTATTTTAATATTTTAACTTTGTCGTCCTTTGTATTGCTTTTATATTTAACATCGATTTCTAATAAACACTTGTAACTATTAACCATCATTACTGTTAATTTTTACATTAATCCATGTACTAGCTTATTGCATTAGTAGTTCATTGTGTGTATCTCACACTAACAACATTCCACACTTGGTTCAGTATCACTCTTCTAGGTTCATCATCGGTTGTTTAGCCTACACTGACAATAGTGTTGGCATACAATTAGATTCACGTATAAAAGCCTAATAATTATATATAATTTTTTTTAAAAAAAAGACACTTTGATGTAGTATATATTAGTCGCTTTGTAATATATTATTACATATTTTGTAATTTACATTGCGTATTAGATTTGACTATAATCCATTTTCATTCCGCTTATTTTACGTGTTCGTCTTACATCACAATACAAGCATTACACATAGCATCAATTATACTTTACATATAAGTCGTTAGTATAACTCTTAAAATTTTCCATTTAAATTATACACTTGGTTCAGTATCACTCTTCTAGGTTCATCATCGGTTGTTTAGCCTACACTGACAATAGTGTTGGCATACAATTAGATTCACGTATAAAAGCCTAATAATTATATATAATTTTTTTATAAAAAAAGACACTTTGATGTAGTATATATTAGTCGCTTTGTAATATATTATTACATATTTTGTAATTTACATTGCGTATTAGATTTGACTATAATCCATTTTCATTCCGCTTATTTTACGTGTTCGTCTTACATCACAATACAAGCATTACACATAGCATCAATTATACTTTACATATAAGTCGTTAGTATAACTCTTAAAATTTTCCATTTAAATTATCTCAAATATTAGTTTTAGTATATTAATATTTGATTTAACATAGCCCCATCCATCACACATCACATGCTACTAAATTTACTATCATATTCATTTAGTACCCGTTTAGAGTTTAAAATAGATTCATAAACTTGCTTGGTTCATAGACTTTATAAAACCAAAGCTTAAATCTTTCATCATAATATAAGTAACCAAAAATTATGGTTCAACATTCTACCTTTTTAAAATAATATTCTAGACTTTTTGATCAATTGTAACATTTTTTGAATTATCCGATAATTTATGTAACTATTTCCATTTATTAAAAACTATCATGTAATAGCTTAAAAATAGAAATAATAACTCAATATACTTTTATATCCACCAAACACCATAAATATTAATCTGATATTATTATAAGATTTTTCACAAAATTTCATAATTTTTCACTATTCATAGAATTTTCTATGAATTTTCACCATTTTTAAACTAACTTTAAATGGCTTAAAAAGTACAATAAAAACTTTTGCTCTTCAATTATTTTCCAAATATTTACAGTAATTCGTAAATACTATCATAATATTACTGAAAATTTAGTTCAGCCCAAAATTTATTTTCAATAATTTATTTATAATTTTCAAAATGTTGAAACTTTAAAAATTCATAGAAAATAAACCGCTAGTCCTAAAATTACGAATTTTATGTCTATTTCACATGAAATTTAATTCTCTACAACTTTTTAGTACAAAGTTTTTCAAATTCTGGCTGAAAAATAGAAGAAACGGTATTGCCAGAAAGTTCGCCGACGGCCGATCATCTTCTCCGGCGATTCAAAAAGTTTTCCGATGAGTTTTTCTGCCAAAAATCATCTACACATTCTCAGGAATTCACTCATGTGATTTGTTTTACAAATAGTCATCAACTACCTATGTTTTTAGAAAATAACTTCATTTGGACATTTCATCAAATACCTTACATGCATGCTTTAAAATTCAGATTTTCATGTCATTTAAAACATACCACATAACCTCTATCTAAATCCCAACCTTATAACCACTGAACCCTTCATGGTTCACCATCAATCAATTCTCCCAAAACAATTTCACAACAATAATTAGTAACTGTACTAACAATTTCCAATAAATTAAAAAGGGAAAAGAGTTCATACACTTTTGTTGGAACTCTAGATTGATGAACTTGATTAGAATCTAGATTAAGCTTCTTTATTGATGAATTCGTTCAAAATCTTTTTTTTTCCAATTCGATTATGAATCATAATCTCTATAGTTCTTTTCTTTTGTAGTTGTGATGAATCTTTGTATAGTTTTTGGTAGAATAATGGGTAGCAATGAATGGCTTCTCGGTTTTGGCTTTGGAAGACTTAGAAAACTGAAATTTTGAAATGAAAATGGGTGGAATGAGTTGGGTTGTATATGCTATCATTTCCCACTAAGGATGCGAAGTCACATTCATTTTCCACTAACACGCTAATAATTCTCCTCCACATAAATCAAAAATAATTCATGTTTCCACCAACGCTAAAAGCATTCTCAACATTTTTTTTCTATTCCACACGCCAAGCAATTCCACTAACATATATAGATATATAATACCTATACATATACATATGATATATTACCTACATTAAACTAGCATATGCCTAATACACTTTAGCATACGAGCCTTATTCTAGCAATATTTCAGTATACCCACTTACTAAATCAATATACATATACATGTAAACAATATATAATATACATAATATGCAATCAAGCACTTCACATTATATATATACATAAATCTATAATATGTATTGTAATGAACACAAATTTTATTAGTCATTGTAATTATAATTAACAATTAATTAGCAATGAATTTAAAAATTTTGTACTAATTACTTGTGCATTAGATAATTAAATATATGTACTTGTGTATGTTTATATTTATTTAAAAAATTAAAGCAAGGTGTATAATTCATTAAAGCAAGTTTAATTGAATTATATTTTAAATCCAAATGGGGTATTAAACTAGGTCAATTATATTAACCTAGTAGCCCATGTAATTAATTTAATTATTAGTCTATGTAATTAATTAAACAAGCTCAATGCTTGATTTAATTAAATGTAACATAGAATAATTAATGTTAGCCCAATGTGATATTTAAATTGAGTCCAAACCAATTCAATGGATGAGCCCAATATATTTAATCCTAGGGTCCAATATGGAGCCCAATAGGAAGTCAAAATTGGTTAACATTGTTACATATATGAATATATATATATATATAGGAGTATATGTGCATAATTAAAACATTAAAATTAAAGCAAAAATGAGTGATTAAAGAAATTTAGGGGGGCCCACTTGGGGGTTGCTTGATCTTCATATTGCTTCTTTTATACATTATGTCATAGTAGGTGAACCACCCAAGTCAATCAACAAGTCATTCAACTAGTCCATCCATGCTATAGTAATCCAACTTAAGCTCTTAATGTGACTATGTTGGTGAATTAGGAAGGTTAATGAAGGTTTAGTATATGGCTATATATAGAGTGCTCCACATACTTGAAATGTTTGTTAGTCATTTACAAGTATTCTAGAGAAAAAAAAGTATGAGCATTTGTGAGCATTTGAGAGAGACACTTGGGTATTGAGTGAAAAAACTAGAGAGAGATCTTGGTGAATGTCACAAAGCATCATCACATACTTTGGTAGGAGGAAAAGAAGAGCACACAAGTCACAAAGGTTTAAAAGTGTTCTAAACTTCTCTTTATTTCATTTTTGTAGTTTAGAACGATTTTGAACGGTTAAAATCTATTTTTAACCGATCAAAACTCATTTTGATGGTCTAGAAGTATTTAACTATGTAATATATGTGTATTCATAGTTTGATGTGCTTATATCATGATTTGGTATGTGTGTAAAGCATAAAATTAGTAGAAATTTTCATAACACACTTTACCGGTAAAACCCTAGTTGAGCATGTGATGTTTAATATTTTAGTTTGAAATGTACAAGTTGAAAAATAGATTTTTATGACTAGAAATTTACATATAGGAGTTTTAAAGAAAACCCAACTTGAAGCTTTCAAAAATATTGAAAAACAAAGAAGTTATGGCTTTTACCGTAAAGGATGTCGTTTTCAAACCCCTAAGAGGTTCGATCTTTAAATTTCGTGTAAAACGTTTTCAAAAATGTGATTGAACCATGGAATATTATAAAACAAGAAGTTAAAAAGACAACAACACTAAGTTGGTGTCATTTAAATGTGTAGAGTTTATTTATTTCAAGTTTAAACCATTAAAACCAAGGAATTATGAAACTATTTTTCACTTTGTCCTTGTGAGTAGTTTTTAGTGTAGTTACATTTGGAATTTTGATTTGTGATGTAAAGAGAAATTGTAGAGGGGAAATTGTAATATCCCTGATATTTACAAGATTTGTAAATAAGATTTTTAAATATAAATTAAAGGTTATGGTTTAAAACTTAGAGTTGTAGAAGTGAGATGTGTGAAAAATGGGTGAACAATTTATTTTTTTACATAATTTATTTATTAGAAATTAAATGTGAGAATATTGTATTGATGCATGTAAAGAATTTATTAAGGAAATAAATTCAATTAAGAAGTGAAAGTGGATATATATATATATATATATATATATATATATATATATATATATATATATATATATATACCTAAAGTGTGCTTGTTATCCAAATAAGAGGATGAGTAAGTTAATACTCAATTAAGCTAATAAATTAATTAGTTTAAATATGAAGTAAGAAGGAAAGTCATGTAATATAATTAATTGAGTTAATTATAGGAGTCATGAATTAAAGTTGTAATTAATAAGTAGAGAAGTTAAAATATTGCCTAGAATGACAATATTAAGAAGTTAATTAATTAAGTAATTAACTTAATTAATAAATTGTTATAGATGTTAGCCCAATATGAGAATATTGGTATGAAGTGGGTAATTAAATAATAAGCCCAAATGTTATGTTGATTAATAGTCCAAGAGATAATTAATATAAGTCCAATTAATTAATGTTGGCAAGTATTGTATATAATTGGGTGGTAGTCCAATTAAATAAATTATCTAGCCCAAGTTATGGAAGATGTGTGAGTTGTGTTGGGTAGCCCAAATAATTAAATAAGAAAGCTCAATGCAAAGTAATCCATGTAGCGTAAATACTTAAAAGTCCAATGTTGGTCAAAGTGTTGGGAAATATTGTTAAGTGTAGAGAATTAATTAATGTAGGGTTAATTGAACAACCCTAGTTGGTAGACAAGAGAGAGCATTAACCAAATATTGGTTAAATGCTAGGTGGGTGAATTTGATGATGAGAATTAACTATGGATGAGTTAGTTGAGTAACCCTAGGTAGTAAATAAATTAAAGATTTAACTATGCATGGGTTAGTTGTAGGAAGAATATTATAGATACAATTGTGTATGTATATAATTCACCAAGGTAGAATTTATATGTAACCATGGGTTAGAGGTTGTAGAGAATTAACCACATTGTTGTTAATTGTTAGGAGATGTATATATATATATATATATATATATATATATATATATATATATATATATATATATATAAGATGAGCTTTAACCAATGATGGGGTTTTAAGTGACCAAGGTTAAGTATAGTACTTTAACTATAGTTCTTATGGGAGTTAGAGAGTTAACCACATGTGGGTTAAGTGTCGGTGATTGTTGCTTATTTTACACTTCATCATTTATGTTGCTTGTAGTCAAATTGATGGATGACATTTTAAATGTCAAAAATACAAGTATTGTGCATGTATAAGTGAATATATATACATATATTGGTGTATATATATATAGATGCTTATATAATTATATAGGACATATGAATAAAACCTTAACCAATGCTAGAGTTAAGTGTTACTAAATATATAAATATATTAGATATATATGTATACTTGATTGTAGAGCATTAACCTTACTTGGGTTATTTGGTGGAAGATATGTGTATGATCAATTGATGAGCTTGGACCATGGTTGATAGTTAGGTCAACATAGGTTACAAGAGTAAGAGCTTTAACCATACATGAGTTAAGTGTTGGAGAATGATTGCTTCAAATTTACTCCACCTAGTTGCTTCACTCAACTTCCATAAATCAATCCAAGCAAAGGTCATTCATTTAATAATTAAACTTGATTTGATCTTTTGCAAGTATTGGTGATATTGTAGACTTACAATAATTGTAAGTATCAATTTTGGTAGTCTATAAATAGGAGAGTAGTAAGAGAAAGCTAGAGTTGGCTCATTTGTTAGTAGATCAAATATTCTAGAGAGAGAGGTTCTAGAGAAAAGCTAAAGAGCTTGTGAGTTAGTGTGTTAATGGTTCACTCAAGAAGAAGGAAGGGGAGGATTCCTAGCAAGATATACAAGAAGAAGAAGAAGAGCATTCAAATTCAAGAGGTTGAAAAGTGTTCTATCTCTTCCTTAGTTTATTTTTATAATTTATATAAGTTTTAAACGGTCAAAATATATTTTTAACCGATCAAAAGTTATTTTGATGCTCTAGAAGTCTAAATCTATGATATATAGGTAGATTCATGGTTTGATAGGTTTAAATCATGTATTGGTATGAGTGGTATGCAAATAAATGGAAGAAAATTCCATATGGTGATTACCGGTAAAACCCTAGGTGGTTCGATCTTTAAATTTTGTGTCAAACGTTTTCAAAAATGTGATCGAACCATGAAATATTATAAAACAAGAAGTTAGGAAGACAACAACACTAAGTTGGTGTCATTTGGATGTGTAAAGATTATTATATTCAAGTTTGAACAATTAAAACCAAGGATTTGTGATTTTAGTTTTCACTTTGTCCTTGTAAGCCATTTTTGGTCTCGTTACGTTCGGAATTTGGATTTCTGATCTAAAGAGACGTTGTAGAGGGGGAAATTCTGATGAGAATGGACTCAAGAATCACCCCAAAATGTTTTAAAATGAAGAAGTTATGGCTGTCGGAGCGTCGGAGGGTCGAACAGTCAAAAAGTTGACTTTCGGACAAATATGGCTGACGCAGCCGCGTCAGGACTGACGCAGCTGCGTCAGAACAATCTGCCAAGCAGATTTTTGGTGCTCCGGGTCGGGCCGGATCAGTCCGGGTCGGGTCGGGCCGGTCCGGGTCAAGTTTTCTTTGAAAAATTAAGTTGAAATAAGTGTAAAATGAATGTGTTTGGTTATTAAACCAATATATATGAAATCCATTAATGATTAATTGGCAACTAAATGTTTAAAATAAAAACTAAAGTTAACACAATTAAAAAGTTAACTATTGATATTATTTGAAGATTATTAAAATATTATTAAATGATCAATAATATTAGTATATGATTAAAAAGTTATTGAATGATGAATAACATTTGTAAATGATTAAAATATCATTACATGGTTAATAATATTAATAAGAGATTAAAATATCATTAAATGGTTAATAATATTAATAAGTGGTTAAAATATTATTAAATAATTAATAATATTAATAAGTGATTAAAATATTATTAAATAGTTAATAATATTAATGAGAGATTAAAATATTATTAAATGGTTAATAATATTAATGAGTGATTAAAATATTATTAAATGGTGAATAATATTAATAAGTGATTAAAATATTATTAAATGGTTAATAATATTAATAAGTGATTAAAATATTATTAAAGAGTTAATAGTATTAATGAAAGATTAAAATATTATTAAATGGTTAATAATATTAATAAGTGATTAAAATATTATTAAAGAGTTAATAATATTAATGAAAGATTAAAATATTATTAAATGGTTAATAATATTAATAAGTGATTAAAATATTATTAAATGGTTAATAATATTAATGAGTGATTAAAATATTATTAAATGGTTAATAATATTAATATGTGATTAAAATATTATTAAATGGTTAATAATATTAATAAGTGATTAAAATATTATTAAATGGTTAATAATATTAATAAGGAATTAAAATATTATTAAATAATTAATAATATTAACAAGTTGGTTAAGTTTACCGACATGTCCAACTAGGTTTGTTGGGCTAGGATTTTTGTCCGGAACTTAAGGGTTCGTTTATCGGACAACTAAAGAGTTAATAATTTGAAGTTAAGGTCTTAAGTTAAGACTAATTAAAAGTCGTGGTAGCTAATGATTATGTCAATTTATTATATAAATTGTAGGTTGAGCAAATGACGCAAATAAGCGTAAATGGTAGAAGCGACCAGACAAGTTTTTCAGAACTTGCTCCTATGTGCATTAATATGCTATAATGTCATTTAAATTGATAATATGAAGATATATTGATGATGTTTGTGGTAGATGAACAACATGTGGTATGACTACATGAAAACTATATACAAGAATGAAGCATGATTTGCTAAGTGCTAGTTGATGATTGTATGTGATGCATGAGATGTATGAAGTATTATTAATATGAAAAGCATGATCTAAGATTAAGATGCAATGCATGTATATTATGTTAAGCATGTAATGTGTTATGTCTAACTGTTAAACTTGCTGAGCCGTCGTGCTCACTCTTGCTTAAAACCAATATTTTCAGATAGTGCAAGTTAGTTGAAGTTCTCGATAAAGATCAAGGAACAGGAAAGCATATTACTTTCACTAAAGATCTAAATATCTATTGTAGATATCAGTCCAAATTGGACAGGTAAATGATTGTGTAGTATAATACTTAGTTGGTATATTATATGAGTGTCAAATACTCAAATTGATTGTAATAGAA